>WBMW01000797.1:676903-1087900 GCA_013396635.1 Penelope pileata
CCCCCCCCCCCCCCCCCCCCTTCAGTTAAGAGATAAGAGTCACTACATTTGCAAGCATTGCAAGTCCCACAGGACTGAGCAGCCCCTGGGCCACAGGCACTTTGCTGCCTCGATTGCTCCTTCCAGACATGCAGGAGGACAGAAGGCTTTGCATGCACCTGCAGTGCAGTACTCCTGGCCTCACACAGCTCCATGCACCACTCAGGGTGCACCGAATATTTTTGGGACCACTTTTCAGGCTCCAGGTAAATGGGTTGAGCCATGCTGGTTCTAGCCTCCTATCATCAATGTCACCACCAGACTGGAAGCCTCTCTCATCAGGCCAAACACAAACATCACATCAAAACCAAGACTGTAATTAATATTACACCCAGTAACCTTTAGTTATTCAGTTTACATGCAGCTTTGAGGGTTTTCTCTGGCCTTGATTTCTGTTGTTGTATCTGGAAATGATTGCAATAAAAATAACATATGGGCTTCCATTTCAGATCCAGAATACATGCAGAATACAAAAAAAAAAAACAAAAATGAATATATTACATGTTCTTGAGATAAAGGTTTTGCTTCAGAAGTGGACATTGATGGACAAAATATTTCGCCAATTCACAGTGATTGCTTTCAAACTTCATGCCACAGATAACGTTACTTTGCATACAGCATGGAGCATATAGAAAGGAAAGCAAAGATGGTGACAGGAGAAGTTGTGAAGGGGACTTGACTATAAAAAGAGAAATTCTGACATAAAACAACTGCTTAAAATGAGGGGAGATGTCTTCCATCTTGAGAGACAGCTAGGCTTCGGCCTGGAGTGCCCCAACGCCTCCCACCAGGGTCATCCCAAAGATTAAAAAAAAAATAAAATAAATAAACAAAATAAAAAACTCAAAAAAAAAAAAAAAAACCAACACAAGAAACTGAGGAATGATTTAACACAAAACAAACCTCCACATCCTTATTTCTCACAGAGCTTCCAAACTTCCACACACACCTGCAGGCCAGGCGGCTGCCGCCATTTTGTGCAAGGCTGCGGCAAGTTGCCAGAGCCGGCTGCTCCCTCAGGGGCAGCCCCAGGCCTGGCCGAGGCGCAGCGCATGCTGGGAAATGCTGCTCTGCTTTTCCGCTCCGCTCGGGGCCATTCTCACTGGGACTCCGCAGCCAGCTTTCGTGTTCCCCCAGCTGTACGCTGCCAGGGGCAGCGGGACTTCTTGGCCTCCTCCTCCAGTTAACTACTCAAGCAACAGAAAACAATACAAAAATATCTCCCCAAGTTATTGTGGGTTATTTAGTTTGCATGACAGCAGAAGCCAACGAAGATGAACACTGTGCTGGTTGCTGAAGTAAGCATGCGACACTCGCAGTGAATTGCCAGTAAAGAGCAACTCAATTCAATTAAACAAAATATGGAAATCATGTTTTGGTGGCTTTATCAAAGTCTTTGTATCAAATGGAAGATCTTTGCTTTAAAAGATTGAGGGAAACGATTAATAAGATCAGCTGGAGCTTGAATTTTTTTATTAAGAAATTTATTTGATTTTATCAGGGTTAAAAAAAATCAAAGACGAAGTACTATTTCAGAAGAGACTTTGTGGTTTTATTTTTTAAATTAAATTAAAATAATGCTTATCAACATATTACTTTAAGTAGTTGTCAGGAATTGTCTCCTTTCTCCCTCGACCTCCAGAGGCAGTTTCTAACCATCCACGTTCAGTAAATAAGTTGCGTAAGTGGTGCCACAGTTTCCTGATGAATATAAATGCCCTACATTCAAGATAACTTTATTAGCACCCAGGTATATCAAGGTCAATTTATTCAGTATTTGTGCATAAAACATTAATCACATGGGAGGAATATCAATAAATTAATATTAGAGGCTTTCCAGCAGAGGCAAAACCCCCCAAAACAAAGCATCTTAAACACTTGAGGGTTTCTCCTTTGTCTATTCCCTAAGTGAAAACACAGGTTTAGAAAATGTATTTCTCTACATTTGTTTTCCTTAAATCAGATGAACACAAGCACTTCAGGAAGTGTTCTTCTGGATAGCACCTCCTCTGCAGTCAGTCTTGACTTCCTGAAGGTTTGGAAGTTGAGACATGAGAGAAGGGGAACAGAAGGCCAGAAGGCGCACATCTCATCTTTTTGATTCAGGAAAGCCTAATCTCAGTTTCTGCAGGAAGCAACAGGAGAGGGAGGCACCTGGCTCCTGGAACAGCCCCACCACAGATCAACAACTGCTGTGAAAGGCCCTTGCCCACACTTCACCAGGAGAGAATCAAAACAACACTCGAACACCACACAAAATGAAATAATTCAACTTTCCTGCAAGTGTCCTTCAGTAGCCGAATGTTTTCATTTCATAAACAGCTGAACACCCTGAGCATGAGACACGATATTCTCCAAGGTTCAAACAGGCAAAAGCAATTTAGCAGTTCTTCATACTCAGTAAAGACTGTCTTTAAATGTTTCATGGGTATATGGGCTTATTAATCATACAGGCACATTGCCCTCACAGTGACGATTTCTACACCCTCATAGAATAAAAAGCAACTTTGCAGTTGCTCTAAAAACTAATGAGGAAGCCTTAAGAAACTGTAGACTATAGATTTTTACTGCTAGTTTGATGCTGCCTTCTAACTGCTAAGCAGCAGGAGGGTAGTTTGTGTGCAAGCCAAAAGCCAACTGTCCTGCAAGCCAGGGATCTGCAGGCTTTCCTTTGCACAGCATAAGGCCTAGGAATACAGCATCATATCCTTTTGCAGCTAAAAATAACGGAGCCAAGCTTGTGGCTACATTTTGTTTAATCTCAGATGCTAGTCAGAGGATGAAAATTTCTACCCGCTTCTGCAGTTTCTTCTCAAGCTTCTCAAAGGGAAGCTCAGCATCTTCAGTATATACTGCCCTCAAGAGAGGCCTCTAGATGACTTTTGTCCCTTCCAATTATATTACCCGCTGTGCTCCCCACATACTGCAAGAATATCAGTTAAAAACACCACTCTTCTCTGTAGCTCCAAGCTGCTCTGAGTGGGTATCACACAGAGATGGCCATATGTTGGCCCTTTCTCAGTAAACTCAGTTTAATGCTCTGCATCTTCCCTTAAAATACACTGAACAAAGCTAGTGTAAAAGACATTTGGAAAAGTCTGATTGCAAAGTGGGAGCATTCAACACTATTCCGCTTTACACTACGTGTGATATCAATGTCACTCCAAATTATAGATTTCTCTAAGAACCATTTGCTGGGGAAGGATGTAGGGGGTGCCACCTTTTCCATCCCTTTGCAGTGTTCTTCTAAAACAAATGCATATAAGATATAGAGACTGATATTTTGCAGCATTGCCTATCATCTGATTGCTGTTAAAAAGGAACAGGTAGAGGTGATGAACACGAAAGTATCTGGACATTTCACCTTTCAAGTGATCTGACCTTTGAATAGCATTTCCTTTGCAACTTTTTCAGTTATAGCTTTTAGCCATTGATGATGGGACTGACTTCTCCATTTTCTTTAAGGAGGAATAGTGCTCTTGTACACTTGGAATTATTGTATGAAAACTACTAATACCTGAAAATATTGTTTTTCTTAACTAGAGAAACTAAGCCCTGGTGAACATAGTGCAAACATGACGGGCTGATACGTTCTTTACTTGTTTTCTGTCTGCTTTTTTTTTTTTTTTGCGTCTTTTTTCTTTTTTAAATCACAATTGCACTACTGAGACTGGAAGAAAATTTCACTCCAAAATGATATTGGGAATCTGTGGTTTGGGGGAGAAAAAATAAAAGAAAGCTTAACTAGGTACTATTAGGACATAATATGACCCAACACATCATAAGTTACATAATCATGAAGAGGAGTTATGAGTTGTGCACAGCATTTGACACTAGCGATCAATCAGACCTGCTCTGCATGTCCCACATTAGCAAAGCAAACTTTCTGAAAACGCAGGGATTTAAATTTACTAAGAAAAAGCTGCAGCATGTCCCAGCCATTTTCCTGCTTTCAGCGAGACTACAGGCAAGTCTGTTGGAGTAGTTTTTAATGCTGTGATTTGAACCTGACAACCAACTGCCAGCTAGAATAAGAAGAGATTACCTTTTGGCAACTGCCCTCTCCATTTCCTAAACAAAACGACCTTCAACCAGAGCAGCAGTGAAAATCACAGCAGTCTGATCTTAAATGTGAACCCTGTGGTGAAAGAGCCGTGGTTCATATTATAAGTAGAATGCATAAATGCTTTGAATCATCATCAGATTAGATGAAAAATGCTGCTGTGTTCAAAAAGAGCAGCTATTACACAGAGAAATGTGATAGAAAATGCTTAAAGTCAGAGGCAGACTAATGGGCTTCCCTGTTTCTTTCAGATTCATGATATTGTTTCTCTCATTCGCCTTCTCAGTGCAGATCATGTTCTACAGATCTGCATCTGCCCTAATTACAAAAAATACATATATTGGCTGCTACGTAAAAGCAACAGTCATCACTTTAGTTTCTTTTTGTCAGTTTTGCACCTCCCTCCAGTGGCCACCTGTAACTCCCCTGTAATGCAGACAAACAATCCAATTCAAAATAATTTATATGACATTCTCCTTCCGGTTCTCCTGAGAGGTGGCTACAGGCAGCAGTTACCCAGATTTTCCTGATCGGAAATTAGTTTTAGAGCTTTCCTTTGATGTCTTGTTTTCATTGTTTCAGGGCAGTAGAAATTTCTTTGGGGATCTCTGCTCAGCCCAGAAAAAAGAAAGGCTCATCTGCCCGCTCCTCTGGTCTCTACTTCACTTTGAGGCACTGAACTGAAGCCCTTCAGAGTTGCTCTGAGGCCATTTAACACTGGTGACACCCTATTCCTTTTCAGCGCAGCTGATGTGTTCCCTGCATAGCAGCCTCAGCAGGCAGACCTAGTCTTTGTTGGCCAAGTACAACAAAGACTACAACTGAGTCTTCAATGATCCTACAACTGAATTACTGGGGGCAGCTAACCACACCCTTCGTGTTACAATGCCAGGTCACTCTTTTTCCAAGTTAAACTCCCTTGAGCTGCAGAACTCATTTAAGTTTGCAAGGCAGAGTAGAAAGCAGTGCTGCATCCCAAAGCATCCCAATGGCCATCATTCAGGAGGTATTACTCCAAAGCTTAACTTACAACAGCCCAGTAACAATCAAATTAAGAGTGAAAGAGAACACAGTAAATCATTAAAAAGCTCGAGATTCCGTAGAAATGGATATAAAGACAAGAACTACTGTTGGCTGGTTTAGTGATACACACATTGACAGCTGATAATGAGCAAAGATTAGTGGTATCATTCCAGTGGGATTTTAAATGTCTGATATTCTTGTAGACTTATGTGTGTACCCTATGAAACGTGATCTTTGTTGTTTCTATAGAGAATAATTTCCGTTGAGTGCCCCAGCAGAGAAGACAAGGCTTCAGTGAATGAAGTCAAGCACAGCCTGGCACAGGATGCCATAGGAAACCACCATGGTCACCTTGCAGTACAGGTGCTGTATTTCCAGTCTCCTCCCCTTAATATTCACATGCCTTTGCTGCACCACATAGCAGTGCTGAGGTCTGTCAACCCTCCCTGCCCAGACAAAGTGGACATAAAGTCTGGGTTAAGGTAGTTCTGAAGAAGCATGGACATCCCTGCACAAAGCAGCAGTGTAAATGAAACAAGTGGAGAAGTCCTGGTGTAAGCCCTTTCAGAGGACATCTGCATTGCGCTGCAAACCTGCGCCTATCAGGCTTTTTTTCAGCATTGCAAAACCAATGCGCTGTGTTTCAGTTCTGCATCGCAAGTAACAAAGTACAGCTACTTATCTCTGCACCATCAAGCATTTTTGACTTAATGGCATAACATCATCTACTTGGCACCTGATCAGGTGCCATGCTGATTATACACTCAAGATGAAAGCTCCTTCTGTGAGACTGCTGATTTCTTTAATGCAGGTCACTATATCATGGTCAGCTGACACATTGCTGTCTGTTGCACCAGATACACAAGGTTTCTGGCATTCAGAACAGCCCATGCTCAGGTGCTGCTGAATGCTTGGAGGAAATCAAGTCTGAATACAGTCAGAGAAGTATCAAATAGCAGGGAAAGATGCTGTTTGATCCAGAGTAAAGGGAGAGGGGAATTTTGGTCTCTCTCAGACCCAGCTGGATTCAGAACAGCAACCTGGTGTCAGACAAATCCTTTAGCTGCACGTAATTGTGGCACTGCAGGACTCACTTTGCACAAAGTTATATAACTGCTTTATTTCTAGAACAAAGGAGGAATGCAAAAAGCTTTACATCTACATACTGATTCTCCACAAAAATGACCTCCCAGTATTTATTTTCTTTGAAAGGAATTACACATTTTTCTTCGTTACAAAGTCTAAATCTTTGTATCCTCCCAGCTTCAGTTAAATTCCCCAGTGTGGCAACAGATAAAGGAAGTTCAAAAATTAAAATATGTGACTTGTATAAATACATAATGAAACAATTGGCAAAACATTACGAAAAATAATATCCCTACTGATGGAGTAAAGAACTTGAAGTCCTTTTAATAAAACTAAACATTTGGTTTCGGCAGAAGAGAAAGCTCCTAAGAGGCTTAACAGCATTAAAAGAAAAGAATAAACTATTGTTAACTTAATTTCCTTTAAAAAAAGTTAATCCTGCAACATCCATTTATATTTTTTGGACTCAGAGGTGCTACTATGATTCACTTTCATTCCCAGCTCCATTCCAGTAAATGAAGTTTAGATGTGCCTATGAGACTGTTGATTTATCAATCCTAAATTGCACATTCTTCATTTTTACAGACCAGTCACTTAAAATCTTTGTGATGATGATTTTGTGTTGGGAACAAGTCTAATTTTTTTTTTTCCTCCATGGAAAAGCAAAAGAAATTATATGGCAAAGCCTACCATTATTGTTCCAAAAAGCACAGGAGACCTGAGGTGTTTTTTATTTTTATTTTTATTTTTTTTTGAAATTGTAAAAGAGTTGTCAGATTCACTTTTTCAGTGCTGTTGCTGAAAACATTTACTAGCTTTTCCAAGGACACTTCAACTGAACAGTGATTTTGGCTTGAGTTTTTTTGGCTCAGAAAGACCCACAACCTACCAAACGTCAATCTTTTTGCTTTTCGCTGTCAGAAATCACAACTAGTGATCATGCACTTTGTCATATTTTAAAGCATGTAATATCATTATGAGATGGATATTCAAACCCAGTGTGTGGCAGTAGGCTTCAAAGAGGGAAAATATTTTTTGTATTGTTAAATTCACTGCTGCTCTGTACTTTCAGTTCAGCTGGGATAAACATCTAGTTTGTCTGCAGCATGAAAACATAAATTAAACAGTTTCCTATTTGCTTCACCTTAGCCTACCCATACAGACTCAGAAATGTATCATATTTAAAATTAATCAAGATGTCCACAATAGTTTTTAAGAGATAACAAAAGATATTTAGCAAATGTCATTGTTCCTTTTGAAGAAGACTAAAATATATTCAGTAGAACAATTTTCTGAGAGTAAATTCAGAGATGTTATTGCCAAAAAACAAGAGCCCTGTTACTACCACCCAACAGATATGCTGCATCCAAGCCCTGGTCTCATACACCCTTGATAAATCTTCCTTTTGTACTACAGCTCAGCAGCTCCACATATAAAGACACATTGTGTTTGAGCAAAAAAATAGCATGGACCAAACTCCAGAGACAGCTGGAGGGGTCACTTTTAGAGCTCCATCCAAAGGAGCTCAGACTGCACAGGAGCTTCGTGGGTTGGTGAGGTCTTCTGTCACCTGGACAGCTCTAAACTCTACACACAGTTGATATTTTCTGAGTGTCTGCCCTGATTAGAGAGACAGCAAAACCATTAGTGCTTTGTTAACTATCCGGACACTAATTAGAATCAAAGCCCAACACTTCACAAGGCAGGCTGGAAAAACCTCCTCGCAAGGGACTTTTTGTCATCCTGTGCAGAACAGCATGGTCTGTTGTATGCAGACAAATTTCGGATACAAAATCACCTTGTGCATCTGAGCAACATGTAGATTCTGAGTTCCTTCATGGATAACTCAGAAAAGCAAGTCACAAAAAAAAATCATGTTTCTGGCAAACCATATATGAGTGTAAGGATCTAAAGTCATTAAAATCTGCTTGTTCAAGACAAGCACTACAGTGCTTTAAAACACTGGGAAGGTTGATACAACCTACAAAACATGACTTGATTTGGATCAGCAAGGCATCATTGCACACAGTGGGCTCCGCAGCATGGCCCATCAGGAATCTCCCCTGGGGCTACATAGGAGACTGTGCATCTTAGGACTAATGCTCAGGAGACATTAAGGGCTCTTCCTGATGGTGGAGTTAACTTGAGCCCATTGTCTCAGTAAGCATAGCACACCTGGATGCAAACTTTCTTTTCCAAACATAGCATCACCAGTATAGCCAGACACAGAGCTGCTAACAGTTCCTTTGTGAGATAGCCCCTCTCCGAGGGGCAAAGCATGAGTGTTCACCCCATCACAGGTGACCTTTCCTCAGCACCTGTAAGCACACCAGCACTGCAGAGCCACAGTGCTTCACTGCTTGCTGTGCGCAGCTGAGATGGGCTGCACCCACTGCCATCACATGGCATCCACTGCAGCGATCTACACAGACTCAGCAGGTCCAGAGACTTCTAATGGAGCTCTGCTGATAGTATTTCCTGATACATGAGCCAGGGGCATGCACATAATTAATTAGCACCTCAGTAAGGGCTGTATAGGACATTGCCAACTCCCCATATAACAAACTTTGGGACAAGCAGCAGTGACAGCTCTTTCCATGCACAACACACCACGTCCTGAAGCCAACATTTGTTCTCTTAAACTCCTCAGAGCTGGGTTTCGAAGGACACCACCTCAACAAGCCAAAGGTCCCCATTTACTAACTTATCCGGTTCTGTGAGGAAAACATATTTGGCAATACATCTAGCTCTTATCTCATATTTTCACTTCTTCCTCTTATCTTACAGAAAGGGTCCTAGAACATAGATAATTTCAGCAACATTTTCACAGCAAAAGCAAGACAAAGGGGAAAAGAGTGAGGCTTATCACCCTTTAAGTACCACAGATTCTGGCTTTTGATTTATTTTTATACTTCTGCAACGGCTGCCAGAAAAATGAGAAAAAAGGATTCTGATATGGAATATTTCAAAAGGCAAGGGAAACAATCTAAATAAAACCTGAAAATAAAGCAAAAAATCAGTTGAGTTGATGAATGAGGTAAAACACTGACATTGAAAAACAAAATCCTAATGTAGCAAGAAAGATATTGCTCTTTAATATTTGAAAAATGTAAAAATATATTGCTTTTTGCACACATTTACATTATTAAAGTGTTCAGTTTTTGTTTTAGCTTGATTCCAGGGAATACATGTTTTGGAAAGAACATCCTTTTCCCCCAGCTTTCATAATGACCCCCAGTCTTTCTTCTGGGGCTTATTTCTATCAATTTATGAGTGCTTCCTTCAATCCTGCAACTTGATGGCATGTTCTTACACACCTACATTCATCTGCTGCTCATTTCTTCTTACTGCATGCATGCATAGTTGGGAGAAAAACATCCTGCCAGGAGACCAGAAGCTGCTGGTGTCTGACTGGCTTCTGGGCTATGAATTTGGGTAACAATTCAGCATCTCTAGATCTTCCCTCAAATTTCTCAGCTCAAGCTTTCCTGATTGTTCTACGTTATGTTATAGGGCAGCTGAGCATAAACTAGTTGGAATGATATTAGGGATTACTGCTATGAAGATAACGTGTTACTGTATGAGCAGGTCACAGCAGTCCTTCGAAAAATTCCACCTAGTAGCAAAGTCAGATGACTTCCATGCCTCCGTTCATCCACAGGGAAAATATGCAGATACTTCTGGGGCACAAAAAGTTTGTGCCTTCTTATATACAGCTTCAATAGGCAGGAAGGTTAGAATTTACTTGAAAAACAATAACCTTAGAAAAAGTCAAAGATAAGCGGGGAGATTCAATCTGCCAGTCCACATCTGGCCAAGACAAGGATCAGCAAATCTCAGCTTTGTTTTAGTATGGTCCCTACAAATATTTGCTTCCCAGAGGGAAAAAGAAATGTGAACAAGGAGCTCTGCTTCTGAGTTCTGCTTTTCCTCAGATGGTGCTGCAGGGGTACAGCAGAAGCAGTAGACACCAGTTTACACAACCACCACAGGTAACAGTCTGGAGCATTGTGGCACCTGCTTTTGTGTGTTACACTCCTGGTGAACTACCTGCAGTCTGCGAACCCCATCTCCACATCTTTCTGCCCATGGATTTGTGCACAGCATCCTTCTTGGCTTTATTCCACCACTGGCGTCCCCCAACACCTCCCCACATTGTGCCTGTGTAGCTACTAGAACAATTCCAGGTGCATAAATTTGCCAAAAAATCCTTGCTGTAACTGAAATGTCAGAAGTGCTGTGTCTGCTGCAACTCTGGGAAAGCTGTGCGAGCGGCATGCTTACAGAGAAGCTGCCCATTAGATTTAAGTCTTGATGAATTTTTTTTTTTAAATTTACCTTTAATAATTTGCTTACAGCAAAGAAACTCAGATGACCAGTGGCTAGCCATAAGAGGTTCAAAAAACTCAGTTTAATCATAATTAATATTTCATAAGATTAATTCAATCAGCTGTAATGTTATGACATCTCTTCCTCCTTGTCAAATGAGGACAAAATTCCTAGGTCTCCCAAAGGCCATGTAAAAGTTTAATATGGCTCCTTCCTGAGCATCCACCTGCCTTCGTATCCACAGTGCAAACAACTTAGAGCAGAAAAATGCGCTGCTCTTGTTTTGGTTTAGACACAACTGTATATGTACAATAAGTCAACGATAACATTGCCTGTGTTAAGAGTTTCTTGTTCTGCTTTTTGATCAGACACATTAAGCTATTATACATTAAGCAGAGATCTTGAGAGTCTCTCATCCTTCTACTGGAAAAAGGATTTTTCTTTAATTATCATTCCACATTTCCACTTATATCTCTCACAACCTCAGGTTAAACAAGAAGCCATGAATCCCTTGACTAACTCTCAAATGTTTCACTTTTTGTATCCTAAAGATCAGGCTATCAGAGCTTCAACTTTCAAATGTTACCACATTCTGTTACTAACATTAGAAGAGAAAACTCTCCCAGCACATCAATTCTAGTTCAGGACTCTTGCAGGAGCTCTGCTTCTGGAAAGATTCCTGAACACAGATCTACTCTACAAAGTTTTTCCTTAAAGGAAAGAAGAGCTGAGATTAACCTCAAATTTGACATCTTCACTAGAATGTTAATTTTGCAAGAGCTCAACCTACTTTAGAAAAAAAAGAAAGATAGAAAGAAAGTAGTAATGCCCTTGGTGAACAGCACTTTGAAGAGGGTTTTTGTTTGCTTTGGTTTTAAACGTTAAGGAAGAAAGATTTACCATGTAACTTCAAAAGTAGGTTCATAAGAACAGTTCCTAAAATCAAGGAAAGAACATGTGGAAAAAAGTTACTCTTTCAAACTCAAGCTGTAGAATACTAATAAACTATAAGCCACAAATACAAAGAAAATAAAAGAAAAAAGAAAATACCTCTAGTTGGAGAGAAGAACAAATAACCATTCCAGCACGTCATCACAGAGCACGCCTCTCCTCAAGATGGAGTCCTCTGTGTGTCCCTCATTTATAGCCTCCAAGCCCTCACCGTTCACATACTGACCACTTGCACCTGGTTTCCTCACTGGATACCAGCAACAGCTGCCTGCCCACAGGTGCAGGTATTTTCTTGTTTGGGTTTGCCTGTTTTCTAAGGCATGAAGGCATTTAATGAAGGCATCTTCAGAACAAAGACAAATGAGAAGGGGTGTCAAAGCTGCTGTAGGGGATTGCAACCTCCACATGCTCATAGCACAGAGAAATGGAAAAGAGAAAATGGTAGTGTGATTCTAATCTTTAAAGAAAAGAAAATCAAAACTCCCAAGTTTAGACAGCATCCTATAGGAACGTGTTAATCCGTCAGCAGTAAAAAATTGCATGTGCTCTCCTGCAAAGTGCTTTTGAACAATAAAAAAAGGGAAAATGAAGAGCAGGGAAATTTTTAAAATGTCTGCTCCCACAAAGTCAGGTTTTCCAAACCCTATTCAAAGAAATCTGTTTTCAAATATAATATCCTTTGGTATTAGAGGTTGTCAGGGCAGATGCCAAGCTGTGGAGGGAAAATTAACAGAACTGAAACCCACTTGTTGGAAGCTCAGATTACTTGATGCTCACCTTGTTTATGCTACTGAGAACATCATCCTATAATTTTTGCTAGCATTGACCTACACCAAAAAAATGGATCTTGCATCAGAAGTGTTGTGAACTTTTTCGGCTCAGTGTGACTCAGTGCATAGTAGCTCTTGGAGTTTATGCTCCATCTGATGATTCTGCCATGGACAGTTTGTCTAGGAAAGACCTGAAGAGCTTGGGACGTGGTGCTGGGGTTACTTGTCTACCCTTCCTGGTCAAAGCAATAGGGGCTAAGTGATGGGAGTGGGTATCAAACATCAGCATGTTTTTGAGGGCTCTACATGTATGTATTCAAGGGGTTTCAGGCTGTTAGGGGTTAGGAAGTCCAAGGGAGGCATGCACATAGCCATTACAATGTCCTCTGTCACACCTTGGAGACATCCAGGCCTTAATTCACAATTCAGGCTATATCTAGCCTTTGTGTGATAAGTAGTTTTTCCTTTTCAGTAATTTATTTTTTTTTTTTTTGGTGGTTGAGACAGAAAATAATCTATGTAATAGCTAATTTTAACTTGATTTTTGTCTGATTTCTATTCAACAGGTATTTTTATTCTAGCAGAAGACACCCTTCTTCATCCTCACTCCAGAAGTGCACTTGCTATTTCAAATACGGATAAGTGCTCTTCAGTTTCAGTTTTCTCAGCACACTTATTGAAGACTTTAGAATGAAAAATAAATGAATAAAATACAGCATAACATACTGTTTCATTCATTTCAGCAGTTCTCCCAGCACATCTGGGGTGCTGAGGCCAAATATTGCACCAGGCTAAAGCAATACAAACTCTCGTTTCTTGGAACAGCGTTTCCTTCACATACTGAGAGTTTCATTTTGTTTTAGAAGTGCTTCTCCTGCATCAGCCTCCAGAGAAGATAAAACTTATCAGCTCAGTGTCAGCAAGCTGATTAAGGGCACAGCACTGCTCCAGCACGAGCCCAACACTGAGGCTTGCTAAGCAGTGCAGTCAGATCATTCAGTGGCTGATGATTACAAGCAGAAACTTAATGGGGTGAACGTGAAGGAAAAATTAGAATAAATGCCACTTTTTGAAATAGAAAGCAAGAGGCTAAACAGCTTGAGTGAGAGAGGAAAGCAGAAAGAGTGGAGAGGTGGTTCCACAAAGCAAGGCTGAATTTCAGGTTACAGTTGAGTCTTCTTCATCAGCCAGTACAACGGCACCTCTGCATATCAGCAGACGTCACAGGAAAAAAAAAACACATTCCACTTGCAAGATCTAATGTATTTTAGAAAGAGGTTTTTTACAGTTCTCCTGAGTAAAACTTCTTTCAATTAAGCATTTCCTATCAGAGTACGCCATCTCAATGCTTCTGCGCGTATACTGAACTTCACCCCGATATATCTGCATGCTTTAGCAGGATAAATGTGTTCATCTGTGAAAGCTTGTGCCAGATAATGGAGAAGGGAAGGATTTTGTCCTTCCATGCTTAACACAACTACAAGGGCTTGGAAGCGATTCTGCGCTGGTGGCAAGTGAACTGAACCACAAGAATATCACCTGGACTCAAATCACATCAAGCAGTGCAGTGTTTACGGGAATTTAAGAGGAGAACTGGCACAAATGGCTCTGTACTTCCTACTGCGGGAGCCCTTATCCACGGGGCAGCCCAAAGGGACCACTAGGAGAGGAAGGAGTTCAATAGACTGACCCCTTGAAGCAGACTAATCAGAAGCAAGGGCTGAGCTTGCTTCAAATGTGAGGTTGGTGATGTGCTAGCAGAACAGGAGTGGGCAGGTTCCCACCGTGTAACTTGGCAGGAGGAATGAAGGGTCAGACTGGACCTGGGGAGACCCCAGGAGAAACCAGGTGATCCATGCTGTGGGAGATGAGTGCGAAAATTTTGACCCACACATGCCCCAGTGAGCCTCAGAGAAGAAATGCCAGAGTTGGGCCATGGTGTTGGATTTGTGAAAGAGCCTGGAGCAGAGCTTGTGGCATGGCTTGAGAGGATGAACATGAAACCCAACTGCACACAAACAAAGGGTATGTAGGTCCTGATGTGTCTGCCCACGGTGCAGCTGGGACTAATAGGCAGGATCTAACTAGCAAAGTGTCTTCTGTGCCATTTTTCTCCCAGTGGCCTTCTCATAGAGAGGCATGATGAATGTGAATAACCACCAGCCAAGAAGTGAACAGACCTTTGTGCAGCTTGAGGGCCGTACATGAAAATAATGGGCCAAATTTCAGTATAAATGAATGCTTCAGTACACTTCTTCGTTCTTAGCCAACAGAAATTATTTGGCTGCTCACTCTGGCAGTGAGGGTAGGGGCAGTGCCAGCTGCTGTCCAGATAAGACAGCTACTAACAGATTTCACCATCAAACAATGCTCACTGAAATCTGTGCAGAGATGCCTGGGTAGACAACATTCATTAGACAGAAAAGAGGAATTTCTTTGCCGTAAGAGAGGAAAGGAAAGCACATCATATCTGCACAGCTGAAGGGAAACAGGTCTAGGCTGACTGCTTCCTCATCTCCAAAGGCAGCGGCAGGGATGCTGTCCTGTTTTGGCAGCACTGAGGAGTGTTGGGTGATTATAAATGTCTGCCAGTCCTTTGGTGTCACTATCTGCAGGTAGTTACCTGACCACAATTTACAAACAATAGATCAGGTTACGTACTTGCCATGCTTTAAAGTGGATCAGAAAGAATTTGGGAAACCAAATATGAATCAAGAGACAGAAGTCAAGCCCAGTCCATATTAATTACAATTTTAATCCCATTTGACACCTTGAAAGAAAGGTGAAACCATTCAAATCACTTCCAATTTTACTTTTTTTGCCACTTGTATGAATCTAACTAAAATTAGTGAGATGTGTTCACATATTTGAAGAGGAAATTACTGCTTACACACCAATGCCCAGCACAGGTAACATGCAGGCATTCTTTTTAATGGCCAAGTTTATGCAGCTAATTCCTCACGTTCAGCATCGACTGTACAATAATCCTTTTGACAAATGAGTAAAGAGGCAGGGTGCTGCTGAGCATAAAATGCGTTATTGCATTGCACGGAACTAGGACATGTAGATGAGTGAGGATTAATAGTTGCAATTAGAAATGTAAGAGCAGACTGTAGATTGTGAAAATAATTAGCAGATTCTGAAAAGAATTTCCAGCCCTACAAAAATGTTTTAGTGCAGGATACATTTCAAATGGAGACAATAAAAGAAACTCAGCCATGCTCTTCTCCTAATGATACTTTTGGGATTGTTAGGACAGGGTTTGAAAGCTTGCTGGCTCCTTGACAAAGATGGCTCAATGCTTGCAGCCAGATAGCACGGCCCCCATTTGCCAGGAGTGCTTGGTTTCAGCAGAGACTCCACAGAATCAGATCAACAGCAAGGTGGAGAAGTTGGCAAAACGAGCAATCCAGAGGCATCCAAACGCACTGGTCACGCTGAAGCAGCCTGGCAAGAAGCAGTGCTGGCAGAGGCTGAGCTGCAGGCAGGGGAGCTGTGCAGGTCCCCGCCAAGGTGCCACCGCAGCCCTTCTGCTGCTGTCCTTTACCGATCAGCCACTCTGCAGCTGCTTCCCAGGTGGGCTGTCTCTGGGATTGAAATAACTAAAATGCCATTAGAAAGATCATGAATCATGCTCGGTCCGCAACAGAAAACAAGACTAACTTGCCTTTCTGTTCTTGCCTTTCTGTTCTCTTTTTGAAGGTAATAGGTGCCTGGAGTTCGCAATCCCTTAAGTAACCGCAGTTCACAATTTGTCTTTCCAGAAAGCTGTCCTCTCATGGCTCTCTTTTAACAGTTTCCAGAAGACTGAAATAGAAAAGGAACCCTGAAAAACCCAGTTAGGAGCATTCAGGCTGCTTTCAGATGATTTTAATGGCAAAGAAATGGCTCATTGCCAGCGATTTCACTCAGATAAACCTTGGTCAGGAGACAACAACCCCTGCAGTTACGAATGGAGAGGGGATGCCTTTGCAAAGTTAGCAACTCTCTAACTTAGTGATGAATAAAAAATTCTGGCAGGAGAGAAGCGTGTAAGGATCAAGAACAATGAAATGGCAACAATACATCTTGCCAATCAATAAGAACGCTCTCTTTGTAAGAACATATTCCTTATTTATAGATCAGGCAGCTTGTGCAGAAGAGAGGAGTTAGCATTTGTAGTCTGGTGTAGGAGAAAGACTAAATGGTGATGTGAGATCACCTGGAACACTTAATCACAGAGATCAAAAGGGTGCGTGTTTTTTTCTAAGTGCAGCTTTAAAAATTGCATTATTCCAATATAATTCCCATTGTTGCTGTCAGTGTGAAGTGTCTAAGTGCCTAATATATTTAACATAGATGTGCCAAGGGGCTACAATTAAATCACTCTGTGCTCATCTTCTGGTACCAATCAACTTTTCTTCCCTTAATGAACACATACATGCTGTTTTATACAGACTCTGATTGACTGGTTGATATGAAAACATAATGTGGCACGAGCTCGTGAAAAACACTCGTTATTCTCTCTGTTTGGAACTGCAATAGAAGTGAGAAATTGCTTCTGACTGGGGCAGCCCCTCTCGTGCTGGCTGCTGAGAGCACGGCGCTGGCACAGAGGTTGTGCGACACAAGATGGTAACTTATTTGTGAGACTTCCACACAAGTTGAAGCATCCCCAGCCTGTTTTACTTTAAATACAGAACCTTGCTTTGAATCAGTATTTTTCTACTACCTGGTCCATAAGCATCACTTTCACATCCTTGACAGATTTCAAAGGAGCTCTAATCCAATATTATAGCTCAGAAAATTGAACAAGAGAGAGGCAAACAAGATTTTTAGCACTTTCAGGTAACAGGGACAAAATAACTCCCCAACTGCAAAGTTTCTCTCCATCAGGCTTGGTACATAATTCATAAAACTCAAAACTGAAATCAGCTTGTTAATATATATGCTAGGAAAAAGGTAATCCTGAGCTTAAATACATTGCATTGGAAATGAAGCCTGGTGCTAGGATCAGGCGAGGAAGAAATCTCTCATCTGATGAAAAGCTCCTCCTCGAATACCTCTGTGCTCTGCAGAGACAGAAATGACCATACCCTTGTCCTTCTGGTCTACAGTCTTTGTGGTCCCCGAGGCCTTGGCAAACCCATCCTGCTTCTGCATTGCACTTAAATAACGTGATACTTCAGTAGAAAGCCGAGTTAGCCTGAGAAAAAGGGTGGCTGCACTGCACATCATCAAAACACAATGTCCTGGGTAGAAAATAGTAGGAAAACACATTGCTGTTGAAACAATTGAAGACTGCTGACTTGGCAGTGCAATATTTGCTTTGGAGAAAAGGGAGCAATCAATTAAATTATGATCCCCAAATGCAAAATGATACCGTACCCAAAATCATTCTTTGTAAATAACTGCAACTTTTAGCTACTTTTAAAATTAACATCTCAAAGAGCAGATGTGGTGAAAAATGAAGGGATTTTGATTTGGTTTGAATACAAAGGCTCTCACTTCCAGTGCCTTGGTGCCATGGTGCCATGGTGCCTGGGCTCACCACGCTTGTGCAAGGGCAGCAGATGCCGAAGAGAGTGCTCTCTGTGCCCCAGGGATAGAATTTGCTCCCTGGGTACACCAAGGTAGAGCTACTGAGAGCAAACACTGAGTGCTTTTTCTGAACTAAGCAAAAGACTGAAGAACAACCACACAAGAAAATCACCCCGTGTCACCATGAAAGAGCACAAAATAAAACATGGAAATTAAATTGTCCGAGTGTGTACATGTTAGTTGCAAGTACACAGCTATCTCTTCTTAAACAATAATGATAAACTTTCCTTGAGCACACAGAACAAGTACCTGAATCAAACTATAAACCTGTGCCTTTTGTAAAGGGATTAGAAAAACCTAACTTAGAATTGTCATTGGACAGCCAGTGGTTCCCATGAAGGCTTATTTAATAGTACGTTGCAATGACAGAATTGCATTAAATTCCTCAGTAGATAATTATAGTTTTAAATTAGTTTAAAATATTGCTGTGCTCTTTAGTGGTCTTGGCAAGTTTAACCACAATTTTTCCGTGTTGACTATTTTCAATCTACTGTTGTTTGTTGGTGGGGACTGCCAAAGTTTGTGTAGATATTTAAGCCCAAGACGGCATCTTAGCTTAGCCATCTGTGAAAACAAAAACCTGGTAAAAATATAGCTTTGAATAAATGAAGCACTGAGGGAATTTCATACTTGATATAAATAATTGCTGCTATAGCTTGTTGCTATGCAGTTAAGAAAAACATCTCATCCTTGCTGAAGAGCCACTTCTTTAACAGGTTTCACTTTTAAACGTGAAGACAATGAAACATTAATATTTTTCCATCTTTCATTTCAAGTGTGCATGTGAGATCGATGCTTTGCTGTCTGCTTTGATAGAAATGAATGTAAAGGCTCTGGAGAGGCAGCAGCTGATGCTCACTAGCACCAGTGTTCTCCACGCACAGAGCTGCAGCCAAAGGCCAGCAGGGCTCAGCATCCAGGTGCATTACGGATGGACCAAGCATGAGGTCTTCTTTTTCAGGTAGGTAAAGGAGAGCTGGCAGGTGTCAGATATGAGGAAGGGGCACTTGCTTCTAGAGTATGCCAGAAAACTCTCTTTAAAATGATCACATGGAAGAAACACTTGGGGGTTGGAACTTAATGATCCTTGGGGCCCCTTCCAACCCAGGCCATTCTATGATGAAGGAACAGAAAAAAAAGGAAAGACAGTTCAGCAGCAGGTTTTTTCCCCTTTTCCCCCTATTTCAGCCTTTGAAAATTAGCAGATTTTGTTGCGGGCCAGCACTTGTACGGGACGACTGGCTCAAGAATCTGCCCTCACACAATTCACTCTGTATTTAACCATGATCCCGAGCCACAAGCTGGATTTAGCCATGAGCTCCAGCTCCACAGTTAAGCAAAGCACGGGCTTCCCAGGCCTATTACCGTGCTAGACACAGTGCCCAGAAATCTCAGACTCAATTTTCTGGTAATCAAAACTGCTTTGTGATGGCCACCCTGAAGGCACAGAGCTGGGAGCAGCACACTCCTGCTGCAGGAGGATGCACACCAGTATGCAGGGCTGGGGCAGCTGCAGCTCTGCCAGCAGCTGTTCGAGGTCACTGCAGATACCTCAAAACGGGAGCAATGCTTGAATGATATTGTGCAGCTCCCTCCCCATATGCCACTTCCATTTCAAGCCTGAGAATGACTGTCACCTGTGTGATAAATACATAAACCCAACAGCTATTATATATCCATCTATTCTGTGTTCCTTGGAGCAACTTTCAGCCACGAGTTCTCCATTCAAGCCCCCAAAGATCTTTCCTCTGCATCACTTGGGACCTCCTCTGCACTGCCCAGGGCTCCACACAGGTCCATGGCTCTCAGGGAGGTCACAGCTCCCTGCCCGCACACCCAGGGAGCACATATCTGTGTACATTTATGGGTATGTGTAGGGAAAACAGCAAAACCAAAAGATTTCTTCAGCCGCAAGGAAAGCTCAACATTTTCTGCCTCCTGTTTGTCATGTTTTCCTGAGAAAAAAACATTGGACTTTCTTGGCTGAAAGCTGTCATCTCCAATGAAAAGCTGATTATACAGTGGAAGTAAATAATAAAAGCGTGATTCCGTCTGGTTGCCTGGGCTAAATTCATGAAAAACTCAGTTTGTGCTCAATAATTTCCTCATGAATAGCAGTGTTTTCTTAAGGAAATAGTTACAATTTGCCTTGGACCAAATTAGTGAAGATATAATCTGTCTTCACATTGAAGATGTCAAATTTGCATGCAAATAATCATGGCATGAGAACCGGTGGTGTCGAGCGGCTGTGATGATGGTTTGCAGGAAAAACACCAAGCAAACAAACACCTGCTCTGCAGCTTCTGCAGGTTGCCAGCGTATTATTATTGGTTCTGACCTTCTAATTGCCTCTTTATTTCTGCTCCTGGCTGCATGGTGAATAACAGGAATGTTCTTTCAACTCCTACGTGTCCCCCCACACAACCCCCTTCCTCCCATCTCCCTCAGAAAACAAATAAACTACCAATTTAATGACTAACTCGCTTGTACTCTCAGAAGAGTTTCCCGAGCTTTTGTAAAAAATAAAAAATAAATGGTGAGCTTTGAACATTTTTCAAACAGAAATCAGTATTTTTGTCTCTCCATCTCTTAACTCTGCGTCCGTGCCAGCAAGGAGCGTTTTAATTAGCGCGCTGCCTGCGTGATGCTGCAGCCCCTGCCTCTGTCCTGCTGCTGCTGGGGGAGCACTGCCAGGGGACTGCCCTCAGAGCACCCAGCTGATGGCTGGGTGCTGGGATTGTGTGCCTCGTGTGGTTTATAATCCATAGGGATTGTGTGGGAAGTGGGGTGGGTGCCTGCGGCCTGCACCAGCCCTGGGGCCTGCACCCAGCCCTGCTGCAGCCCTCCTGCTGGTCTCCTCTCTGCTGAGAAGTTGAGAAGCACTGCCCGAAAACAAGCAGCATCACTGCAGTTATAGGGGTGGGGCGGGGTGTGCAAGGGGCAGGGGCTGCCCTTGGTGGCTGCTGCCAGGGAGCTCGGGGGCAGCTGCAGTGACTGCGGACAGCCAGGCGATGTCACCCTTGTCCCGCACAGAAGAGAGCAAGAGCTAATTTGTCAGACAGACCAGAAAGGCAGAGATGTGCCACTTCGTGCCTTGCTTCTTTCTTCACCCCCAGGCTGTGTCGTGCTAGCACGGTCCCTCCTCTGTCCTGCCGGCTCCCCGTGCTCAGCTCCAGCACAGCCCCATGCTCTGCTGGGGCAGCTCAGCCCGCTGTGCCCGCTGTGCCACCCGGAGGTGATGCAGGGACATAAGAGCTGCACCACTGCTAACCCTTGTCAGCTACAGGTGCCTCACATCCACATTTTCTGAAGAGAAACTATTGAGCTTTGCTTATTATTCTGAAAGGCTCAAGAGAAAATGCTGTAGTTGGGCCCATCTGAAGCCTGACCTAGTATTTAGAACCAGGAACAAATGCTATGAAACTGTGGCCTGAATTAAAGCTCCTGCCACGCTGCAGTTGCTATAACATAGTTTTTATTTTCACCTCTAACCTTCCAAATTCATAAAGCAGATTTTGTTAGAAGAGCAGGAGTTTTGGTGTTGCTTTTTGTCTGCCTGCAGCTACGCTTGATGTTCAGCTCTCCAGTGTTTGCAATAGATGCAAACCCTCAGCGACACTTGCTGGCGGGGAGAAAGCTTCATTTTCTGGGGAGTGAACTAGTGCAGCTCTCCTGTCAGAGCCCATGTGCCATGCAGAACTAAAAGTTCCAGCCTTAGCCATTCAGGGACAGGTGTCCTTCCTGAACGTCTACAAATTCCTCTCTTGTTCAATTTTCAGGACAATTGCATGGAACTCTTGCCCTAGATGAGGCAGGATGGAAATGAGGTTTAGCCCCGCAGCAACCCCTCCAGAGCAGAGGCACGCTGCCTGTTGCGCAAGCACTGCAGAGATGCAGATACAGCAAGCAAGCCTAGGAAGCATGGTCTTAGTGAGGCGTGTGAACACACCCTGTATTAATAGCTGTTTATTAAAGCAGGTTATAAAACACATTTTCAAAGTTCAGGTGAATGACCATCCTAGCCATTAACATCCCTGGAAAATACTTAGATCAAAGTTTTATGACCTCTATTCATTATGGCAGATAGTGCTACCTGAAAATGCCTACTTTTAAAGTCTCATGACTACCAAAATCCTTATTTAGACAAGTGATTTGACATTCTTGCATGAGCGAACATTAAAGATTTTGCCTTTTTAACCTCCTAATCCTACTGCATAAATCATTTACAACCGGTTCTATTCTATGTGTCTTTTTGCTGCTATTGGATTCTTATCTTTCACTCCAGTCTAGGCTTCTGATTTAATATATTAAAAACTTCAGCTCAGCTTTGCTTTCCTTATTAAGATACAAAAGAAACAGAAGCTTATAAAGTGCTGAAAGAAAAGTACAATATCAAATGTATTTTAAAGAAAATGAAAAAGTTTTAGTTTAAAAGGAAGGAAGATTATGCAATCCTCTCATGTGGCACCCCTTTCTGATTGTCGTGCAAATGCAGATAATTACTTTGTACAAGAACGAAGTGTGCTGTCCCTTAGCTGCCTTCTTTTAGCCAGGGAGGTCAAGCCCCGCAGCCTGGGCCTGCCAGTGGGCTCCTCAGCAAACCCTGTTTCTCCAGACTGGATTTGAAAGTATTTGGAAATGGGAAAACTCAGGGGACCAACTGGTTGTGCAGGGTTTGCGTTCAGAGCCCTGGCTCCATTCCCTATAGCAATATGACAGAGCAACAGGTTCCCGAGCCAGCTTACAAAAGGCAGCTCTGGTCCTTCACGTCCAAGATGCCTAAGGGATGGGTGAACCTGCAACAACAGCAGGATCACACTGCAAATTAATTATTCATCCAGTACGGCATTAGATGCCTGAGTCACTACTGGACATAGAAAGAGAGGAGATTAAAAATACGTATTTTTTGAACAAAGATGAAAGGGAGCATAGAGAGATTTTATCCATATTTAAATGAAATCAATCTGCTTTAAATAAAAATATCTTGTTCACACCTGCTGTGTATCTGCAATTAAATGAATTTGAAAATCAGTTAGTCATCCTACCCTGTCCCAGGGAAGCAGTTTTAGAAAAATCTCTCTATAGACACAACTCACACCCTTATGCCTGCTGCCTGACTTGGCCGCTCCCTGCTCAAGGACCCTGGCAGCAGATGGAAAGACTAACAGTGAGCAAACTGGTATTTCATTTTCTATTTGCCTGCCTATGGATGTATAAAGCATAAACCAGACATGAACTGCAACTGAAGGAATACACTCTGGCTTTGTCTCAGATACGAGTACTTATTTAGCTGAAAGTGAATTTTATCCAGGCTGAAGGGAAGAGAAGCTAAATGGTCTTTTTGGCAGTGGCAGCTGTAACCATACAGCCCAGACCAAGGTACAGTGCAGGAGGAGGAGATGGCAGCGTGCTGCCTGTGGAAGGAAATCACAGCACTGCATCACTGTGCTAGCCACTGTGCTGGGACCCAGCCATCCCAATGCTGTCTCAAGTGCTCTTCCAAGATGCCTTGTTAAGAAACTCATGGAACCGATGGGGGATCTGACAAACCTTCATCTGAGGTTTTCAGGTTACTCTGCTTATTTTCTGATTTTGGATTCAACCAAATGAAAAAACAAACCTGGAGCAAAGCTGGGTGACTCTTGTCTCTGGCAACTTCAGAGACCCCAGCCCCTCTGCACGGGCTGCAGGGGATAGCTATGACCAGGGCTTCAGGTTTCCCAGAAAGGACGTGCCCTGAAACCCAGCTGTGATCCCATCCAAAACATGGGACTCTACCAGCTTCACAGTGCTTCTGGCCCAGGGTGGTAAAATCCTGACAGATCTGACTGATGTGCTGCTGTAATTAATCCCTGCTTCAGATGCCAGGTATTGCAGATGCCCTTCTGCAGACAAAACAGGATTTTTTTCCCCCTATTTATTTTTCTGCAAGTTCCCTGACCTGGAAACCTGACATTTTCCGGTTCACACTTATGCACATTTCAGCTTTTCTTGACTCCTGTTTAGGATCTGTACTGACAGCAAAATGGCACAGAAAATAGAGTCTGCACCCACCCGGAGGAAATGTGAACATCACAACCTTGTGCGGATGCTCAACCTCAGTTATTCCTCCTTTACTACCTAAATTCATTTTTTCCAGCATCCTTTTGAAGTGACTGCTTTTCTACACAGCATTTTCTATATGCTGCCCAGCTCTACAACTGCTCTCTCAGTACAGCAAATTAAAAGATTTGTCCTGCTGCAACATTCTTTAAAACAGACAAAGAAACCAGCATTAGTTTTTCCTTGCTTCTTGAAAGAAAATGGCAAAAAAGCCAGGAGGAATGTACTCTACAAGCTGACAAGCCTGCTTCTGTTCAGAGCATTGCAGAAACTGCCAAAGATCGCTGGATTTGTGTGAGAATAATATCCATGTACTGCTGCCAAGGTCAGTCAGCCCTGTGCACTGGGCTGGCAAGTGGAAGTTTGTTACATAAGTAATGGCCATCGGCAGTCAGTTTTAAATTTGGCACACACATTTCTCCCCTCCCCTCCCCAAATGTTAAAGGAAAAATATATGAAACTTGTTCTGCTCTAAGCTGTTTTTCCCCACTTGTTTATTTTCTGTGTCTCTTCCAGCTCAAGATGCTCACATCTCTGGCTGTGATCATAAGATTCAGCGTTCAACAAGGGCATGATGGTTTTCTCAGCTTCTTTGCAGAGCACTGGGATTTCATCCCATTGATGGCACGGAGATGCCAACAAGAAAGCTCATGAAAGTAAGCACTTGGTTGCTTAAATTGGGTCATCATAAGTTGAGCCTCCAATTTCATCACACATACGCTTTTCTTGTGCCTGTCTCATGCCAGAAATTGGTATTTCATGTTCTAACTGAGCATAGCTCAGTTGTTTGCCATGAATATCACCACCAATTGAGACACTTTGTCTCTCTAACATTGTTACTTGGCCTGAATAGGAAGGCAGGTGTGGTGCATGCACTTATATTTCCAAGGGAGCCAATGGGGCCAAAATGTGGCTCCTGGCCCCCCCAGAGTCCCTGGGGTCCCATTGGGGGCTGCCCAGCACCCTTAGGGCCTCACCACAACCCCGACAACTATGAATTTCCCCTCCATGGAGATGGAAAGTTGCAAGAAAATAGCAGAGCTAGTGAAAAAGTGGTTAACAGGAGCTTTAGCAGAAGAATAGAAGAACGTAGCAATAAGCCCCCGCCATTTCTTACATTATCTGAGAGCTGTTCAGCCATGAATTGTCTGTAATAATTAGCATGAGAATATCTCCTTGATGACATTCATACTGCATAAAAGGGTCTGCATTTCCTCCATCAAAGTGCATATTTATGAACTGAATCTCCGAAAGATGGAGCCTTTGATAGTATTATTTTAATATTTTCCACATATGATTTAGAAGTTTAAACTTCAAGAAGCCCTAATAATAAAAAAGATGATCAGATTTCTGCTAGTCACCTCGTTTTCTAGTAAACACAAACACATATACGGAAGCCACTGTTCAAATATGAAAGTGATAGACTGTTCAAGATAGAAAGACATGAATAAATTCACTTTTGATCTTTAATGATCCTGTGAATAGTGACTAGAGAAGCCGAGCTTTGAATGCTGAAGCCATTATTTGGCATATGATTTTCTCATTTCCCGACTGTTCCTTGACCGCGGTGACAGTCTGTTCTGAGTCTCACTAAAACCTTATTTTTCCATGTAAATCTGTGTGATCATATACTTCTATCCTTTTGTTGCTAAATCCTTCTTGTTTTATATCCCTGATTAATACAATTCCTTATCATTTAGGTCTGATCCAGAACTAGACCCATGAAGGTCAGGACTCGCCTCTTTGTTAGGAGGTCCAAGTTAGGACTGCAGCCACCAGCCCATTTTCAGGGTGTAGCTCACTTTTGACAGATTTGGGGAATGGCAGGTTCATCTCAGATGAAAAACTTACTGGAGACTTTTTTAACAGAGCCTATCCAAAGCTGGCAGACTGATAGCTTGGTCCCCTTGCTACCATCCTGATGTTACTCCTAGTCTTTTCTTTCAGCACCTACACCAAGCAGGTGGTGGCTGAAAGCTGAAAATCTTTATTTCTGAAAGATAGGTGATGTTTTATTTCTAAAGTGTTTTTAGAGAAAATACTCAGTTTGGTTATTCTTCCTGGGAAAAAAAAATTAGGCATGCAAGTTATCCCAGGCTTGAACGACTCATTCCAAAAGGTTTGGTTTCTTGTTATTTTTAAAGGCTGCTAGTACAAAATCTGGAAATTGAGGTCAAACCAAAAGGAAATATCACAGTGGTACAAACTCTCTGAAACAGAGAAGAAACTTTCAGAGTGAAACCCAAAACAATGTTTTTCCCACCACATGCCACTGCCTAAAAATCTTCCTATAAGCCTTCCACACAGTTATGCTGTTTCAAAGTTGTCGGCATCAGGCAATTACAATTCCTGCAGCTAACCTCTTTTTCTTTTGTTAAAAGGCTCACGATTCTAAGTTGCATAATTTCAACATTTATAGTATTTAGACAAATCCTTCGGCATTTGCATGCATCTCTAAAGCTCCATTTCTAATACAACTTCTATCTTCTAGTATTTAACAGCAAATAATTTGTATTTCTTTCATGAATACACATAATGGTACATTTTATGCATCAACAAAATAATGAGCAGTGCATTTCCTATTCTTAGGGATGAGAATGATCTGGGTGGATATAGACTAAATCTCCTTACAAAAGAAAATAACTAATATTTACTAAACAAATAACTATTCAAGGCATCTCCATTTTTTCTGAAAACCATACCAGAATACAGTGTACTTCTACTTGTGCTTGTAGATAAGGGAGTGTTACAGACACCAATTTCGTGCTCCAACTTCCAAATATTTTTGAGATCTTGAGTGACGAATGATTCTTTTGTTCTGTTATGCCACACCAACTGATAAAAGATTTGGCAAAAAACCCCAAACACTGTATTCAGCACCAACAACTTTTCAGAGCTGTTTTGATCTTCTGATAAAACACACAGTTTAAAAATCAAAGTATATGCCTATAAGAAGAATAAACTTATACATTATACTTATGATGGACTTTGCAGAATTTGGCCCAGACGCATTCTTAGATCACAATGTACTATTTTCACGCATCTATTCTGAGGAACATTGAGAGTTTTAAATACTACACTGCAATCCTGCCATTACTCCACCTTTTCATAAAACATGACAGTTATCTAGAAATTACTCTTACCCCACCTTTTGCACCATTGCTGATTACTTGAAACTCTGCTGGGGACCATGGGAGGGAGCCCAGGCGCTCGTCTTATTCAGAACAATGCAGAGATGTCAAACAGCCCCACTTTTTTTTTTTTCCTTCATTCTGAAGCAAAACAAAAACAAATGGGTGGAATCAGTCAAAGAGATAATAATAACAAAATGTTGATCTGTACATCACACACATAAACATTATGAAATGTTTTTCCTGATCAGAAAAAACAAAACGATCCAGAATACCCAGAAGTGGCCGAGTGCTTTCGGAAAATGTTAATTCATCACATCCAGAAATGCCTATGGGAACAGACACACCAGTTTTGAAGGATGTTTTTTCTTGGAACTGAGACAAAATTTCTGATCAGAAAAAGAGGATAATTGTTAGCTCAGCTGTTCATGGGGAATCTGGGATTCATCACCACTCCATTCAAGTCTCCATATTGCTTCTACAAGGAAACTTAAATCTAAATCTCCCAGGTGAGCATCTTAGCTATTGTCTAGTCTGAGATGGGTGAGATTTCACAAAAGATCTTCACAGTCTGTCTTGATCTTCACAGATGTCCTGACTTTGCACAGGACATCTTTTGGATGCTTGAATAAGCCTCTGTGTCATGAAAGGATGCTCCCAAAGAGCAGAGCCATGCTGCAGCCCCTGCTGCCTCCCCCCTCTGCAACACCACTGAGAAGCAGGGGCAAGTGGGCTTATCAGGTGTGGGAAAGCAAAGTCATGCATGTGAAAGGAGGAAAATTATTGTTAGAATTGATTTAGAAATTACAGTTGTTCTACTCATGGATGTTAGCTTCTCATTACAAAGGACAAAGGAGAGCGTGCCCTACTTTTTCCTTTGTGATTTGGCAGCACTTCTGTTGAGCGGCTTTGCCAGGAGAACCACTGGTTGCTCGGTTTCCCCTTCTGTGGTTTTGCATGCCACAACACAAGGAAAAAGAAGAAAAAAACACCAACAAAATGTAGTTGTCCACTCAAAGCATCATGTGTTTGCTGCTGTGCCTGAACTGGCTGTGGGGTTCCTTAGGACTTCATTTGCCTCTGTGCTGAGATATGTTGTCACCTGGAAACTCCTTCCTCAAGCCGGTTTATTTTCTCCTGTACCTTGGCAACCACCAGCAAACATCCTCAGCTGTACAGATCCCATCACCAGGAATTTTTTCCTGATTTTCAGAAAATGCCCTCATGCTCTTCTCTGATTATTGTCAGTGGCGTAGGCTCAGGCTTGCTGTTCCCCACCTCTGGCACTGTTGCCTGTTCTTTCTATTTGCTGAAGCTTTATTTTGTACTTACTTCACTCACATTTTCCTTCAATTATGGAACCATTCTACCTGACAATACTGCTAGTTCACTTTCTCCCTCTCTGTAATTTCACATGAATGCTCCCCACATTAAGCAGGATCTATTTTTACAGGTCTTTTACTCTGTGTTGTTTTTCATTTCTTTCTCCTGTGTATTCTGGTCAAGGGAAAACAATGAAAGAGGCAGACTCCACTACTCACGCTGCAAAATGCGTTACCCAGGTAAAAGCATGCTTTAAGAATAAAAATGCTGAAAATCTTTGCCTTGATGAGGGGATGGTGTTTGAACTCACAATACTGGATTGCTTTGCGTAGCTTGCATGGTCAAAACCAAGAAGACAGTAGTGAACTATTGAAGTGCAGTCAGTAGCACAGGTTCTTCTTTTTCTAAAAAAGTAGTGTCCACTTAATTTGCTGATACACAGCAACTGCCTAACTCCTTTCAACACCTCTCTGCTAACCCCAGCTATTTCCCTTTGGTGAGCAGTTTCCTAGGAAGGCAGAAAAATGACTGCTCCCAGGAGCTCCTGCACCAAAGAGCTTCTCTCCGGCAGAGGTATTTCATAGCACCTCAGCAATCTCAACAGTGGGATTATCTGGCAGTGCACTGCCAGATTACTCTTCCAGCCAAGGCACTAACCTGATGCTCAAGGCTGAAGATCAGCCCAGCATAGATTGCAACACTGGCGGAGGCACAGTAAGGGCCATGACATGGAGCATCTTACTCCCTGTTTGCCTTTAGTAGCCTTCTGCATGAATGCCAGGCTGCTAAAACCAAGGAAGCACAAAAACTGCATTTTGCCCACCCCTTAAGCCATTGGCTCACCAGCCAGCAGCCGTGGCCAGCAAGATGTCTGCTGTTCTTGCCATCCTGTGCCCAGTGCCTTGTGCTGCATCTCCTGTCTGAGGCCTCATTTTTCAGCGACTGTGGAAATGTGGTGGAAGTAAATCCTCCTGGAAGACCTATTTTCTTGGTTAGTCCAAGTTTACGTTACAGTCTTTCCTGCCTTCCAACTCTCTGCAGTAAGAAATTTGGAATTGCCTGGAGTAAGACAGCACTGCCAAAAGTGACCTCAGCTCTGAAACATTCCAGGGCATCTCCCAATATTTATTAGGACAGAAATAGCACTAAGCGTGTTAAACCTTCCTTTGCTCCTCCACCCACTTGATACACATTAACATCTATTCCCACGAGCACGTTGCAATCCAGTCTTGGTGCACTATTTCAAACCTTTTGAGAAGATGTGCTACCTAGCTTGTATGTTGGTCTCTCCCACCCTCACCCAAATAACAGATGACACCATTTAACTGCTAGAGCACATGATTCATCATTCTTTGCAACACCACAGGTGCACTGGCTACACCATATGGCAACTTCTTATACTTGAGCAGCCCCTTCACACATGCTCACAGCAAAGAACATTTATTAACCTGGAGCTGATGACACATGCTGATGTGCTTAAGGCAGGTCAAGTTCTGTGAGCCTCTCCCCACCTGTCACTTTGAAAGTCATGTTTTAGCCTTGGCTGATGATCAGCTGTCAGCAGTTTATGGCCCACATATGTCAAGCATCTAGCTTTCATCTGAGCTGCAGCAATGAAATTTTAAATAAAAATTAGTGGCAGCAATAAGACTTTTCTCCATTGACTCCAGCAGGCTTTGATGCTTGTTCAGAATGCAGGAACATTTGCTTTGGTGATTTCCAGACCAGGCAAAAGCCAGCTCCATCCTGACCTACTCTGTGCCCTCGCTGTTAATGCAGGTCCCAGAGCACAAGTGGCATTATCAGACATGACAGAATCACAGAATCATAGAATGGTTCAGGTTGGAAGGGACCTTAGAGATCATCTTGTTCCAACCCCCCTGCCATGGGCAAGGACACTTCCCGCTAGACCAGGTTGCCCAAAGCCCCATCCAGCCTGGCTTTGAATACTTCCAGGGAGGGGGCATCCACAACTCCTGTGGGCAGCCTGTTCCAGTGTCTCACCACCCTCACAGAGTCCCTGCTCCCCTTGTTTCACTGCAGCTCTTGTTCTTCTAGGTTTTCTTTAGGGTTGAAAAAGAAACTTCTAGCACCTGAAGGAAGGTTTGTCCTAGGAGATTTCTCCTCTGCTTCTGTAAACTCAAGGGATTGAGAGAGGCATTAGAAGAGGCATTAGAAAAATGGCTGCAGCAGTGAGCTCTTGCTCCTCCAGAGCTCTGTCCCTGCTGCAGTTAATCAGAAAGGAAATCTGTTTGACTTGCAAAATTCAAATTTTTCCAAGTTTTCATTGTTTTAAGACAACATACATCTTCATGATGTAGGCAGTAGTCTTTTCTGTGGTTTAGGCACTGATCGTAATTCTACCAAAGAATCAAGCAAAGGGTAGCTCTGTTAAAAACCTGAGGAGATTAAAAACAAGAAAACTACTTTTCCAGTTTCTGGCAAGTCTTTACTAAGCGATATTTCGCCTTGTGCCTCTAAGGCCTACTGGAATTTTAATCTTTATTTCCACTTTTATATTTAAGTGGACACATGCTTCAACATCTTTAGAGCTATTTAAAGTTTGGAGATTAAATGTGCATAATTGCCTCCAGGTTTCGGTGCATGATGAAATAAAAACTGACAATGTATGTCTTCTGGTGGCATTCGCACCTGCATCTGTGACAGAGACACAAAATTTGATGAAAATTAACTTTCTTCTGGACTAGAAGGGCAAGGTTTACAATGCTTTAGTATCATGGTTTGCATTGCTTTTTCTCATTGATATACCTTGAGTGTTGGGGCAGCAGGGGGACAGGAAGGGATGAATAGATGAAATCTGAGCACTTTTCAGTCCTTTATCTGCTTGAGACATCTCACTGGGTGAAAAAAAATACAAAATGGATGTCTGAGCGTCTTATCATGAAACCCTTTAGAGAGGCAACAGGAAGACAGAAGCTCGCTGATCTCCATCATTCAAAAGCCTGAGCCTGTTATCCTGAAACGATTAGCAAAAAAAGTGCAACATCTCCTCCCCGAAGCTTTGTTAGCCTCTTGCAGGCTCAGCACTGCTCACTGGGAAGATGCAGCACTTGCACTTGGGAAGAAGTGCACCTGAGAAGTCTGTGCTGAGTTCGTGGACAGTGCGTGCTACAGAAAAAACAATAGTGAAATGAACTGCATAAGTCATGTTATGAATTATTCACGCATTTGTGTGAACATAGCTAAGACCTGTGGGAATTAAATGATAGCTACTGTGCCAAAAAGAAAAGGAAAAAAAAAGTATATTTTAATGAAATATAAATATTAGATGGAATTTTACATGGAAATACTCTGGGGTCTTACACATCATTTTCAGGGAAGGAAAATGCATATTTTTGAATCTCTTGAGGTGCCAATTCATTAATTAGCATGAATATGAAAGATATATGCTTAGATGCATCAGTCAAGCAATTATTAAGGAACTATAATTTGATAGTATAGTCTGGCAATGATAAGTTATTTTTATGCTCATTTATATTCACTTCATTGACATTTTATTTAGCAGGATCTAAACAAGCAGAAGCAAAACCTTTTGGCGTCAAGAAGTCTTGCTTTGGTGAGCACATTTCCATGCCTCAGTTCTTGACTGGAAGCAAAGAAGGAGTGAGTGGCTCTTGACAGTCACTGAGGGGGTTTGGTTGGGACTGTGAGTCATTCCCCATGCAGAGCACTTCTGAAGCCCAGACCTTGCTGTACAACCTTGCTCCACCACTGTCACCCAACACTCCTTCCCAGCAGGATCCAGGTGAGGGTTTCCCTTTTCTCGTTCCTTGCCTGCTGCTCATGCTGCTCACCCAACCTCTGCTCATGGGGAGGCTATAAGCAAAAAGGTTCTGGGGATGAAAGTAGGGTTGCTTTTCCTTAACATTTTTTCTTTTGAGGTTTAGAAAACCACAATCTCTTACATCTTGCATACCCACTCCTGCTTCCAGAAAGTTCATGTAGTAGAGGCTGTGAAAGACAGCTCACGCCCTATTCCTGAAATGCTCTCTACTTAATAGCCATGAAAAAGCCCTATGAATGAGGTTGATGTCAAGGACTTGGTCTGTATTTCCATCCACAGTTTTCTATCTTGAGTAGTTAATTTAGCTAAAATCTGAATGAGATAATTTTGGTCAACAGAACATGTTAAGATTAGAGCAGGCCATTTTTTTTTTAATTAAATTTTATACACATAAATGCCACACCCACCTTAGAGTTACATTTTATTTTGGTTCCTCAGAAAGTGAAGATGGAGCGGTTGATTTGACTCTTTTGTCATGATTTTTGCTGGATATGCTCCAATTTCCATCTAAGATGTTATTTCTTATATGACTGAATCTGAAGGATGTTTGTTAAGATCATTTCCTTGCAGATGATAAGCTCATTCCCTAAGTGGACCTTTCAGATACTGTCCTCCGAAACATGAGTGTGGGATGAAGGAATATTCCACTCCCATTCCCATCAAGATCAGATCCTCAACCTCACACATGTGACAAAGACTGCATTTCAATACTGACTAAGTGTGCCATGGGCTTTGTCCCATTAGAATTATTTTCCTTTTCAGTTTCTGAAGTGATTTTCAGGATATTACCTAACTGCCCTTCAAAGTAACGCTGTGAAGCAAAGTGTAGGAATGTGCATTCCTCGGAGCTCTTTATGTTTTTAGTTATCACTCGCAACATGGAAGCTGAAGAAATTCTCAAACCTCAAAGGCACCTTTTGAATCCAAAACCTTCTTGGAAGCAGTCTTTTTCTTGCTGCTTTGCCATAAGAATTGAAATGATTTCTTCCATTGACTTTTCATTCAGTCCATACATTTCTCCGCTCATTTGTTGCAGACCAATTTCATGATCTCCATTTTCCTTTGATACTGACTTTTGTCAGTTGACAAAGAGAGGCTTCATTCAAGGCAGAGTTGAGCAAAGGTTATGAATCCTTCACATGGCATCACGTCTGGCAGCTCCATGCATCACAGTCAACCATGGGACATCACTGTTACCCAATACAAAGGTAGCAAACAGAGCTTAATGTTCTCTGTGCTCAGACATTCCTTTGGTAAGTACCTGAAAATTCTGATGGTGTGAATGTAAAACAACAGAATTAGGTCTGCTGGTATGGTGAACAGAAACATAAGAAAAGGGAGTGTTTCCCCCCACTTTTCACTTCCTTTTCCTACATATGGACTGATTTGTGTATCTGTATTTTGCAGTCTTCTGCAGTGCAGCATTTATTTGTGAGAAATGCAGTTCAGACTGTAAGGACTTTCACCATAGCTGCAGAAAGCACCAAGAAACATGTTCACATACAAGAAACTCAGCTACTCAGACATCTCTGATGCATTTGTAACACGGTTAAATCCCCATAATGACTTTCATTAGGCCCAGCATGTAAGTCAATACAAACAACTTTCAACTCGATGAATATTTTCCTTCTAAAAAGTAACCTTTCAGTTGTATTGCTTTTGGACTGTTTTAGCCGTATGCTAAATATTATAATGCCTCATTCTCATTTACCCTTCACATATTAAGGTGAAAACTCTGACCTAGTGCATTCTAATTACTTGGCTTATTAGCTTCACATTATATCAGTAATGGTGTGATAGCCAACATAATTACTAAGACTTGAAAAATTATATTTTGCTGTACTATTTCATGGATTGTGAGATGGTTCTCTCTTCTTATTAACTTTCTTATTTAATGGGTTGACCAGATTTTTCATCTACCTAGACCATTGATCAAACTGATAATTTTGGATTTCAGCTGCAATTGAGAAATCACCCCTTAAAATGGTGAGAGAGATATTTTTACATAAGAAAATATAAGCATTTCTTCTCATTCTTCTCTATTTTTCTCATAGTATAATTAGTTAGCGATTGCATGCTTTTTGAACACCTTTTTTAACCAGTAAAGCTCCACGAAAGTAAGATTTTTTCCTCAAGGAAATTATGTTGTTTCTTTCTTTCTTTTCTCAAAATTAGTGACTATTTTGGTTTTCACTAATACTGGAAGTGTGGAAAAGACCTGTGGAGATCATTGAGTCCAACTCAGCTGCTAAAGCAGCTCCCTAGAGCAGGTTGCACAGGAAAGCATCCAGATGGGTCTTGAATATCTCGAGAAGGAGACTCCACAACCTCCACCACAAGGCAGCCTGTTCCAGCACTCTGCAACCCTCATAGCGAGAAGTTCTTCCTCATGTTTGTAACAGAATCATGGATTGAATTAATCAGCAAACTAGCCCTGACGTGCTCATTTGGAGGCAGTGACAGGATAACCTGGCTTTTGGCAGATGAACCTGTACTTTTGCTGTGCTGTGACAGCTGGAAGAGCTTTATGTTGTCTTGACTCAACGTATCAGTCAGAAGCTTTCCCTGTGGGGGAATCCATGAGTGTTTTAGGCTTATTTAGACGGAGAAGAAATGGAGCTGACTCCTCACTTTTTTGTTGTTGTTTTTCTTTTTTCCTCTCTCGCTTCTTCTACGTTGGAAAAGAGAACACATCTTGTTCTTTCACAGCTGTCAGGAGAGAGAGAGACTCTCACAAGACATCAAGGCTCACTGTAAGAAATTCACAGAAGGCACAATTCCCTTTGGAGCTCGTCCATCTGACTGGGGGACAAAGCAGAGCTGTGCATCATGACCCATTAACAAACTCCATTTTCCCCATGCAGCTGCATAATCAAAACTGTCTCCAAGTTTCACAACAGCATCTTTAGGCCTAGAGAAGTAGGTGTAAAAAATAGCCAGTGATTATTTAATAAATAATACGCAATTACTTTTTCTAATGTAGCAGAGAGTACTGTTAAATGTATTCTTCCTGCACAATTTTGATGCAGTGCCACTTAATTCTATTGTGCTTGGTGCAATCAGTTTAATAGTTCTGTTTTTCCTTGACCCCTCTGCACAAGGAAAATTATTATAAAAGGAAAGGTATAAAAAGCTCCTAAAGTTAATAACAGAGACAAAAAAGGCAGGAGGCAGTTTGGGCTCGAGTGCGTGGTACTAGTGTTAGTGCAGACCTGCAGATGGCTTGATACTTGCCTGCCTGAGGGATCAGGGCTCAGCTCCTGCTGCATCAGAGTTCAGTGGAGGCACTGAAGCTACAGCCCTTGATGTTAAAGAGAGGGAGGTGAAGGCAGAGAATTTTCAGTCCCCAGATTGGATAAACTTGCCGGCTCTCTGGCTATGGTGCAACGCTCACTTATTTGCAGGTGAATTTAATAGACAGGATGTTGAATGAGGAATTACTTCCCAGAGTGATATGTTGGGATTAGGCAGAATCTGCCTAAAGCCGGAACAATAGGTTGTTTTTGTGTTAATTTGTGGTTTAAAACATGATTAAGTGCACCTGACATTTTAGGTAATCATATATACTCAAATTAATATGAAATTCAAACTGTTTTTGGGGTCCTTTCTTCACTAGCATATGCCTGTGTTATAGTATGCACTGTGTAATACATAACTATGTATCTTGTGGTTTCTTTACAATTTAAGCAAGAGAAGCTTTTAAATTAGCTATTAAATTACCATTCAGAGATCTGATCATCTTCTAATTTCCGTAAGAAGTCCTCCACAGGGGATAAATCTAGTTTAAATGTTCTCTTCTTCCTATGATTTTATACCCTAGCTGCAAGATAATATAACGTTCCTGCATTTCCAGCTGAAATACATTAGAACTGTGTGAAAGGTTTTAGTTCAGTTTTGTCAGAAGTCAGTGTTTCTATTTTAAGTGTATCCAAAATTATGAAGGAAAACCATGATTTCTGGTTTTGTTCAATTTTTCCACCCTATTCATAGGCATGATGTCTGAATATCTGAGTAATTCAGTACATACAGAAATGAAGTTTTAAATCCTTGAAAGGCAGTTGTCTCCTCAGTTCCCTGTATTTGTTAGCAGAATTGAAATTTCTCATTTATTTTCTTCCGACTTTTGGGGCAGATACTCGCTCGCTAACAGGTGACTGCTCTTCTGGGCAGCAAACTTTCAAGCGTGTTCTGGAGGCTGAGTGCATTTTGTTCCTGTTCTGGAAACGAGCCTTGTTGGGTGCTGGCACCTTGCTCACCCAGCTCTGATGAGCGTGTGCTACTGCAGCCTTGCAGAGTGGCTTGTTACAGTGCCTATGGGGTGGACATGTTTTCAGCAGACATATCCAGAAAAAAACACAGCTCAGGGATAATCTCACAGAGATTAGGATAGTAGCGGGGTGCTCTTCAGCTTCACTGTCCCTTTCATCCCTTCTTGGGTCTTCCTTCAATTACTGCCTTTTCCAGCTGACCCCCACTATGGGGCATCTAGCCTTTGACTGCTGTCTGCAGGGCTCAAAAATATTTGTCTGCATTTATTGTTTCTCCTCACTCAACATTATTGTACAGAAGTGTCTGTTGTGACCAATACTGTCATGTCATTCTGTTTGCCTGCACTGCTGGGAACAGATATTGTGTCCATGTAAGCTAAAGAAAGACTTGAAGGACAAGAATGAGGCTAGACCAGTTCTTTGCTATTTTGTGAGCTGTGCTCTTAATCAATGCTATTTGCATTCTACTTCCTTCTGTATCACAGCTTTCAATAATGTTATGTTGATGACAGAGCAAAAGGTAGCAATTCTGTGGTTTCTTTTCCATGATAGAATGAATATAAATAGAAAATACAATAAAATAGAGTTGGCTTGGCCTTTAGTATTTAAAGTAGTAGTGATAAAATCAGAAATACTTTATCTGATACCAGGCTCTGAACTTGTGCCCTTCTTTTGTAGCCTTACTGGATTCACTTAGTGAAAATAGGTATTTCTGTTGTTGCTGTTTTTGAGCCTCTAATTGCAAACACAACATGCAAGTTTATAAACACTTTTTCTGACTCCTGTGTGTTTTCAGAACTTAATTCTCGTCGTGATGCATGAACTACATTCCAATACCTGTGCTGGTTTAACAGAAGTATCTCAAGAGAAAAGGTAAAGCCATAATTTTGATACTGCTTTTTACTGAGTACAAAACAGTATTCAGAATTGTTGGAACACAATCCTTTTCAAGTATGGTTCCTTTCCCTAGTTTTACCGCTCTGCGTTAACTCAACCATTCACCACAGGCATGTGGTCTATTCTTTTCTTTTATTCCAGCCTCACAAAACCACAATTCCATAGACCACGAGCTGCACTCCACTGCTAGAGCAGGATGATAAGGATGCTTTGTCTATCTCTATAATGAACTAATCTATTCCTGGGCAGACTCTGAGTGTATTTCCAATAAGTCCTCACTATTGCAAACTGTCCAGGCACATATAACCCCAAGGGATAACATTAATTTTGCTTTGATAGAGATTATGGCAGACTAATTGTTTGTTCTTCTCCAGGTTTCCACAAATGGGGACATAACTGCATCCACTCTCAAAGGCTAGCATGTGCCTGCCTGAGAAAAGCATTTACCTTTCAAGGTTTTCTTTCCTTCTTTTTTCTTTTGTTTTCCTCTGATGCTCCCAGAAGTTATTGTTATTTGGTGCTAATTTAATAAAAATGCAGGAGATTCTGACTGAAATGATAACCACCAAAGCTATTCAATTGTTTTTCTTGTAACAACTCTGATTGAAATTCTGGTCACAGGAAAGTTGAAGGCAAAATTTCCTTGGCTTCTGTGGGGGACTGGAATTTCATCTAGAGTGAACATTATTTTTGATTTAGACACAAATATAACAGTTTTGATTCACAAGTCTTGTCTAGCATAGTACTGCATTAAGCAAGTAAAGAAACTGTAATCTAAAGGATATTGTCAAGTGGATGCTGAAAATATATTCATGTGCTGTATGCTAAATACAAATCTCTTTAGCTGGCATGCGATGTCTACCAGGAGATAATGTTATCAGGTATGTCCTGCATGCTGTAGAGATCATTACTTTCAAGGTAGAGAAGGACAGCAAAAGAAACAGCAAAGTAGCAGGAATTAAAGTAGTAGCAGTGGCAGAGAAGAAAAGCTGTGCTAGTGAAAGCCTTGCAAGCAGAACAGATATACTTCAGAAATATTTGAAAGTATTTTTAAACACAACACTCCCCATGAGCAGGAGCCGTCCTTTCTGACCGAGTCTTCAAACAAAATACATGCAAATACAACTCAATGTTATTTCTTATCCTCTGTATTTCTCTATGCGAGAAAAAGACTGTGATGCTCAAGCCGAGAACACCTAAGGCTTAACCAGCTAGTTAGCTCTCAGTATTTCAGGGAACAGGTGATAGAAATCTCTTTTGAATCCACAGTTTCCTTGTAGCAAGAAGAGTGATCTTAATGCTTTTTAAAGAAGGACATAAAGCCAGGTAATATAGATACGTATGTGTGTTTACGCGTATGTGTCTACTGGCCTCTTTATGCATCTGGATAACGTGCAGGAGAGGAGAAGATTTTTTCCTATTCTAAGCAATTGCCTACCGTATCAATATATATGTATTTCAGCACTTGCTTTTTCTCCTCATTAACGCAGATCTTTAATAATATACATGTTTATTTTTAAATAGTCACAAATTATCCGTGAAATGTTAAATAGGATAATGAACTCATTAAGCATTAATCACATAACATAGTCCAAGCATGAAAGCAGGCTATTGACACACATTTTCAGGGAGTTATTGGGAAATGTGGTGTGATTCGAGGAAACCAGGAAGAGCAGTGCTTAGGGTAGATGCACAGGACCTGGGAGATGACAGGACATTTCATCATCCCCCTGCAAACATCTCCAGTGCTGCTGCTGAAGGATCGTGCCTCCTTTCCCATCATTAGAAAAGTGATAAAACATCTCAGTGGGAGGGGAGGACAATAAGCGCATGATGGGGCTTGGGGGATGTTAGGTGACACGTCTAATGAAGGCCATTAACGTATTACAGTTAGATTTCCATGGAGCAAAAGAAAAGTCATTAGTCTTTTTGTGTGTCAGCTGGCAGAAAGAGCACGGAACAAAGTCACTTTTCCTCCAGGAATTTGAATTCATGCAAAAAAAGATCCTGAAGTTCTTTTGTTACTTATTCACAATGTGCAAGGGGAGCATCTTGCAGTTGTAGATGCAGCCATCTATATGAGAATATAGTTAGAATGTGAGCTTTTGGAGTTAGACATATTGATTTAGGTTAAAGTTGCTTCAGCTAAAGTCAGGCTAAGTGACTTTTCTTTTTTTTTTTTTTTTTTTAACTGCAATCATTTTTTTTTTAAAGTTTAAATTTTGGATCCATAAATGATCAGGGAGAAAAATATTCACAAAAATGTTATTTTAGATCAAATAGAATGTACTGTTTGACATAAAGGCTTTAGGATTATTGCTATATTGGTGACAAGTATTGACAGTAAATGTGATTTATTCAAATTAAAACAATTGATTAAACTATGTTGAAATTTACTTTATGTACTCCTATTGACAGAAAGTATTAATTTAACCAAAAAAAAGATCCTATCCTCCTTGCAGACCTTTACTGTGCCAGTAGCAACCAGTTTGTTAATTCTTGCTTCCTTTGCAAAACTTAGTAAGGTTCTACTTGGCAATTCACTTTTTACTTGGCAGTCTCTGTGAAGAAATGTTTTCAACATTTGTGAAAATTAAAAGAATGATTTTGTCAACTGACCACTTGACAGCCATCCTAAAATAAATTTTACTCTGAGGAGCTGTAAGGTAGTGTCTTACTATGAGATCATATTTTTTTTGCAGCGTTTTACAAAATAAGGAAGTTAAATGGCCAGTCCCTTACCCTGACTTAAAATCTCAGATATCTCGAAGCCATGTTTTTCACTCTAAGAATTGTGATCTCGTTGCTGTATCCAACATTTGTCAGAGTCTCATCAGACATATCTGGAGGTGAATGGGAAGACCCTGGCAACTTGGAAGGGTGCCAGATTTGCACTTGTATGTGGTCATTCAACTCACAACAAACAAGGTGAATTTGTGAGCATCAGCAATGGGCTGTTATTGAACTATGAGCAACATAAATTCAGTCACACTCACGTGAACAAAGAGCATTCCATTGCCTAGCGTTATGTGCTGGAAGTATGGTTTCCTTTGTTTTCTGAAATACTACCTATTCAGAAGCACATAACTTTCACATACCATTGTTTTGTGAAATGACTGTATTTCCATGAAATAAGAGGCTGTGCTCGGAGATTATATTTAAAACCAAGTGATAATAGTGGACCAAAAGAGCACTGCTATGAAATTAAGGTTGCTTAATCTTAACCTCACACTTCTCCAAACACAAGCAGTGGTTAAATGCACATCTCTGAAATAAAAGTGAACAAGCCAGAGTTCACGATTATACATCTCATCCAGCCCTAGGGATAGCTTTAGGTACCTTTTCTGTCCCAAAGTGTGTTAGCTAACACTTGGGCTTTCGGGATGCTTTGCCTCAGACTTGTTGGGAACTGAACATGAGAGCACTCTTGGACAGTGTCCAGCGCTCTCCTCTCACTATGGTGCTGATGCTCTGGCTTTCTTATTCTACGAGTGTCCCAATTCAACACTGCACATCAAATCCATAATTAATCCTATTGGTCTCAAAGATACTACTCTCACTCATAGGAAGCTGGACCTGGTGCCATGAAGGCATTAAATATACTGGACCAAATTCTTTAAGGCATCAATCCAGAAGAGGTCAATGCAGTTGCTGTAGCCTGCACCGAGCTTATACGGTGGATATGAAATGTTGCAAACTCAAATCTCAATATGCAAAACATACTGCACTTATAGGGTAGCAAAGAGCATCAACAGACAGTAGAAACATTCCTAATACCGAGAATTTCCATGTTCCCTGTCACACTGCATTGTGGCAGTGAGATGCAAATCTACAATGGTTACACAGATATTCATCCTTGTTTGGCCTGAAAGGACATTCATACCTCAAATAATGTAAACAAATCAGCTTCTTCCTCCTGAGGTTCAGTGCACTTTCTGGCACATACCCAACCTAGACTTCAGCATTAGAGATGCTTTACTTTTTTTATTTTTTATTTTTTTTATGATTCCCAGTAGTCAGTGTGAGAAAAATATTGTTATGATAAGCAATGTTAATAACAATGCATTCATATTCATAAGGCACCCCTAGATTGGAGAATTACACAGGCTAACTCTAAGCATTACTAAAATAAGGAGTTAATTGAAAAAGTTAAGGAACTGGAGGTCAATAAACTCTATAATTAGACAGAGAAAAAAACAGAAAAAAGAAAAAGCATAATCATACATGCAAACTCCTCTTCCCATTGTAACTTTTCACTTACTCTGTAAAAGTCACCAGAAACATGTATCAAACAGAATAGGAAAAGAGATGCATTTTACATCTAGGTACTCCTCCGCAAGTTACATTAAAGAGTTCTTCCTCTATTCTGGAACTCCCTGATAAACAACATTTCAAACAAGAAATAGACTCATTAGAGAACACTTTGACTTAAATGATTTCATAATTCTCTCATCGTGCCCCAAACCTGCTTTAACATGTCAGACAAGGACTCATCATTGTGTGGATCACCTAGGGAGATACAACATTAGGAAAGGAAATGGTCTATTTTTCTGACTTTCACCAGGGTTGGAGGACTTGCATCACCAGAAACCTATGTTTTCTTAGCCTTGTTTTCTTAGCCAGATGGATATACCCAAATGGCTATACAAGTAAGAGCAGTCATGAACCTCTGGTAGGCTATTTGGGCTCCAAAAGTAAAGGAAAAATAAGATAATTATCCTCCCTTTTTGTGCCAAAGAACCTAAGTCAGGTACAGCTGCTGAGTTTCCACCTTTACTATTTATCAAATAGCACTGTCCTAAACAGTAACTAACCACACTAACTCAGACTATAGGTAAGCTCTTTAAAATGTGTTTGAGTAGCAGGTACTTGAGTTCATGTGTGTTTCATTTAAGACAAGGAAGTACTGCTTTTCCTTTTCTCGTGCTTAGAGTGTAGGACTGCTGTGTTTAGTTTGCTCTGCTCTGCCGAAGTTCTTAAAAAAAAAAAAAAAAAAAAAAGAAAAAGAAAAAATCCCTCATGCAAACATCAAGAGGCAGACTCTTTATTGACTTGTATTATTCATCCTTTATCTAATGTGAATTCACTAAAAAGAGAATGAAATAATAATTTCTTTTAAGCAACTTGTCTCAGCATTTCTTATTTTCTAAAACCCCAAATGAGCCTATTCAAAATGGGGCTTAAAATCTGGTGATACAGTTATGCAGATGGCAAATTATTTGTCATTGGTGGATTAGTCTAATCCAATAGTTAGGGGGAGGAACCAACCACAAAGACGACAGTATTTCTCAGGCAATTTCTCTCCTTTTTCCCCCCTCAAGGAATCAATGCAGTTCTGTTGAGCAACTGTGAAAATAGCAGTGGCCACAAAAAATTAGAACATGCTGCTTAGAATCAGACTTGTTTTCCTAGACATCTTTTTCACAATGAAAGTGCAATCAGATGGCAATGTTATCAAATGTAAGCACGAGTAGCATAGAACAATCTCAGTCACTCAATCTGTTCACTCAAAAATGATTCCCTTCCATCCTGCCATATTCCATTACTGCTGAACTTGAGCTGTGTGCAGTAAATACAAGTATTTAGTGACTGGCATAAAGATTGTCATAGCAGCTGAGATCGTATTTGCTGGCATGGTCTCGTGTCACTTAAAACAAGAGAATGGGCTGCAACTGATAGAGCACTTGCAAGAGAAAAGACAGCAGCCAGCCTGTTCCATCTTATTCTCCATGTGTTCCTGTGAATGGGCTTCCTTCTCTTGTAAGTGCATTTATTTGCATGCCCAAAGACTGCTCTTGGCCAGTCCCTTTGTCATTGCTGCTGACTGCAGAAGAGGGACCTCTGGCTCCAGATCTTCTCTAGCATCATGAAGAAATCATTCAGGAAAGGACAAGGAGTACACAGAGATGTCTTCATTAAGAAGTAGTAGAAGTGTTGCATTTGCCACACATCCATTCTCTCTCCTCCCCAAATCTTGCCCACATCAACAAACAGATCTTAGTGCCTGCACTCAGCTTACTCATAAAATTGTCAACAACATCTACATTTTCCTTTATTTCTCCAAGTCTGTTTTACTGATAATAGCTCTGTCTGACACCGTCTCTAAAATTGACTAGAAACTCAGATTATAGAAGCATCATTTAAATGATTGTTTCATGCAACAGATAGCCTATAATTTCTGAGAAAGGTTGCCCTCAGATGGCCTTGTCATTGGAGGAATGGATTTAAAACAAAAATAGACTGATTAATGAATGTCTAATTTTGCACAAAAAGGAAAGTGGGAGGAGGAAATCACAATTAACCCTAAAAGAAATCTTAAACTGTCTGGAACAAAGTAATTTTGAATGAGAGACTCAAGCTGGTAAATATACTAAAAAGGCAGAGAGCAGAGCTCTGCCTCTTTTAGGAAGATGATTTGATGGGGGAGATAAAGACTGGAAGCTGTTTTCTTCCACTTAAGCATTGCATGCTTCAAGGGTTTCAAAACACAAGCGTGAACCTAACTTAGTATAATCCTGTGCAAGACATACAAGAGCATATGTAATTATCTTGATGGGAGATTCACAGATCTGAAAACGTAGCACTTCAGTTTCCCACCCAATGGATGCAGCAGGGAGCTGAATAAGAATTATTGGTGTTACCATTCGTATCTCTATAGCTAGGCTTGTGTCAGTGCTTTCATAGTAAAACTGGTATTTTAAGAGTTGTATTACCATAACATAAAAAAGTTTTTGTAGGGTTATATTTGGTTCACCCAGTCTCTGTATGAAAGCAGACTGCATTTCATAATTTTGAAAGATGCAAAACTGACCTCATTTTAGGCTATGGATATTAATATTAAATAGACATTCACAGGTTTTGGAGATTGCCTTCTTACTGTAAATATTGCTTAATAAATGAAATTGTACAATATTTAAGCTACTGCCATGATCTAAATCAATGTTGGTATAAATTAAACTGACCAATATTTATATTACAATTACCTCTGAATTCCAGTATTACTCAATAAACAAATATGGTTGTAATTTGTGCCAAGTGGCTAAATCAGAGAGACAGTTTCTACCACGACCATTGTACTACACATAGTGAGGCATATTTACAAACTAGTCTACAGTCACTGAAGATCCTTAGTTAGGATGAACTGACAGAATATTTCTAACACTGATAGCAATTCTCTAGCTGCTACCAGATGGCAGCATGGGCAGCCCTGCTTTTACCCAGCTTAATTCAGAAAGATATTGTCAAAGCCAAACCAAAGCACTGACATTTTCAGTAAAATCAAATAAATAAATAACACCAAAAACAAAAAACCTTTTTCAATTTACATGAAAAATGAGACTGAAAACAGTTATTTGGGATACAGCCTAGAAACATGTTAGAGGAACCTCTGCATAAAAAGCTAGCACTGACTTCTTAGTTATCCCTTATTTTAGTAATTCATTTCATTTTTAAGTCTAGTTTCAGAAAAATTCTTCCCCCCACCCCAAGACACCTCTTTAAGAGGGTAGGCATTAATTCAAACATATATCACACCATGACGCTAATTAAGTTCCAAAATGTGAATATCTTTCTTCTATGAAAAATTACAGTTGTTGACTATTTCAAATCACTACCAAATCCCTAATGTAATCAATCTAAAATAATGAAAAAAGTATCAGCCAATATTAGGAACTGGAGGTGAAATCTATTTAAAATGTGTAGAATAGAGAGCAAGGACATAATTTCCATGATTTATTTGCTCTGCAGCAGTACCTATGAGTACCACGACAGTCCTTGCCCCAAGCGTGAGCAATTACAGGGCTATTAATGCAAAATGCATCTAGAAGATGACTCAGGTCAGGTCGCTGTGTGTGAGAGAGGAGTACAGTCGATTGTAGCACCAAACACCTCTCAAAACACTCTGAGCCACAAGGGACAGCAATACAATATGCCCACATTCCATTCACAAAACACAGCCCTGGGATGTGAATAAAATTTGAGACTTGATCTGTTGAGCATTTTCTAAAGCCAATACCAAACTGTTGTAAGCCTCTCTGGATGAGAAGGATTACTCTCTCATCATCTGTAAGCCATGTACTCTTTTATTTATTAAAGAACAACCACCCACATTCCTACTTTTTAATTTTCTATTCGACATTGGACCATCATATTCCTGACCATTTCTTTTCTGGAATGAACTTTCATAACTTTTATTACCTTGCCAAGAAAATAAATTCTTTCCCTTCAAATCTTCTGCAGGTCATCTTCACCCACATTTTTCAAGCACATTCGTATAATCTCAGTCATGTATCAGTCGTTCACTGGCAAGTCTGACAGCCTGTGAATTTATTGCTCACACAGTCTGATCTAAGAGCATCAGAAAAACAGATGTGAACACCACTTACACTATTGAATACATTGCACATTCAGTGCCACGTTCAATAACAAGCAGTGGTTTCTAGCACTCAGTGGAGAGAAAGATGCCAAAAATGGGATATGTCTTTCTGGGTATGGTGAGGGACGGAGCAGTTTGTTCCTGCCCTGTATCCGTGTTGGGGAGTGCTTGTATCTGGTGAACAAGCCCCTTAAAAAGCCATTGGCGAGTCACCCTTATCACATGTCCAGCTCGCTGCAAGCCTCAGGATATTTAGGAACTCACTGAAGTGTTTTGTGTGGACTCCCTCTGCTCCTACCAAAGCATTTCATTGCTGACAGTGTCCAGCTAATGCCGTGGGACATGCTTACTCTCTGTTTAGCTTCAATCTACGAAACTGTTCTGGCTCACCCTCTCTGGGAGGACGTCTTGTTACTTGTAGTTTAATGCAAGATCTTCAGGTCTTCCTTAATGCTTCCTGTTTTCGTCTCCCTTACTGGCTAAGGGTTGGAGCCTGATAAGAGTGATTTTCAAAGAGATGCTTCTGCCATGCCAGCCACATCCCCTGCCTGCTGAAAGCACTGCAATTTAATTAGAGTTGCTATTTTCAACTCTTTGCAGATCCATTCTTTCTGAATTAGATCTTTTCTCTGTAAATCGTTTTCTAATAAGAAGTCAAAATTTACCTCTGTGCTTTATTTTTCAAAATATTTAGTTATTGTTCTTCTGTCTTGGTAATAGGCCTCCATCAGACTTTCATATATAAAAAAGGTTACATTATAATCATTTTCTTTATCTATCTGTAGCTTGAATGCCAACGGTAACCAAGAGATGAAATTGTTGCATTGGGATAAACAACACATTCACTCCGTGTGCCTTAGCTTTGATTTTTTTTTCCTATTTCAATCTATGTAATATTTAACAGAAATTATTCACCCGTACTATGAACACTCACGCCTGTTTTTGTCGTTGTCCATAATGTTAGCTTTCTTTTCTCTTACCATTTTCTCCAAGGGACTGTCTTGCATACATTACTTGCTTCTCTTAAGATAGTCAAGGTACTTGCTTACCCAGCATGGTGGTATAAACTGTTTAAATGTGTGAGTATACTGGATAGCAATCACAGCACTTTTTTCCAGAGCAATATTAAAAAAAAAAAAAACAACACTAAGAACAGTACTCCCTCACCAAAAATCTTCCAGTGTTCACCCAAGGCAATAAATTTCAATTGCATATACTATTTTTGAACAAAGCACAGAAGCAAAATCTAATGTAAGACATGGACTGGAATATTAAGTTATCAATCTGTCTAAAATCACTGCATATTTCAAGGATACTAAAAAGAAATCAGTAAAACTCAGTATGATTAAAAGCACCATTTAACATGAACATTTACCTGATATTCCGCTGCTTCCCACACCTTATAGTACAAGCCTCAGAAAAGCATCTCCATAGTTACAGTACACGGGCATAGTCCTGATATCTTAACATCATTTTTACTCATGCTAAATTCCTCAGAAATCTGGACAACTCAAGATTAGATTTCACTGCCTTGAGCAGAAATTTTATGGAAAATATGTCTTGTAAGTTTTGCCTACAAAGAAAGAGTTTGTCTGATTTGCATTCACAGACTCATGAAAAGCTCAGAATTCATAATAATGCAATTGCACAAAGGTGTGATAAAAAAATAAATCACTTCCATATTATTGCTACATTAAATTTTTTTGTTTAGCTACTGCCTTCGCTCTGAATACCTTCAGTCATTTTCCAGGGTAAATATCTAATGTACTACCAGACAGAAGGCTGGCCTTTCTTATTCTATATATGCTGATGCAAACAGACTAAGTGTAATTAATATTAAAAGAAAAAAGAAAAAAAGACACGCACCCCTCCTTCTGACACCAAACTTTTGGACAAGATGCCATTTGACAACAGTAATCAAAGGAGCAGTTTGCAAATAAGTGTGTATTCTGTTGGAAAGAAGAAAGTCTGCAGACGCAGCGTCACTCACAGGCAGCAGCACGGCGTGGGCAGCATTTCCGTAGCCTCTAATAGAGCTAGTAGAGCTTGGAGAGAGATTTTCTAGTGAAAATATGAGACAGAGTGCTGGGTAAAGCACCTCCTATCAGCCAGTGAATAAACTAATGTACTGTGGTCCACACCAACAGGAAGTGGAACAGAGGAACCGGGGCTCAATGAGATGGTTCAGGTGGCTTGTGCTTGTGAATAAGGCTGCCTGCTGTCCTGACTGGAGGGCAAGAAGAATACAAAAAAGCCTAACAGAGCCTTGCCAAAACACATCTTTCTAAATGGCAACCTGAAAGCTCACCTTGAATGAAAATCAATATATCACTGTTTGAGATGAAATACAGTCAATTACTGAACAAACAGAGCGCTATTTTGAATGTGGGGGACTGTGCATAAGGGAAATGAAAAGTGAAATAATCATGCAATAATATTGTAGTCTAAGACTGGAGAATGTTTAATCTTTGATAAAATAATTAGTTGACAGGTCAAACCACCAGCCAGCATGTATTTAATGTGGCAAACAAGGACGTGTCATTAGGAAAGAAGGAAATAGTAGCATTTATAGCAAATAAAAGCTGAGGAAGAAGTAGCAGTTGCTACAAACTGCCACAGCCAGCACAGTGCAGAAGTATTTGAGCACATCTGACCCAATAGCCTTCATCTGCTTGCAGGGCCCAAGACAAAATGAATCTCCTTCATTCGCCTGGACGAGTTCTCTGCTCCTTCAGAAAACTACCTCCACTAAGTACATTCATAAATTGATCATGGTCTGCACTAATTGCACTGCTGCCCGCGTTAGTCCTGGCAGAAGGCTGCTCTGAACCTTCTGCTAGCCAGGGAAATGCTCGTCTAATTCCCAGCGTAAGCATGCTTGTGGCTGGCCTCCCACCTGTACTACCTGCCATCAGAGAAGCTTCTGCCAGCACCTGGTATCTTTATTTCTCAGACAGAAATTGCATCTCTTAGTAGACCAGAGTCTCCACCGCCAGGCTGAAGCCCTTGTCTGTAAGAAATCCTTCAATTGCCTCAAGAAGCGCTCCAGATGACCTCTAACAGAATCTTGCAAAGTACCACTTGTATTTTCAGCTCTTTATTGACAAAAATCTTGCCAAGTCTATCCCAGAGCTAACTTGTGTCCTTTCAGAGCCTCATCCACCAAGGCACAGCCTGCTCTGGCCATCCTGTCCTGTCTTCTGGCGCTGCCATCAACGTGCCTTCTGTTCCCAGCACCACGTCCTCCTCCATGTCAGCTTGCACAGTGATTTTTCATCTCACCTCAATAGCGTGAGATTCACAGTTGTCCACCTGATTATACATACATACTTCTGCCAGACTCTAGGCGTTTCAGATAAATACATTTTTGGTCTGTTTCTAACAGGAAAGCCTAACCACTCCTAAGGCATTCAAGGCAGAGGTGAGGCACAGGCAAGCTGCAGTATGATTTATAGATAAGATCGTTCAGCTTTATCACTGTCTGCTGAGACGGTGCTACAGCATGTGATGGCCTGTTTTAAAACCTTCCCTCACCTGCTGGATATGTCAAACTTTTTTAGTCTATAGATTCCAGGTGTGAAAGACAGAAAATGTAAAATTGCTAAAAGTTTGGCACTGAAATTAACGGTCCATTACAGTGACATCATTACCTGCTTTATCTGCCTGCTCCAAAATGCATTTGGACAAAAACTTTTGATATCATTCAGGGCATGTGGAAAGCTTGGAGTAATGAGGAGGTGCAATATGAAAACACACAAAAGAGATTTCACCTTTCTCTACTGAGTTAATTATCTCCGACAGAGGAGGCAAGCTCAGAAACATCAATTGCTGTTACATGCAAGTGTTTAATAACTCCTTAAAGAGTCAGCTTTGGAAAAAAAGTAATTTAACAATAGCAATTAACAGCACTGCCTTTCTATGAAACATCTTTTAAAGTCATATAAGTTTATTTTGAAGTAACTGAGAGTGACCATAACACCTATGAGTGTCATAGGTCCATGGGGACATGGCAGGTACTGCAGGTTGGTGCCTTTCTGACAGATAATCCCACTGGAGGGGTCTGCACACAGCTCTAGAAAAGAGGACATTTACCTTATACTCCTAGCCCATCTAAAAATCTGGTTATCCTTCCTGCAATATAAAGCAGTAAAATAAACATGTAATGTCATTATTTAGCTTTCTAGTTAGTGACCTGTATGTGCATTTTCAGAAATCATTACTTTAAGCTGCACAAACAGCAGAAAGAAAAAGTACCCTATTATATTTTTAAAGAGTTGCCATCACTTTTCTAATGTATCCATCCATTTGCATTTCTGTACATCCAAAGAACTGACCGGATTCTACTGAAAACACATTTGACAAATTATTTACTATATCCAGATAGAATGCATTAAGTGATGAAATGATTTAGTTACTGAATAGTGTTAGATCAGCCTCACTCAGGATATCTTACTCATTATTGCCACCTTGGTACTTTCCCTTCCCGTGTTCTCTCTGATCCTATCCTGCCTTCCTGTAACATCTCTTGATGTGCTCCCCAGTCAATAATTTCCCACTGTATGCCTCTTTTGTTCTTTTTCTTACTTTCCCATTTTTTATCTTTTTGTCTCTGTGGTGTTGTTTAGCTTGCTTTGCTCTTCCTTCTCATCCAATTTCTTCTTCCAGAAGCTTCTCCCAGAATCCTATTTGTTTGGCTGATACAGTATCCTCCCGCAGTGACCTCTTCTTGCCTAACTATTGGAGCCACATTCTATCTTACCTGGCATCCTAATGCCACCAGGATAGAACACCTGCAGGTGCATCCCATAGATTAAACTGGCTGCCCCTATGAACTCCTGCCTGAGCAGCAGCAGTGGCTGTGCAGGCAGAGGAGGTGCGTTTGCTCAGTCAGCTCAGCCCAGCATGTGGGCTGTACGTCTCCTCAGAGAGTAATGTGCAGCCTGAGAATAAAAATGTTTGCCAGTAAGAATAAAAGCATCCACATTATATATGGTGTACTGAAATTGTCAGGACAATGAGGACCTATATTTCAAGCCAGATTCTCGTTCATTCTATATTTTAAATTTTATGTTCAGAACCAAGCAGATCGGTTCAGAATACAGTTTAAAACTTAGTCTCCACATCTCACTCCCCTATTTTTGTGATCTTCTCTGACTGTTTGCCTGCTTGTTGGCCATATTATGGCAGCTGCTGAATACCCCAGTGAGAGGCCACAAGGCTGCTCAACTTACAATGTGATCTTTTTGCACTGAGTTTATTTTTACCATTGCATTATTTCTTTTCTGCCTTTATTTACACTCTCTGAACTTGCATGGGCACTTTACTGAGATGTGCTTTGACAGTCAGCTTTCTCTGTATGTCCATTTGTGTGTTTATTTCTGGAGCTATTATAGCAGCTTATGCCTGGGACTTGCCATCACTGACATATTTAACAATTAAGTTGTTTTTCTGTGCTTTGGTATGACAGGAGGCACAGCATAGCTGCCTTTCCCCAGAGGAGATCACTTGTCCTTCCTTTCATTTATTTATACACAACCTGTTGAAGAATAATGATAGGATAGACCTACCAGAAGAGTTTCCAAGAAATACCAGGATTTCAATTCCAGTTTCATGTAAAGTTTTTGCTTTATATTTTTTAAAGTTAAATCCATGCAGAACATCACCAAAACAGGAATATGATTTGTTATTTGCATCTCCACCAAGACTGAGATCCCTCTAAACTAGAAAATAAGTTTGTACAGGGGGGATTTGCCCATGTCTTAAAGTACTTTTTAATGAAAATGCACTATACTAAATGAATGAGAAGAGCAAAATATTATTGTCCCCATTACACCCCTCCCTGGATGAGGGAAAGATCAGGGAATAAGATATATCATACAAGTATTGGGTGACAGAGGTAGGTTCTATCCCAGCACCCTCAGCATCCCCACTGCCAAGATTGTCCCACTGCAGCAGAAGGACAACCTGTTAATAGGAGTCTATAGCTTTGTAGTGGCATGGGGAAGTGTCTCAGGGAGAGACGACTTTCCCCACAATTGTAAGCCATGGGGAAAATGCTGTGGCAGGCTGTAAATCCCAAACAGACCTGCTGCTTGACAAATGTTGGCTAGGTTCATAACGTACATGATTTGCTGGAGAGCACAACATCACATATGTTTGAGGTGAGATCTCACAGAGAAAAACAGTCTGAATACGGGCATTGTAACGTATGCAAAAACGGCAACAGCCACCAATCCTCTCCTCAAACACTGAGCCTTTCCTCAGTCACCCCAATACGTGCTATCAATCTGCTCCCACAGTCCTGACATTGACATCCTTAAAGCAAATCATCAGCTTGCTGGCATCTCTATTCTGCTTGACATCCTCCAAGACAATGAACCGCTGTGACAAATTACTAGCATCAGAAATCCCATCAAGGAATATTGTGACAAATAGAAACTCTGCAATTACTTCTTTCATAGTCCTCGACATCGTGTCTGCGAGTCGCATCAATCAGACCATTCAAGATATGATCAGACAGTCTATAAAACTCCTTTGCACTCTCCAGATGTGCCGCTTGTTACATACGGTACTTGTGGGGAAGTGTTACTAATTTTAACATAGATCTTTTAATCTAGGATGATCTTTGATTTTTTCCTGTTTTGTAGTCGCAGCTCCTTTTGTCGGGAGAAAATCAGAAAGGCTCTGAGTTGCATCCTTTCAAAAAGAAAAAAGCCCAAAGGGTAGCCTTGAGTAATCCTTCTGAACAACAAAGAAATGCTCTGTCATAAATATTATACGTTCTTTGTATGCATTAAGACTTTTATACAAATCTTGACAGTATTCCTAAACCAGATTGCATTATGAAAAATGATGGAAAATGCTCAAGAAATAAATCATAATATTTGGTGAAATCTGCAGGTTTTAGGTCTAGTGCAGTTCCTGTACCTCATGTTAAAAACATTCCAGGGAGATCTCACAAGAAGTAACTTGAATATATATTAAAGATATTCATTACAATAATTTGATAAAGCAGTTAAGTAGGCATTAGTGCACAGATAAATTTATCCTCAATTAGGTCTAAAAGAAAACATTTTGATATTTGTATATGCAGTTAAAATTGTGCGTAACGAGAAACCTTAATAATGAGTTGTGAGTGTCCAATTTATGTGTTTTCTCAATGGTCCTGTCACATTTCTTGTATCTAATCTATACTTTACCATCACATGCTCAAGGTCCACCAAAGATAATAATCCCAGGGTGACAGCAATCTGCCTGATTTTAGTACAGTAAATAAGCCACACCTACTCTGAACATTCAGTGAAATTGAACTGTTTCTGAGTGTTACAATGGCACATTTCCATTAAGTTGACTATATATGTTCCTGTTAAACATTATTAGTGCTTTAAATGATTGTTCTAGTTAATGGCTTTTGGAATTCTAGGGCATTTTATACTTCATAACAGAAAGCATAGTGCAAAAATAACTGGCCAGTTGCTAATATTCTCTGTATCAAGTACAGAAAATCATTGTATGTGAAAAACAACATGGGCTTATTTCATGTTTCCACACTTCATTTCCACTGAGCTGAAACCACTTCTGACATCTCAGTCCCACCAGGGAGCTGGGATATTCACAGAACACCTGTACAGCTCCAGTGGAAAAAACAATTTGGTGGAAGTAAGGGGGTTGGTCCCCTCGTGTGTTGGCTTCCTGAAGGTCCATATTTTTGAATGTATAGAATGTATATTAAAGAAATAGAATATAATGGGTTTTAAAAGTAGGTAGGAAATTAGCTCCCTCAATAATGAGGTCACTCAGAAAGCTTAACATAATCATATAATAAAGTCAGGCCTGTATTGCTGAGGGCCATCTATGAAAAACAGAAATAAGTTGTGATAGGTAATGGAAAATCACCTTTAGTTCAAAGGAATTGATGATTTCAGAGTAAAAGTTCATGACGTGTCTTTTCAAACTTCTGTCACAGACTTGCGGTTACACTCATTTCTGTTCCTATGCTCCTAAATCATTATAAGCTGCTGGCATTCAATGAGAAACTACAGGTATCATGGAGGGATTTGTGCTATCTAGTGGGAAAGAGCCCATTGATTTTTCAACCTGTTACAATAGCTGTCTTGAAATTGGAGAGATTCCTTAACATGTTAAAATGCCACAGGTGACCAGTAATGATTCAATGAATAATACTTTGTGCGTTCAGTAACAGATCACTGCCTAAGATACCAAAGAATGAAGCAAGTCAGTGATTTAATGGAGTGTAACTATTGCATTCTTGGTATGTTAAATTGCCTTGCTAGAGAAGAGATCAGAATGAAGAGGATATGGCAGTATCATGGGATCCCTAATTTTGCTATCAAAATGAGAGGTTTTTGAACAGGAGTGGTCTTCAAAACTAAAGAATCTTCTTTGGATCAGAAGCTTTTAGAAGATGATCCCATTCACAGAGTCACTGAAGCTAGAAGGATGAATCTGGAGCTAAGGGAATAACTCCATTACTTAGTATTGGAGATCTTTATCCTTCTTATGAGCTTTGAGCAAAGCATGAAAACCTGGTAACTTCTCTAAGGCTTTAAAAGAAAATAACTGGACTGTATCTGAAACAATTCAAATCTCATGGATTTACACGGTTAGACTGTCAAAAGCTTACAAAATATTTCTTGACACCGGTAAATCCAAAGATATCTTGGCCACTCATTACAATATAATTTTTGCCTCTCAGCCAGAGGAAATTAAGAGCTAGGGGAAAGCAATAGACCGGAAAAGGAAAGCCAAATGATCTGACTACTATGGCATGACAAAGCAGGTAGGTAAGACAAGGATGGGTAGTAGTGCATTATGCTTGGATATTTTCTACTTCCACTCCTCTCAGCCCTCTACTTGCATGCTGACACATGTCCTGTACCACATTTGTAATTTTACTGCAGCTCCACAGGGAGATGGAAGGAAAGCACCTGGATCCCTTGCGATGTAGTGGCAGTGTGTTTTCCAGCCTTCCAGAGCAGATTGTTACAGGCTAATGCAGGTTATAGCACTCTTTGTTCTGTTCCAAAAGTGGAATGTTATGAATTTGGCTTGAGCTGAGACTGACTTGAAACTTTTGCTTTTTGTCCTATACTCTCAGGAGAATCAGAGGGACAAGGAAACTAACAGCATGTTTATAATAAATTGTAATGAGATTAGGCTGCATAGTAAATGCGTCTCTTTGGGTAACCTGACAGTATTTGGTTGCTTAAAGATCTTACAAGTTCATTACTGTTCACATAAATTACTACTCTATCTTATGCATAACTGATGTTATCACTAAGTTACTCAGTGTCTCCTTTAAAAGGAGGGCTCTTCTACCATATCATAATGGTATCTCATGTAAGAAGCAGTGCCGGTAGGGGTTAAAGGAGTAAAGAGAATGCAGCTGAAAAGGTTTCCTACTTGTATTATGCTGGCATCCAGCTGGCATCTGGTCATAAGATTTCTGCCAATTTGGGAGGTGGCCACACGGTTATGAGAAGGCCACACACCCTGACCCACATGAACAGCAAAGCAAGGACAATAATTATAAGACAGTGATGGAGAAAACCTGTAAGGTGGGATGCTTCAGAAAAGCCTCGTAATACATTATGGTAGATCAACCCAAACATGCACACTTCATGGTTTTCTTGGATAAGCAAACTCAACCTGAAGAAAATATTTGAATTTTAAATACTTCACAGAAAAAGTGAAAGATGGTAGACATCTGACATTTACAAACAGCTAAAGGAACCAGTTCCCTTGCACTTAGAAGCATAGGAAAATCTTTCTTCTTCTCTGCTGTTGGGAGCATTCAAAAGTAGATCTATGACACTATGCATCCCTACTTTCTGCTCATGTAAATGAGTAGAGCTCCACTGCATCAGCGAAGGTCTGTCCTTGCTTTGTACAGATACATGTTTGAATGCTACAACAAGAAAATGATCTTTAATTGCTTTAACCGTAGAGTTTGGTGCCTGCAAGTATTACAAGGCAGCTCAAGATGATAAACCAGCTCTGTGTCTGTGAGGTGAGCTTCTCCAGTTCTCCAAGCTTCTCCTCACATTTCAGTTCTCTTCATACTCCCCTCTCTGATCTGCCTTTCATCCTGCCCTCATTATCTGCTTCTATCCCACATCTTAAGGCTTAACCTAAAGCTCATTGAAGTGAAATGTAAAACTTCATTGAATGCAACAGACTGCAGATCAGGCCTGCAGGGACTAGTCATCATGTATACTGATCACACCTGTGAGCTGCTGAGTGCCTTCAGGTCTCAGTAACATCAACAAACCTCACAGGACCAAGCCCATACCTAAGAATTGGCACCAGAACTAATGGGAGCCTAAGATGTCTTGCAGCTTTTGGGTTTCAGAAGTTGTGGCATACTGATCTGACAGACTGAGGAGCTACTGCATTAAAATTTGGAGGCTCTAACAGAATGTTTCACAGAATTGGAAGCTTCTTAGGCTCATCTCAAATTTTAATTTGAGTTATCCTAATAGGATTTTTACTCAGCCCTCCTGGGGTCTGCTAAGAAAAAGAGAAAAAAAGATAAAAAGTTGATTTGGGTTCATGTTCTTTTGTGACTGCTCCTACTGTGCACAATAAACTGACATGCTGCTTTTAATTAGCATTTAGTTAACTGCTCATTTTTGTGCAGAAACTGTGCACCAACTCCAGTGAACAAAAAGGTGCTGAACTAAGGGCAGGCGTGGGAGTGGGAGTGGGAGGGAGTTTGGGTGGAATTACTTGAAAAGGAACCATTTAGATTCTGAAGGTGACAGAGTACAAGTTCTGGGGCTCAATCTGATTTCAAACTGTGCAGTCAACAACAATGAAACTTGAACAGAAAGCTAATTATTATTCATTATTCATCTTAGGTAACAAACTTCAAATAAAACATAATGGGGTTCTACCTACTGTAGCGCCAGCACAACCAAGACCTGAGCACAATGGGCAATGCTCAAAATCATGACAAATAACATCTTCCGCGGCAAAAGGACTACATCCACATAGATGAAGAAGATTTCACCCAGACAAATTTTGCAGTCATTGCTCTTAGCATTTCCATTTGCCCTCCTTTCTGCTTGATAAAGATCTAATTATAGTTGCTATGTTTTATTTCAGCCAGAATGCATGCCCAAGCTTTTGAGAATCGGACTGCGTGGTTTCAGAACATCAGCCTCCCACGAGCCCTACTCCTTCCTCTATCATGACTCAGCACCAGAAATCTTACTAGGACATGAGTCAATCATCAGTCTGGAATGACAAGAATTATTTGTTATGCTACCACAATCAGAATGCTCTACTTTTTGGAAAATTGAAGATCCTCTTGGCAGACGAGTTGGCTGGATTTGTAAAGAGCGTCATAGGTCTTCTCTATAAATATCTATCACCGCATACATAGACTTGTAAAATGACCTCCTGCATGTGAAGCATACATGCTTCTTCCTTCACCTAAGGAAAAAATACAGCTTTTAACTTTTCTATCCTGAGTTAGGGTTTTAACAGAATTTGAAGGGCATCCTCATTTGTTCCACTTGTTGTGCATAGTCAGTCTTCTCTAGACAGGAGACCAAACCCAATGGAGAATTAAATTAATTGGAAGACACTGGAATTTACCCCATACTCTATCTTTATTATCATGGGATATTTGATCACAGAGGATTTTGTCGTCTTAGAAAAAAATATTTAGGAAGTTCTTAAAGATAGAAACAAAGCATTTATGCTTTTCAGTTCCAATGGGACATCAGGAAATTTCTACCATTATTTCATTATTAAACGCTGCAGTAGAAATTTCAGTCATGGGCCATGAGCCATACGTATTTCATGTACGTGCCCTTGTACTTCATATGCTGAAGTCCAAATAAGAAAGTGGACTTGCCCTGAGGGCTTACCAGTCAAATTTGCTATATTCTTGCATTGGCCTGCACTCAAGCTACCTCTGCAGTCCCAGGAGAGTAGCTTAATTCTAGTACATAGTCTCAAGTACTGTTTACATGTTTGGACATCTCTTTACTCAACGAAGAAGTATGTCTATAGAGACAGAAAACCTCACCCACTGGAACACAACACAGCTACAGAGAGAGAACTGCTTCCTACAGGGCTTCTGGAAGAATAGAAATAACTGTCTGGCAGCATGGCTGTTGTCTGCTGTGTAGGTGCTGCTGAACCTTGCTCTGACACTTCTGTACTGACATTGTTAACCCTCTGACAAGGAACTGCACTGAGACCCTAGTAATACTGAATCTGTTGAGGATAGCTTGTCATATGTGAGGAAGTGTGAGCAATAATTGTCACTGAATATATGCTTTTATTTTTATTTTTATTTTTTGTCATTTTTGAGTACAGAAAGGTTGCTGGAAAGTCACTTGGCATTACCAGACTATCACTTCTGTTGTCATAAGCTTATTTGAACTATTTTCATAAAGGAAACATTAATGCAAAATGGACAAGAAATGGATGCACTGTTACAGAATAGTAAAAATCCTACTTCATAATATTAATCACATTGAATCCTGTGAGTTTTTGGCAGATAATAAATGGATGATAGATTGATCTCTGAAATCACATGCATATTATGAGCATAATCCTCATTCTAATGCAGGGTTGTAGAATTTTACTGCCTCATCAGCTTGCAAGGTTTCACCTGGAACATCAAAACAATTGCTAAAAGCACAATAAATTCTACAGCTAGCCATCTGCTTACCCTCCTGACCTTTCAAATCTTATAAAAACCCAAGCTCATAATTTTTCACTCAATGAATTTCAACTTTTTTTTTTTTTGAATACAGTATATACAGAAGGTTACTTCATCTCTTCCATGTAATAAAAAAGATCCATTTCATTTGATAATATTTTGTGGCAATAGACTTTTTTTTGAAAGGGCTCTGAGTGCCATCACTGGAGCTAATGGGGTTGAGAGGCACTGCCAGTTGTTTTATCTTGTTGAAAACATTTATTTTGAGTCATATCTTTCTTGTATGGGTTCACATATCAGTCCCTATTGGAAATTGAATCCAGATACTACTTTGGAAAGAAGTTAAATAGCATCATTGTCTGTTTCCTGCATTAATCTCTGGTACTGTGAATCTTTTTGCTTTGGTTTTCTGAAAGTCATAGAGGTGAAGGTTTTCAATTTCTTTGCACTATACTACTCTATGTTCCCCTGGCATCAGTATTTCTTTTGCACCTAGACAATTAGGAATATAAAACTCATCCATACAAAGTTGTAATATGGTGAAGGACTGGCATAGTGCAAAATGACTAAAAACCTATACACTATGCATCAGATTTCTGAAGAGCGGGTTAACAAGATAATAAATAAGCTATTGAAAAATGCTCCCTTGACCTGACTAATATGGATAGGAAGGAAAAAAAATGCATGAAAACGTATAGAAAAGAAAATTTTAAAGGACCTGCAGGTATCAGAAGATGGAAATATAGCTCAGAGACAACAATGGACAGAAAGACATCAACAGAAAACCAATAAACATCCTAGAAACAAGCAGAGAGCAAAAGCCAGCTCAGGGCAAGGGTGGCAGATCAATATTCGCTGCATGAGACACACCGGAAGACAGAACCCTGTTAGGCTAAAACAGATTAGTTGGATAGTGATTCACCAGTGGGGAAAGTAACGTTCCATACCATCTTCCTCCAACATCTTTAGCAACCTCAGGGAAGAATTACTTTATCTTCCTTGACATTTACACAAAAAACAAACACCTGCAGTCTCCTATGATACAGTGGTCAAAGGTTGAGATAGACTCAGAAGACAGAATTTTAATCCTTTTTCCAAAAGCGATCCCTTACATTTGGTTTAGTTTCTTTTCCTTATGCCAGGGGTGACAACAATGCTTGTTTCTCATATAGGTTGATATTCATAAATACGAGCAAGGTAAAACTTTTAATTGTTATTCACTCAAAATGGGTTCTACAGTTCCCTCATCAATACAAGATTTTACATCTGTCTTCAGCACTAAATACCTAAAAAAATTATGTTCACATGCGATTTTAAGACTGATTTGATTTTCAGAACAATAAAAAATATCTTTGATTAACATTACATATCCTCTTCTGCTCCCAGATCATTTGGACTCTCACTATTTTCCCCAGATTCCCAATAATGAAATCTATGCAGCACATTTGTGTGGTCATTTATCTTAATAACTCTTGAACTTCATGGTCACTTTTTAAAAGGCATAGTTTCAGAGGTGTGAAACTCCTGCAAATATCGTGAGAACAGATTATTGAAAAGAAATCCAAATTGCTGTCTCAGCTGAGGGAAAGATCTTTTCCCATTCTCAGAGATAACAGCCAGAAAATATGTGCTCTGAACAAGCCTCGGCAATTTGTCCAGCCAAATAAACTGGGGATGCCAGAGGGAGATAGGCTTCCTGCAAGAAGGAGATTGTCAAGAAATAATGAGAGAACTGGAGGAAACTGGTTGTAACTGGCAGCAGGAAGCAATTAGGGGACATAAAGCTCTAATGCATAGAAAGAACGATTTTTAAAACCAGGTTCTGCTCACAAAACAATTTGTTTCTTAAAGAAATAAATAAAGAGTATAGCACGTTAGTTCATCTCTTTTTTCTTTGCGAGGTCTCTTTGAAAATAGGTGGAAATAAAAGGTGTAAGTCATAGTATTTCAGAGAAACAATAGGAGAATATCTGTCTTTGCATCACATTAACGTGCAGAAAGGACTGAGTAAGAATCTGCTCACAGGAGCCGTGTAGTTAGATCCCGTATCAGGAGAAAAAGCTCTCATCGAATTATAATACTTGACATATTCAATGAATGAATGTAGCCTGCTGTTCAGCCTGACAAGAAATTTTTTGCTAACATACCTGTCAGTTGCACTAAGTTGGCAGAGCACTAAATGCAAGCTATTTTGCAAGGAGGTGTGCATGCTGCCAGGAGCCCCTCCAGCACCAGGAAGTATTGGCACTGGCAGCAGTGGAGAAGAGCATTGAAGAGAATCACTATTAATATTTCAGAAGAAAGAATGGGTTAAATTAGCATCATTTCCTATTCTCATTACAGTCAGCAAAACAAAACATTAACCAGTGCAGTGTTGTTTCTTCTGATTACAGTCATAGTCACAAGGCTGAGGTCCAGAGCTGCAGTTTACAGTCATCTCAGCGCAATGTGCTGTCGGTTCTTGTGGCCCTTTCATTCTTTATTATGGTAATTAGGAATTTCACACCTTCCTCACATTAAATGGGTTGGAGATGGTGTTGGTTTACACATTTCACATGGCACCTGGCCAAGTCAGCAACAACAAGATGGTAGAAGCACTTTAAGCATGCACAGGTCAGACCTGTGCACAAGTAGGACCCGCAGGCATGCCGTGTTTGAGTTGCCCCACTCTTCACTTGTTGCCAAAGAGCACAACTCTTCTGCTGCTGGACATTCATTAGTTAGCAGTGGCTGAGATTTGGCCTTTCTAAGAATGTCACTGTTAGAAAAGTGGTATTATTTCTAGTAATGGTACTATCTTCTAATAGTATTATCTTCTAGTTCTATGTATCAAAGTTCTCAACCTTAGAACAGAGTAGATATATATATATATTCTAAATATAAGCTTAAACAAAACAGGCACAGAATCCTTTCCCGTGCTTCTTTTCTACATGAACTAAACAGTCAGCAAATGCAAAGTGATGTAGAAACTCATCCTTGGAGCAAAACTGCAACACAGAAGGGAGAAAGCCTGATCAAAGCTAACTTGTAACCTGCTCTTCTGCATGGACAGCTTCCTACAACTGCCAAGAGTTTTCTGATGTAACCCGTTCACAGCAGAGTAGTACAAACTAAAGCTCTTTTCTAACCTTCTCTTTCCATCAGCAAAATGCAAGCAGCTGCCCCTGGGACAGATCCAGTTCTGAGAGAATCTTCCCTGAACAGCACAGGAAAAAAGCAGTATTTGGAAAGAAGCATCTTCAAAGAGAACACAAAACAGACCAGGGGCCATGCACCTCATGTTACAGTCCTCTTCAGAATAAAGTTTGGAAAAGACAAGTAGTCCTGGAAATTAATAAGCATCTTAAACATCAGCAGCAGTTGCCATAGCAAGTATAATAATCATAAGCAGCAAGCAGGTCACTGTGCTCTTGATCTGATCATTACTGACAACAATTTCATTAGGTAATTCTGAAAGACATGGAAAATTGTGTTCTTAAAGAAATGTCATTAAAAATTTAGCAAGGAGGATTTTGAAACTGATAAGAATGGGTACTAATGATGCAGTAATTAAAGTAAATCAGAGACAATGAGAGCTAAAGGGAAAATGACATGCTTGAATGAGTAGAAAAGGAAACAAGTTTCAAATTATGATCACCCACATTTTTAATTGTTCCACTTTTCATTTTTTCACCTGTGGGGAACGGGTAGCAATATGAAATGTATTTAAAGGCATGATGAGAAACTGGGCTACATCATCTTCTCCTTCACAATAAATACAGTAAAACTATTTTTAACATTTATTTCTAATAAAGAAGAACCTTTATTCAGGTTGCTAACGTAGAAAGACAGATTGGAACTTCCATTAGCTTTCTAGTGGGAAAAATCCTGTACTGTAACCAAAGTCTGCCTAATTGGGGTCATGATTTGGACAGTGACAAAATGGATAGCTGAGTAGAAAAGTGATCTCACTGACACCGTTAGTGGTCCATTAGCACCACAGCCTACAGTGAGATGAGCTCGGTTTAACAGGAGAATACATATTCAGTGTTTGATGGGCTCCAATGTAATTACCTTCAACATGCCATACTCACTCTCTCGCACAGGCAGGGTCCCTTTTAGTCCCAGGGGACAAACCAAACTTTTCTAGACATGTTAAGTAAGAGAAACATGCTCTCACAGAAAGCATTGATGCTACAATAACACGGCACAAAACAGCCATGAAGAAAACGATCTCAGCTGCCTGTGTGTTAAATTTCTCACATTTAAGGTGTGTGTTCTGACATTAAGCAGTCTTCAGAGAAACATGCTCCACTTGTACCTTCTTTCATTTGGTGAGATGCTTTTCAGCTCTGATAGTCAACCTCACTTGAATCACTCCTGTTCCTCTACATTGCTATCAAGTTTGCTCAATGGAAAGGTATTTCAAATACAGAGAGACAAGGAGTCAAAACTATTACTCAAAGAGGATATAGTTGATTAAATGTAATGAAATAGTGCCTTATTATGTTTTGAATAAATGCACTATTACAGCGTCATACTCAAATCATATTTTTGTTTACTCCAGGTTAGCTAAACTATGCTTTCTGTCTTCTTTGGCTTATTTTTCAATAACTTACAAGTTATACATTGGAATTCTACGTGTAATGCAAACACTGTATATCACAAAATCCTGAAGATATGATTCAACATCAAAGCCTGACTTCTAGAAATGGTGTACTTAGGGGAGACAAGAAAATGAGAAGAATGGAAGAAATCTGAATGATCACTTCCATTTGATCTGATTTTTGTCATAATCGGGAAACTTAGAAAATCAATACAAGTTGTTACTAAACCACCATGTAGATTTAGACTGTCAAAAAAGAAAAAAAAGAAAGCCAAACAAAACCACATACACAACTTGATTTTCAACATACAAGATACTTAACAGCCTTCAAAGAATACATGAGTAAAATCAACTTCTTTCACAACTTCCCCTGTGATTCTGGTTTGTCATTTGCTCTCCAAGGTTCAAAGCTGAATGCTTGATTCTGTGGGATGCACATGTCCACCAAAGAGACCAACACACCACAAAAATAAACCAGAAGATCTCCTTATCTCCTTTTCTTATTGCAAATGAAGACTAAATCCACTACAAGATGAGACAAAGTTCTCATCTGATTCTACAGCTCTAGTGGTCTTCCAGGCATATGTGCAGTACCTTATTTTTCTGTCATACTATATGCATCAAAACACCCTCCTCATAAACACAGCTTAGGACATGAGAATATTCTCCAGCAAGTTGGCATTCTTACAAAGGGTTTTGAATTTTCATCATTTTCAGCTTATGAAATGTTTAATAAAATAAGAGTATTGATGGGATAGACTACTATGCTAGATTAATTAATACAATAGTGGTGAGTCAATGCTTGTGGATCTAACAGAAGATGAGTACAGAGGAATAGGACAATAGTATTACAGTTCATGGAATATCTGTACGTCACTTAAAATGGTATTTATCCCAAAGGCCAGCAGAAAACTTACTTCACATGCAGAGCCCTTTATCAGCAATCTGTTTCACTGCACCAAATGATTGCTTGCTTCTCCTCTATTAACATTTCAAATGGTGCTTGTTCTCTAGGAAAAGAAATGTCAAAAACCAAAGAGAACTCTCAAATGTAAGGCCATGGCTAGGCAAAGATCAAAATGCGTTTATATTTCTGGAAGTATATAATTATGAGAGAAAATGGGGTACTACTGTCTCCTTGCCAAAACACTAGGCACTACTTGTGCATGTCTGTGCATTTACTAACACAGTAATAACTCAGCTCTTTCAAGAAAACATGCCAGTATTCCCAAGGATGAGTGAAAAAGCTAGAGAAATATCAGTATAGGGAAAAACATTCTCCTTTTCAATGATATATCCATCCTGCCAGATATATTTTTTGTGCACCCATATAGTAATTCAACTGAAACAGCTGAGAGTTTTAAACTGTTAAAAAATTCATGTTGGTTCAATAGGTCCTGACAAACTTGCATATGGTATACTTTCTGTCCTGTGTGAGCAAACATTCATGGGACCCACTTGGTGCAAACTTTGTGATACTCCAACATTGCCACCATTATTTTCAATGTACTGAAGCCAATATTCAGCTTTGTACACAGTACCCCAGTTGCAATCCACCAGTCTGTGTGGATGAGCTGATTAAGATGTTCTTCATTTCGTGGTGTGACAGCTGTGCATGACTGTTTGGAACACGGCTGAAACATGCCACCCAGTGCCTCACTGCGCTGACATCCACTGTTTGCTCTCCATAAACATTCAGCAAGCATCAATGGGTGCCATTTTTTCCACAAGGAGGAATTCAATTCCACACCTTTGCTTCATATGCACTCTCATGTTAGATGTCATTTGGTCAGACTGCTGCCATCTGTCACACGGCAACAACATGAAATGGTGTATTGGTGGGAAGGTTCAACTTCTGCTGCTGTCCCACCAGCATCCACCTCTGATGTTGTGGGCCAATGCAATAAAATAGGAGGCATTACTTTTGCGTCAGTTAAGTAGATAAAACATATATGGTAATAGGCGTTTAGGCAAATGAATTATAGATGGAGAAAAGCCATCACATTATCCCACTTTTTAAAAACCCAATTCCAGGACGCAGATCTGTTGCAAAACTGTTAACACAATATCTCAGTTTAATAATACATTTGATTCAAGATACACACTGCCCCTAGAATGTGAACACGTGTGAGTCAGGATCAGCACTTCTTCACTTTTGATTTTATAAATATTTAAGTCAGAAGTAATATTCTAATGGTACCACTTGGTAAGTATCTACTCAAGGTAGTACTGCATGAGATTTTGATTTTTGAAATAGTTGTAAAAGAGAAAAAGAGACTTTAAATCTGCTTGAAATCTTGGATCTGGCAGTCCTTATTCAAAGGCTATGGAAAAAAAAAAAAACATAGTCTTTGTAGATGATATAGCAGCCCAGCCAGACCCAAGAACGAAAAGGCAGCAGAGATGAGTGCTGTGAATTAGTGTGTGACAAATAATATAACCTACAGGCCAGGGATTTAGCTACCTACATTTAATGGCACAAAAAGAAAAAGGTTGCTTGTCACCTCGTGCTTCACATAGTTGCTCCATCTTTAGTAGCCAGCTGTAATTAATTGTATTCTAAAATAAAAGTTTTTACTTTCAGTTGATTATTTATTTCAGTTTCTTATTTATTTCCTTTTAGCTTCAGAACACATTTCCACTAATCTTACAGTTACTCACTTTCAGGGAAAGAAATTCAGTTACAGCATTTGTTCATGTTCACCATTATTCCAACATTTTCTTAATCATTATGGTCGTCTCCATGCTTGATCAAACATTCTACTAAGCTTTACAGTTTTTTCCTCAGGGCTTGACTGATTAATAAAGTTAAATGGTTGTAGATGGCCTCTAATTTCTCACCTCACGTCCAGATTTCATTGGCAAGCATTGTATTTTGTCTAAATTTTCATGTTCCTCATTCTATTGTTTTTAGAAAAAGGAAGGAGTGGCATCAGAAAGACCACGTTACCTAGTAACTGCTTTTTACAGTCAGCCTGAACTGACAGCAACTGCATCCTTCCTCAATTATATTTGTGATCGTCTTGTGAACATTATTCCTGGCAGATGTGCCGTTGCTGTTCTTTCACTTGGGCACCTATTGCGTGGTGCAAGAACCTGTGCTGTTGGTAGCTGCTTCCTACTGACCAATGTCACTTTCTGGTAACATCCTTTGTTTCACTTCAGATATCTACTACCCATCCTTCAGTTTCACAACACCGTCTCATCATTTTCTACTGCAAGTGGGCTACACAGTGCTAGTTGAATATCTTGAGACAATACACTAAAAGTCACATTTGCTCACATTTGCTCTAGTCAGGTTTAATTAGCAATACCCTTTTGTATTAAACTAAAAGTTTTTCATGTGTTTCACAGCGTTGCAAAGTTTTTCTCGCTGCTATAATGACTTCAGTTCTTCTGACTTACCGGAGGATCTCAGACCATAAAGATTTCAACATGTGCAGCTAAATGCAGAAATTATGTCCTTGATTTCTGTTTGTCTGGAGAACCACTTTTAGATTACATATAACTACTGAAGAAACAATTTGATTTCTACTTTGCATTCACAGTCAGGTTAATTACCATCAAAATGCTCAGACCCTTTTTGTTGCTATAGAGAACAGAAACAAGTACACCATTTCTCTTCATTTAAAAATAAATGCAGATCATTTTGCAATGTGTTATTTTACCTGGCCTCTAATTCACCAATATCATCTCACACTGCAAATCAGAACATAGAGAGGCAGAGATTAACTGAAGAAGCACAAGGCAGGTTTGAAAGGCAAACCCACCTGTCACCATGTCTGTAGACTCCACAAGTCATAGAACAGATGTGCCTTGCAGTGTTAGTGATGCTTAGACAGTAATGTTTTGGGAGGCACAGTCAAACATAGCACTACACCACAGCTTTAGTAATGGTTGCTTCTATGACAGCCTCTTTCTACAGCCCAAAAGAACACCAACATTTTCCCAGAAGAGTCCACTCTACATGTTTATTTTAGTTGGCAGAAAACATTGAGCACGTTTCCATGGCAGTGTGACCAAGCTCCAGGTTCAACTATATGCTCTCCCTTTCATAGGTTCTTAACTGTTCCACACAGACTTCTTTTGGGCTGAATTTTTCATGTTTATTTGGTGTTGAGGTCAGTGATTTGTCAAAACTCAGAGTCACTGAATTTTGCTATTAGTGAGTCCCACAGGTCACAAAAACAAAGGCATTTTCCCGTGAGGTTTCCACTAGAAACTGTGTAACTAAGGCAAGGAAAGTTTGTCATCGACATGAGCTGAAGGTGAAGACTGATCTCAGGAATTTAAACTCCCAATTTTTGATTCAACAAATTATTGTTAGATTGTTATTTTTCTTTCTCTCCTTCCAAATTTGAAATTTAGTATACCAGTGCTACATGTGGCTTGGAAATGTATGTCAGAGATTTATATTGCAACCAATTTTCAAACCAAAGAATGCAGGAAGTTCAGATTTTTACAAAATGAGCATCTCTCCACTGCAAAGATGCACCACAGAGATACAGGAGAGAGTCTGGCTAGTGTCCAAAATCTTAATGGCTTGTTTTAGCAGGGATTAAATTGGTATTACTAATCCTGCATATATCTACAAGTGCTACAGCACTGAGTTCACTTCCACACTCCTTAGAAAGCAATCCTTCCCTCCCCGTGGAGACTGCTTGAAACATACTCAGTTGTGTCTTCATTCTTCCTCTCCAATTCCTGTAGAAATTTCTCAGGGCAACTTATGGNTTTGGGAGAAACCAGGGCAGGAGACTTTTCTGTCGCCATCAAATTAAGACATTAATTAGTACTTATCTCCTTGCTCTCAGGATACCAACAGATTTATTAAGGAAAAAACCTCCAACTGTCTGCCTTGTTTCCCAGATATGCCCACTTAAACTGTCGACTTTTCCAGAGCACGTGCTAAGATAGTAAGGATGGGTAGTAACTGGTTTTCACTGCACTGGGAACAGGGGAAAAGGAACATTGCAGGTAGAAGAGTCTCTCTTCAACGACAAATGACCCAATTTGTTCCCCCCCAGTAACTGTAGTGATTTAGTACAGCTTTGCAAATCTGTGTCATTGCTGCTGCGAATTGGTTACTTTAAACGGATCCTCACTTTTCTTCACACGAGGCATGGCAAATTGCCTGAAAGTAATTCTAGGTCAGGTATGCCAATTTTTGGTTTGAGGTTACAATTATTTTTTCCAGCCTCCACCTATTTTCACACTGCCTTTACTCAGTTTAAAGGGAGATAGCGTATATAATAATTCACATGAGAAGGGATGTGATACAGCATTTTGAGACCAGATAAACAATTCAGATCATATTCCTATTATATACTCTACCAATACTTTCATTGTGGTTCTCTGGAACTCAGCTTCTGTGTTTGTAGAACCTGGGCAGCCTTTCAATTGTCTGACTTTTCTGTAAGCCATGCTTTCTCCAGATGCTAAAATTGAATATAATTTCACTTTATTCAGTATTAATAAACTGTAAACAACATAACTGTCCATTCTTGGCAAAGTGCCTGAATTAAATAGGTCTCTTAATGTATCTATCTGTACTACAGAGCTATTTAAAAGCAATATGCCAAGTGTGATGATGATAAAAAGACCCTTTTTCATTTGTTTGTTTTTAAGCTCCATATATTCCCAGTGAATACTTTCCTTAGCATAAGCTGTTGCCAGTATGAGCCTTTGTATTTACAATAAATAACTGTTGAGCTTTGCAAAGAAATGACTGCTTTCCTAAGCAAGATTATGAACTCTTTCTTTAGACGCTAAAATTCTGAGATAAATATTTATGAAGGCAGCACTTATTTCCACACACTAGTGATAAATAACCAGTGGACAACTACTCCAATGTAATTTTTCCCCTGCATTGCTCCTACAGGTTCCCATCACTTTTGGAAAGGATCAATTATCATTTACATTGCTGTCTATAGAATTATTGCAAGTTCATTTTCCATCATCTATTTAACAGCTATTATGAGGAAAATTGCCAAGCTTGTATCTTGCTGTGTCAGGGAGGAAGAAAAGACCACAAAAATTAAGAATTAGTATCAGTAGATAGAAAATATTGTCTAAAGAGTAACCAGTGATGCTTTTGCACTTTAAAGCAGCTGATTTTTCAATCCTTCCCAATTTTAGATGTCTTAATCAAGAAAAAGAAGCAAACAAAAAAAAACAACTCACACTATACACCAACTTCTAGTCAATATTCGTTCTGGAGAACAACAATATCATTTCAACTGCTATGTCGGTAGCAGAGAAACTTTTCTGAAGCTCTACAAGAACTTTGTCTTCTAAAAGTGAACCTTCAATCACCACTCCTAAACTTTGGATTTTCAGGTGTCAGCTTGGTAAGCTCTGAGGCTGCTTGTACAGCACATGGAGCGTGCTGAATACAGCCAAGTGCACAGTGGAGATAGCCAAGATTTCTTCCTACGGTGCAGTCACGTTAAGTAATGAAACACTTATTTGCATCTTTAACCAATAAAATTCCATATAAATATAGGTGCTGATAATGTAATGTTATTTATGGATAACAGCTGTCATATTTCCCAGCTGTTTCCTTGTTGCTTGCTATAACATATGTTAATTTAAACTCTCACCAAATGTCATGGTTTGTTTGTAGTGCTCCAGCTGCAGCTTGGCAATTTTTTTCTTTAGGTTTCAGTTGGCTCTGGAAACGATTACACAGACAGCCCATAACAACATAAACAAGCCTTGTGTGGCTGCTGAGCTGTTCGTTTACTCGGATAAGCGAACATTTGCTGGAAGAAGCAAAAAAATGGATATGAACTGTCTCACTTATCTTCATTTTCTAGGTATTTTGGATGTTAGTAAATAAACTGCAGGGGACACTGGAGTCAAAGAAATCTTTAAGGAAAAATGCCTCACGCAGAACATTTATTATTTCCTCCATAATCATAAATTAAAATAAGTTTAACTCACATTACTAGATAAACCATATTCCAAACAGGAGCTCAAGTAAGATCCTCACTTTGCAAAGGCGATGTCAAAAATATTAATTGACTTAAGAGAGCAGGACTCGGTCTTCTGTGACTTTAGAGGCAATGAAAGGTTTTCATGTAAGATGAAGACAAGAAAAAAACAGTGAAAACTAAATATCAGAGTCTGTGCACAACTTGCACCACACTACAGGAAAAAAAGAAACAACAAGAGATACATAGCAATGAATAGTTTAAATTAGAAAACTAAAGGTGGAGGGAAAAAAAAGAGCAAGTAGGTCTGACAGGAATAGTCAGGCATGTTGGCTTTCTTTCTCATGGGAAACTTCGGATCAGAATAAATCCCATCCACAGGCTGAAGACGAAGACCAATACCAAAAGAAGGCTCTGATTTCCTGTACAGAAGCCTGTGCCATCTCTTCTCTGCTTGCTGCCTCTTCCACAGTGGGATACTGGCATTTCTCGGAGACACGCAAGCAGCAAAAACATCTTCTGCTTTCTTTTCCCCTGTGCTGCCATCCATTTTCAGAGATGATATGTAAATTACACTAAAGGTCAGCCTTGGCAGATAGAACAACTTTTATCTTCTTCTCAGAGCAGGATAAGGATCAATACTGAGAAACGAAACTTACAGTTGTGTAAGCGTACAAATGATAAGATGATGCCAGCAAGCACAATACAAATATCGATCAATTTAAATATGTGAGTAAATGGAAGAGAAGAAAACATCAGCTGTGGTGACAAACTGACAAAAAGGCTGGCAGCAAATAAGATGAACATCAAGATAGGAAATCATTCTTATTATTCATTTTTCCTTAAATTCATGTTGTATGACCTCCCTACCTTTTCACCCTGATTTCAAATCACATTTTAAACATCCCAGAGAAAAATCTCAGTACATGCAATGCAATGATTTAGCAAATAATTTAATGATTTGGATGATTATGACGCAGCAGCTCTGTACGACAGCAGAGAAAAAGAAATCCTACGTCAATCCAATGTCAATTATACTAGAATTGATAAATTTTCTTTAACAAACAAGAAAATTGAAGACAGTTGTTGTCTATTGTTAGAAATTGATACAGGACTGTGCTGAGTTACAATTTGCCATGGCCTGGCATTACGTGTTGTAGCTGATGCCTTTAGAAAAGAGAAAGCTGCTCTAGGTAGAAAAAGCTTCATTTCCACTGGGACATAACTTGTCCTGTGGAGGTGGCTTTGTGCCACTGATATGGTCACACAGATCTGCCCAAGAGAGCGGCTGTGATAAATAGTATGGGCCTGTGCTGTGCCCATGGTCCAAAGGGTCCCCGCTCTCTCACTTCACACCAGGACATTCCTCCACTCACTAAAATATTCAGCTTATCCAAAGTTTTATCTGAAATAAATTTTATCTTTCCTTCAGTAAGGATATTTGCTCTGAATAATTCAATGTTGGCCAACAGAGGGCCAACATCTCTCTTCTCACACAAGAACATTTCTACAAATGCTATTGAGCTGCTTTGAAGTTAAAACTTCCCTTCACAGCATGCAGAGACCAGAGTCCTCCTTCCTCCCTTCCCAGCAGCACTGAAGTTGCCAGAAGTTGCTGAACTAGACAAGGCTTCTAGCTTGCTGATATTCTGCCAATTGACACAAAAATTAAATTTCACCAAGTTGAATCAGCCTTGTTCAGTCACGGGCCATTTAACAATTTTTTTTGAAAAGCTCTATTTCAGTACCAGTTAAATGCAACAGCCTATCTCCGATAGAGTTACTGCTGGGTAAATATCTGGGCTCACATCTCTGTTATCTATTTGACTACGATCCTTCAAGAGATGGTCTGCCTCTCAGAGCCTGCTACATCTGGCAAGTGAAATGTTTGTTTCCTTTATCCCTTGCAGCCTCACATGCACTGATGCGATGTAATATGAAAAGCTTTGTTAGCTTCTTTGGCTCAAGTGATGTGCAGGATACAAACCGTGGTGCTTCATGCTGAGCCCCCCAGCCCAGCGCAAGGGCTCCATGGCTACACCAGCACCAGCGTTTAGTTTTGATAAGCAGTGGCTTTCAAAGCACACAGATGCAACAGATCCAGTTGGATACAAAGCTGCTTTCATTTCTTTAAATCTGATTTCAGCAGCAGTGGAACATTAGAACATGACTTGCCATCAAAATGGACATTTCCAGTTGGAAGTGGCCCTTTGCCAAAGAACCTGAAGTCTTGCTCCAGCACCTAACAGCAGTCTCGAGCAAGCACAACACCTGTGCTCCTTGCATCTCTCAGATCTGTCACTGCAGAAGCTGCTTCTTGAAAATGCAATCTATTTTTAAGGCACCAAGCCAGCCTCTAAATCACCATGATGAGTACCTGTCAAAATATGTAATAAAGAAGCCTAAACTAGACTTTTCATCACGGAAACCGATGTGTTGGGGGTCAGTGCTTCCTTGAGCAAAGTACTCTTTTTCTGCTTTTAAGACCACTGTCAAATGATTCCAACAGTTTGAGGCCGTGTCATTTACAAGAGACTGATACTCCTCAGCTTTAGCATCTGAGCACAGCTCTGCTCTGCCAGGGCTCTAACCTGCATCTCAGGCTTTTCCTCTCTCCCCTGGAACCTGTTGCATGCAAGAATTTTTGTTTGTTTTTAAAACAAACTATTAAGATCACAAGGAAACAGATCACACAGATATGGGGTCAAAATGCAAGATCACATTTTAAAATATTAAAATAGCCATACTGTCTCAGCTCTGAGGATCCTTTTTTAAACAATGTCTTAATAACAAGTATAGATGAGAAAGTTGTACAAGTAATGCTTCCCATCCTGTAGCATCTACAGACACTTAACGTAGGCACCTCCATGCCAAGAGCAGCATCCCTCTACTAAAATACCACATCCATCCATTGCCCAATCAATTGGTGAAAGGAGGACTACTTTTAGCAGCCACCACACCACGCGTCAGAGAGTTCCATGCAGGATTTCACACTGAAGAATAACCTCTTGACCTGGTCTAAACAAGAACAACCACCAGTAATCTTGCATGGCTAAACAGAGATCTGATTGGTGTTGATAAAGAATTGCAGAACAGAGATTAAGAAATGAGAAACCAAAAGTAAAATAAGTATGAAGATAGCAACCAATGCATATTAGGGGATCTGGCAATGTGTGTTTTCCAAGATATAAATTGAACTAATAAGAAAACTTGCTACACAGCCTGCACTATGTGGCCAATAAGAATCTGGCACAGAACATCTGAAGACTTCTGTAAATACACACTCATGGGGTCCAAGCTGCAATATGTTTATCTTTCAGCTTTCTTCACAGAAACACCTCTATGGGTGAGAAATTCCGTCGTTTTCAAAAATCCCTTTACAACTTGCCATAAACAAGCTAAGTTTCAGGACCAATACTTCAGCCCATTTTTCCAGAAAACTTTTATGTTGACTGTATCATTCAATAAACCTGACAGCTCCCAGAGGGAACTTAGCTTTTTCTTTACCCTTTCTAAATTATTTGAGTTCAAAGAATTTTAATATTTATGAATCTTGTCTAGGAGCCAGTAACAGTTAAATGAGAAATTGCTGACAAGTCATCCTAATCAACTAATCTCACAAGAATGCAAGAAATGACACACAGATAGATACAGGATAAATGCAAAGAAGCATGGAGGGAATGCTGTGTTCTCCTCACTGATCACAGCCATTGTCCTCATGCCATTCTGGATGGAGCAAGTGTGAAGCAGCTGGGCACACAGAGCTGATCCCAGTCCCACATCAGCAGCTTGCCCTTGGCCAACTCCGCCACCACCCCACAACACTGGGCAACTGCAGGACTGTTGGCTGAAATTCTATCCTACATTAAACTATACCTCAAGATTAGACGTTTTCCTACTAAATAACTGAGGTTACAATTAAATGATGATTCCTTTATAGCTCTTAGGAAACTCCAGCCATTTTCTTAAAGGAGAGCGACGCCTTATGCTAGCCCTGAAGTCAGAGGCAGGATGACAACTGCATTTGGCATCCGGCAAGGTGTCATACATATGAGTAGCTAGATGACCCAGGTACATTCAGTTTTGGTTTCTGTATTGGTGTCCATTGAGATACAGACAGAAATTACAATCCATTGACTCACTGGAAAACACTGAATGGCTTAGATATGAGAAAGAATTAAAAGGATGACATGCCAAATGGATAAGGAAAATAATGTAAAAGCTGGTCTAAGCTCCAGAGGTAACTCAGGCTTTTACTGTTATAGAGAAAGGCCCCTGAAATGCTTGAGTAAATATCTCAATACTGGCTGTAAAATGAAGAACCCTGTGTATGACCCTCCTTTGAGGTTTTCTAGAGTAAATGTCCTCCAGTTGTTCTCAACAGCACTCCAAGTAAAAGGTATAGAGTGAAGGGTTGAATGCTGAAGCAGTGATTCACATTCCTGTGTAATTAATTATGCTAAGCACAATTTGGTTACTTCTGAAATATTGTCCCATAATTTAGCAGCACATTATGACTATTTATTCCAATGTTCTTTAATGTTTTTTCTTTTAACATTCTGTGTAAAACTGAAGTTTTAAGGATGAATTATGTAGCTCTCTGCAGAAAATGCTCTTTAAAATCTTCTTCTTGGGGACATTGAACACATTTATTATCCTGGAAAATTTCAGATCCAGCATCTGTTGTCCTGTGTGTTTTACTGCCTAATGATGAGCTTGCCTGTGGGATTTGTTTACAGCATGGCTTTCTGGCTTTTTTGTTGTTGTTGTTTATTTCACTCAGAAAGAAAATAGGAATTTGAAAAACAATATTAATATTTGAATGGAACAATTTATGAGTTTTTGACAACTTACTGATTAATTTAGGTAGTTTCCAGATTGCCCTGCTTAAAAGAACTGCAGTATTACAAAACAAAGGTTAAGGAAGTGAGGTAAAAATGAACAAAGGATATATATAAATATATAAATAAAATATATATTTTATATATATATTATATCTTCTTGTATAGTTTGACTGCTTTGGGACAGGAGTTCTGGTCCATTTCCTGAAGCATTTTATCTTTCTTGTTCTCATTCAGGAAAATATAAGAATAAATCCACAGAAGAAATAGGTAGAAACATCAGTTTCTAGAATTAATATGATATGTACATCATAAAGATTTATTTTTCTTGTTCTTCTTCCTCTAAAACTGGGACATATCGAAGGATCCTTCTGTACTGACACATTTTAACATAACTTTAGTTCTTCTCATTGACTTTTCTGATGATTATAACAGTCTTATTTATTATTGAAATTAATCCCCTACTATTATTACAAAGTGGTTCTGTTGATCATTTGCTCAATAGAAACTCAGACTACTAATTCTCTCCCCAAAAAATACCAGAACATAAAAACATCAGAAGAAAAAAAAAGTCAGTGTGATGGCTGTCAGACATAGAACACGTGCAATCAATAGCTCCATCTGGATCACCAAGCGTAAAAACCAGTTTGGAGTTCATCCTTGCAGCTTGACACTGGCAGGATGCTTGACCGAATGCACGNACTCAGAAAGAAAATAGGAATTTGAAAAACAATATTAATATTTGAATGGAACAATTTATGAGTTTTTGACAACTTACTGATTAATTTAGGTAGTTTCCAGATTGCCCTGCTTAAAAGAACTGCAGTATTACAAAACAAAGGTTAAGGAAGTGAGGTAAAAATGAACAAAGGATATATATAAATATATAAATAAAATATATATTTTATATATATATTATATCTTCTTGTATAGTTTGACTGCTTTGGGACAGGAGTTCTGGTCCATTTCCTGAAGCATTTTATCTTTCTTGTTCTCATTCAGGAAAATATAAGAATAAATCCACAGAAGAAATAGGTAGAAACATCAATTTCTAGAATTAATATGATATGTACATCATAAAGATTTATTTTTCTTGTTCTTCTTCCTCTAAAACTGGGACATATCGAAGGATCCTTCTGTACTGACACATTTTAACATAACTTTAGTTCTTCTCATTGACTTTTCTGATGATTATAACAGTCTTATTTATTATTGAAATTAATCCCCTACTATTATTACAAAGTGGTTCTGTTGATCATTTGCTCAATAGAAACTCAGACTACTAATTCTCTCCCCAAAAAATACCAGAACATAAAAACATCAGAAGAAAAAAAAGTCAGTGTGATGGCTGTCAGACATAGAACACGTGCAATCAATAGCTCCATCTGGATCACCAAGCGTAAAAACCAGTTTGGAGTTCATCCTTGCAGCTTGACACTGGCAGGATGCTTGACCGAATGCACGACAGTTGAGATGAGGCTCCTGCAATAACATCTGTGATACTGCTATTTGGGAAGGCTTCATTGGGTCATTGGGGTTACTGAAACATGGAGGGGAGGTAGATTTTAGTGCAGGTATTTCCTAGTTTGTTGCTCTACTTCAGAAACTATGTCTATATCTGAAGGTTCTGTAATTTCTATTGGACACCCAGCTTTTTTTTTTTTTTAAATTTAATCAGAATTAGCCATACTTGCTTTTCTTTTCTCTCTCCTTTCACCCCTTGAATTGCACTAGAGGCAGGTGAGAAACCTCCTGTCTGGCCCCAGCTCTCATACTGTGACGGGGTGGGAGCCAGCCGGCTGCCTGAAGCTCTTTCCAAGAAAGAGGATGCTTGTGCCAATAGGCAGCCTCACTGGCTTCAAGTTTCATCTTTCAAACTGATTTTGTGTTTTCTAAATCATACTGGACACCTTTCAGTAGTGGTTATGTGAAGACTACTGCACTAATTCCAGGAGGAATTTGCTGAACATCCTGAAAATTGAGCCAAACTTCCACAGGGATGAAAAACATTCGGATCACTGCAAACGAAGCCAGATTCGTGAAGGCAGCCAGGGCCCTTGCACACTCCAGGGCCTGCATGGTTAACCTCTGTTCCAGTGCTGTAATGATTTCGGAGAAGATGACAAGATCCTGAAATCAAACTGCTAAAAAATCCACAAAGGGAAAAAGTTTTAAGAAGTTCTGTAGGTTGCAGTTGCCAGGGAAACCACTTTGCTGCAGCCATATGGCCAGAAAATCTATCATCTTTGTTCTCTGGGGAAAAAGAGGTATTTTGGTGCAGACAAAAAAAATATCACAAAATTTATAGAGCAAAATATTCACACAAATCCACTTAATCACTAATGAGAGAAGTGACTTACCAAACTGAGCTAGAAGAACCTAGCAATAAGAAAAATATTAGATAGGAGACACGAGTTCCCTTCTGTTTTCATGTTAGTACTTTGAAGTGAGGAGCTTCCCTTCGTATCGGAACTGCCAACACAGGCGTAAACTCTAGAGATTGAAAGATGATCCCAGCATTGGGTTTAACTTTGGACTGGAAGTACCTGGGGGCTCTTAGCCCCTGATCACTTTTAAATTTGCAAAAAAATTGCACCACAATAAATTTTTCCTGCACACTGACATAGAGGGACCCCAGAATCCCTCACAGCTCTACAGAAAGAGGTGGTGGACCTGGTCAGTTTCGTTCTTTGCTCATGAATAGAAGTACATATGTTACTTGACTGGACTCTTTCAGCTAAAAGGAAAAGTTTCCCAGTGGAACTCTTTCCATCCCTGTCTGTGATGAGATGTTTGGAAGAAGTATTTAATTTCCTATTACTAGTAGCCAAGCAATTGATTGAAAAGCCTTTGAAAATAAATCTGCAAAGTGGTGAAGATAAAAATAATTTTGATCTGACCTCAGCTAATCAGTCCCATTTTTCAGTAATAGATTGCCTGTATGGTCAAAATACTCGCTTTCCTCTTACAGCAACAAAGATTGAAATGTTAACAATAAACCCAGTAGTTTCTGCACATTATAAAGAATGGATATTTACCTGCTGCAAATGATGCTACATATATATTCTCTAAAAATAAGCACAGTTTAAATACATGCATAGTTACAGCTCACCGTTAACCAGTGTCTGCACTGACTTCAGTAACGTTCCTTATACACCAAGGTAAGAACCAACGCAGAGTGCATCTGATCCTGGCTCTGTCTGCACCCTTGTTCTAGGCAGCAACAAATGAAACCCTAATGTCAACAGGACAGAGACTTCAGGCTTAACTGTACCAGTGACATCACAGCATGGTCTCCCCAGCTCCAAGCGAGTTTTTGGTGTGCTATTGAGTCATGGTTCTTAGAGAAAGTGATAGAAGGTACATAGGTACCAGGACGTAGGGATTTGTTCCATTCACATCCGTAAGTGTTTGCAGGAATAAAACAATTGATGTCAGGGCTTACAGTAGAAAACAAAGCATATTCCCTTTTCTCTTACACTCATGCTGATATTTAATTTCAGCCCGACACCAGGCAGATTGCAGTGCCCAGGGCTCAGCTATTTAATTGCAGCACAGAAGCCCCAAGCCACCCTGCTGTGAGACTCTGTTGGTACACCTTAGGAGGGATGCTTGGAGCAGCAAGCATCAATTCATGATGGACTACTATGTTCCATGAACAGGGAAGTGCTTTTTTCCCTTCATCTACATTATCAGACAAAAAAAAAAAAAAAAGGTGACTTAAAATCAGACCTCTTCAAAAGGTAGAGAGCCTACATTTAAATTAAGACTTTAGAATTAATTTTCAAATATGAATTTTCCATCTTGCCTAGAATTACTTCCCTCCTTTCTAACCCACCTTTTTAAACTTCAGTGTTCCTGGAAATTCTTCCCTCTGGGGTGCTTGCACATGGCCTTTGCCCCAGGAGCACAGCATCTCCCAGCACTGCTTGGCACCTCCCAGTCAGCGTCGGGGTGCTGAAGCCAACAGAACTTCCTGGGAGGATACAGCATCCTGCCTGGGTCTCCGACTTTCTTTTTTCAAGGGTTTGGATGACTGCACTGACTGTTCAAAACAGTGACATTAAGAATATTTTTCTTGATCTAAGATTTCAGCTGTGTAACTGAGACAGCTTTTAGAGGTTACAGTTTCAAGTACTGCACAAAAGGATGTCCTGGACACCCTACATCAGGAAGCTCCCTGGTTGAAACTTTTCCCAAGAAACAAAGTGGCTAAATGAGAGCAAGGACCAGCCAAACAGAAGAGCTATCAGCTTGCCCTCAAGTTTTCTAATGACCAGTCTCAATCTTGAACCAGTTTCCAAAGACAGCTTTCCTACCCATCCAGCCCAGTCTTGCTCACCGCAGCTTACCACTCAGTAGCTGTGATTGTCAGTTTGCCAAAAGAGTGGCTGAGGAGCCGGCAGCTACGACAGGTTTTGCTGCCAAGCAAGATAGCGGATTAGCAAATCAGTGAATCACAGGTACTGAGTTTGTTCTTGTTTGCTCAGACCTTTTCTCAGGCCTACTGCCAGCCCACTGCTCTTGTCAGAGGAGCGGCTTGGCAGCTGTTTTGTACCTCTGGACATTTATTCTGGCTAATTTAGCAACTGATCTTCTACTGCCTGATGCTTTTGCAATAAGGTCCCAGTTGAGGCTTCCAACTGAGAGCAGTTTGCATAAGTTCCTGAATCTCTGCTTTGCAATCTTAGCATCTCGTTCCTTTTGATGAACATGAAGAAGATTGCTCCTAGCGATACCTGAACCTAAAATGAACCGAAAACATATTACAACTTTTCAGCTTGCCAGGCAGTGGAGGAGAAATTCACACCAATCCCTGCTCTCAGAACAGCTGTTGAGACAAGGTGATATTGCTAAGGAGTCTCAAAATAGAAGCCAAGGCAAACACTCTCCCTGCAAGAGTTCTGCTGTGTTTTGCAGTCTCCAGCTGGAATCTAATTGCAATTTAAACCAGCACACAAAAACACCAGCATTTTCTACTTTTAAAGTTTAAAGAATTTGAGAAAATTAAATTGTAAATCATAATAACCTAGATTTTCTTAGAACTAGTGTGAATTCTCTAGAGATGTGGTAATTCCTGTTCAGCTGAGTTTAGCGATGCTCTTGTTAAAATAGTAAGCCACCAACAAGAGCAATACTTATTTCACATATTTCCCATGATGATCTGTTTTTCAGATAAGACAGTAGATGCGAGGTATATACGAAAACTAACACACATTTTTCCTCAAATGTGCATTATTTAAAACCACTTCTCATTTACAATTCTGTAATTTTCTTACCTCTCAGCCAATTATCCCAAATAACACTCTGATACAGAAGATGACAGACACATCTTGCATCCATGCTTGCTGTCTGGCTACATTCCACCTCTGTGGATTTGCAGGTGCTGTTAAAGGTATTGTGCACATAGATTGATCTATGCAAACAGTGTCAGTCTGTTTCCATCACTTTATTTATCTATTTTTAAAACTAGGTAAACTTAAATTGCATCCATCCGTACTAACAGGCAACGTCTAAACTTTTCACTGCAGCTCTGTTCATCATTGAGGAAGGATGTATATTTCCTCTTCCCAGTTATGTGCTGGGGATTATCTGCTCTTCGGGACAAAACAAAAGCTGTTCGTTTTTCCTATCCCAGTATTCTGTACCGAACACAAACTAACAGCTACTAAAAGTGGGAGAGGTCATTGGGTTGGGGTATTCTCTGTGTATCAGATTGCAATTCCAATATCCCTTTTTTTTTTTTTTAAATCTTCTTCCAAATGGAAGATCAAATGATGCAACTTTCCCCTATAAAGAGGCACCAATGCAAATATTTTGTTTTCACTGTGTTTATATTTCTTGGTTCTTCAAATACACATGTTTATCAATACTTACAAAGACACTCAAAATAAACATGAAACCCTAACACATCAGTTACTGCAAAAATCTTTTACCCTTTGAACCTTCCCAAGCCATCAAGGTTCTATGACCCTAGAACACAAACCATTTATTCCTAATAAAGATTTCCAACATGAGTGGTTAGTTTTTTAAAGTGTGCTCTTTTTTTTTTTGGTGCCCTTATCCATAGAACGTACAAAGTAATGACATTCTCTGCTTCCTCCTAGCTGAGGCATTTCTTCCTGGTGTGCACCAAGCGGGAGACCTGGCTAACATTCACCCATAGAAGGAAGTCAGTTGGACTGGTAAGTCTCAAAAGCTGTGTCCATGGGACAGCAAAGGCCAACTCAGCTTGATATAATGAGGAGAGCCTGAAAGTTGGATTTGCGGAATGGAAATGTCACCACTGACTGGCACTGGCGAGAGGAGATTTAATTAATCTTGCTCACAGAGGTTGTCTTGGGACAGCTGGGAGAGCACACCGCAGGCTGCACTAGCTTAAAAGATAATGGCTTTTCTAAGTGCATGTGCTCTGACAGCATTCTTTATCACGACGGTGCGGTGTATGGTTTTGACTCATTTTAACCATGACAGTCTAAGTTTGAGCAACGACACTGTTAAGAGATCTGCCCATCAAAATGACGTACAAATGAGAAGAGAAGGGAGGCCTCAGGTACATATTTGCTTTCCTTTGTTCAGAATTATGGACATGAGAAGCTGTTGAAATAGAAACATCATTATAAGCTGCCAAATTTGTAATTCTTTTGAGATCATTTCAGGCACTTTTCCTGTTTTATTGAAAAAGCATAACTGGAAGAAATTCTGGGATTGCAACATGCATCATTAGTGAGCTAAAATTATATTGGGACATACATATCATTTGGTAACTGATACTGAAATGTGAGGGAAAACATTAGTTTAAAAATCTGTTTGCATACTTCTCTACATAAATTTGCCATTATAATCAAAATTCAAAACGTATGATGCTTTTCTGAATGTTCTAGACACAAGGATAAATTGAGACGAACAAAGCAATGAGGCAGCTCTTCAGCTACAGACCTGAAAAGGACAGTTTTGTTTTGTAGCAATTTGAGATATTCCAAAATAGCCAGTTTCATTCTACTTTGCAAGAAAAAGAGAACGCTTATAGTATTTATAAGAAGAAAAAAAAAACAACCACATAACTTTTGAACTTCCTTAATGTAGGAGGAGATTTGCAAATAGATAACGTCCTGATCATAAAACTGAGGATGCATGAGACAGACTTGTCTTGGTGCAAATCTCTTCATTCCAGTTTACATTGAATTAAACAGATCTGGGAGCAAGACAGTTCTTGTTAGCTCCCGTGCCAGTATCACCCATTTCACTACCACACACACCAAATTCAGTTTCTCACTTCTCTTTCCTCTGCAGGCAGAAATATCTAGTCTATTTCACTATAGGTCAGGTTTTGCAAACAGGTTTAAAAGTGTCAATTAAAAAGAAAAAAAAAAAGAGAAGTGACAGAAGTCTTGATGTTTTTTATTCTGTGGAACAACTTGATTTTGAGAAGATTTGCTGCAAGTAATCCAACTCATTCCTACAGCATTAAATATCTCAAAACAAGTTGCTCAGAGAAGGCTTACTTTGTCTGTGTGCCCTGAATCACTGGTTCTGTATAAACGTAATATTTAAAGATATCTCAGTTCACTCTCTCGCATTGCTACTGAAAAAAAAAAAAAGAAAACCAATTAGGTCTTCCTTTCATCAGTAAAAAGAAATGTCTTATTCTGAGGGGTTTTTGTTGTTCATTTTTGGTTTATTTATTTATTTGACCACTACGTATATAAAGCATGAGCCTTGATCCGTTTCCTATTATCCTCATGGCAATACTACTTCTCAGCCAGTGTCAGCTCTCTGGACACAGAAGCATCAACTTTATGTTTAAAGCATCACCTACAGTTCTCCTGCTGAACAAGCAACAAATGCCAAAATGAAGAGAAGTGAGAGTAGGAAGTTGTGTTAAATGCTAACGCTGCACAGACATCTTAAACTCAGCAGGGGACTAGCCTACTTCTGTGCCGTGCCTTTGCAATTGATTATGACACATCCTCCATCGCAGCAGATCACAACCTTTTGCTCTCGTCATGTTCTAGCAAGTGCTAAACTCATTTGTATTATTGCTTTAATATCATATGATGTCAACGGTAATAGCTTAATCAATCTGTACCTTTTCTTGACTGGTCACACTAACTCACATTCAAATGAATTCTAGGAGTTTAATTAGAAGATCAGTTTTTAATGAAGCTCATTTTAGGCCTTCTATTTTTATTTCTCCCATAGAGCTCTTGAAACTGCCTTTCCAAAAACGCCACTGCAAATGGAAACCAACAGAAACAATGATTATAGTCAACTTAGGAATATGATGAAATCACACTGAAAATAGAAAATGAGGATGTATCTCATAAGCATTGCACTATTTCCCAGTCACTCAGGACCGTTGACTTGCTGTATGGATTCAAGAAGGAAGCAAACACAGTGGCAAGACACCATTGTGACCCTGGATTTGAATCTGATCCTGAGGATCAGGTAGAGGCCACTGCAGGATTAGTTCTTCCACACAAGACTCTGAAAAAACAGTGACAGACAGCTCCTGAGCCCTGGCTCCCCATCTCTGCTCTGAAGCGCACAAAATCAAAGTGCTCAAGGCAAACAGAGGCGTGCTCAAGGAGCACGAGGGTCAGGCAGCAGCTGGCCAGAACCCAGCTCGACACTCTGTGCTCCTTCTGGACAGGAAAGCTTCCTACATTTTCCTTTTAATCGAAATATTGCTGTCACCCGTAATTCAAGTTTTTTTACTTTTATTTTTTTCCCCCTTGGAAATTATAGTTATTTCAAGCTAAGTTGGAGACTGCAGAAATGAGAATGCAAGTAAAACATGCTGAAGCTTTCTAGGTACAGGTACAGCCAGGATTATTGGCCTTCTGAGCAATAATTAGAGAAAAATGTTCAAAATAGGGCTAGTAGGGGCCTCAAAAGCCACACGATCCATTCCTCTGCCTCAAGGCAGGAACATTTTGATCCAGACAACTCCTGACAGGCGTTTGTTTAAATGTTTTTAAGGGTTTCCTCAAAGTCTTCTGAACTGATACATATACAAGTTACTATTCTCCAAGCCTTCAAACAGGCAGCTTTCCCTAGATCTGTCTAATTTTAGCACATTAATGCTTGTCCAATACAGACTGACATGGAGACCACACGTTACCTACCTGTTTTCAGTAAGTGCTTATATTTTCTGAAAATTGTCTCTTTTTCCTTTCTCCTTTTAGCTAGTCTTACTTTATAGGAGGACCTTGCAGACATCAGGGTGATCGATATTCCTGTCAAAAATCAGCTGTGCTATCAAAAACCCCACTTATTCCACCTCCGCTCGGCTAATGTAGCTCCTCACCCCATGTTCTCTAAAGTAATGCTCATCTTCAGACAAGACAGGTAGCATCATGACACCATTCATAAACACTGCATTTGACAATCAAAGATAAGATGTAGTGGGTTAAAAAACACAGGAACTTCAAAAAAACCTGTTCAAATAGGTGCAAAAACAGTAAGCCCCAGTACTTTCTTCTCTGCTCAATGTGCTCTTCAAGTGCAAAAGAAAGAGATGCTGGAGAGCTGGCAGGAGAGAAGTTCTGCCTTTATTTCTGAAAGCAACGTCACAGCTCTGGCTGCCAGTGCAAGCATTTAATTCACATTGCCTCCTTCAGAGGTTGAAATGGAGCACTCTGCAGCTGAAGGCCATTTCCTAGGCAGTGTCAAACACAGTTTGCTGTCTAAGTGTGTGGGGATAACGAGGTTGGCTCCCATCACTTTGCCTTGCCCAAGATCCGTCATTTTAATGTGATGGAGCATGACACACATCAAGCGAAAAAGGTGCTTTGAAACACTGAACTAAACATTGAGATGCCTGTAAGTAAAAATGCACATCTAAGATCTCTAACAATGTTAGGGTTCTGCTCTGAAAGCTCTTTGGCAAGGCTACAACCTTTGGAGCCTGTGGGAGCAGGCCTGAGCTCAGGACCTGCCCCAGGGAGGAAGGAGCACTGCGCCTGCTCACACACAGAGTTTTTAACCTGCTCTCTCAAGATGCTGTAATTGATAGGTCACAAACCATTTTACCCTGATGGACACACATCCTTGTACCTGGAACATTCCCAGAAGCATCATCTGCAGCAAGATTTTATTATGATAATTGCAAAGTTACATTAGACTGTGTGGAGTCTGTGTAGCAACGTTAAATTAAATTTCTCATTGGCTTCAAGGCTTGCTATCTGTAATTAGTGACTTCTGTTCTTTATTACACTGATCAGTAGTGCAGCGCTATTCATCACCACAGTCTTAGTTAATTATCTTTGCTAATGATTTTCACTGTGAAAATAATCTGCAGGTCCCATTTGTAACGATTGCTTTGTGTTAAGATGACTCGCTGGTAAGACACCACAGCGAGCTGACAAGCTGTGGGCAGGGAGTTCCTTCCCCTGTAAGATGGCAGCCCTAGCTGGCGCAGCCAAGAGAGGAAAGCATTATAATTTCACAACTTGGCAGTGAGTTTGTGATGGCTCTGCCAGCTGTGCGAGGGTGGGATGTGCTGCGGGACCAGCATGCTGTGGGGAGCTTGACTGGAGGAGGCAGCAACAGCAAAGGGAAGAGTTTCAGCAATGTTGCAGGCTTAAGCAAGCAGTGCTAGAGACCACTGCTGTCAAACAGCAGCCAAGAGGTGCATGTACAGCTGAACTGTGATGGAAAGGCCAGCGCACACTCTGTGCTTAAAAGCAGAGGATCGCGCTCCGTGCCGAGTGGGTTTTGCCCATCAGATAGGAGGTTTGGGCGTGGATGTGTGTTGGGGGAAACAGGGCCAACGGAGAAGAGCCCCACATTGTTGATGTGGATCCAGGTGATAGAGAGTGCATGGAGAAAAAGAGAAGTCATCTGTCAGAGTCAAACAAGTTTTGTTTAATGATTGATTTTGATCACCTGAAACTCTTAATGGCTATAAAAACCCAAGGATGAAATTTCTCCTGCAATGAAAATACCAGACTGTGAAATTAAACACCAGCAGCCTGCCTTCTGTGCTCAGTATTTGCTCTGCACCTGGATACCAGCACACCCCGCACAGTAATTTACAGCGCGCTCCACAGACACCCTGCCCACAAATAAATTGATGCAACAAGGAAAGAGGTGGAAGGACTGGCACACCTGATGTCACTTGTCTCTGGAAGACTTTACAGGAGATATGAAGTCAGTGTTGTTACGGGGGCTATCAAATAGTGTACATTTTGCCAAGAAAACACTGAAAGAACCTGCTGGTGGGGGGAGAGGACAAAGCCTGGTGACAGATGCTTTATAGAGGGAAGGTGTCCCTTGTGACTTCACTTGGCACATGTGAAAGCAGCTGTAAAAATACACAGGTAAGAGCAAAAGCAGGGCTGACACTGGAGCAGAACAGCTCCAGCCCCACTGCCTCTATCAGAACGTGGGCCTGGGATCTCTGGCTCCAGTCACAGAGCACTGCCAGGCAGCAGCGTGGGGCTTTGTGGGGCAGCATGGACTCACTCAGCAGTGGCAAAGATCGTATGGATTGTAAAATGTGTATCTAGCAGAAATCCCCAAGGCAGGAACTCTCAGCTTTAAGCAGAGGAAAAGCCATTTTCCCTATGAAATGGAGTTGTGCAGGACGCAAAACACAGAAGCATGGTTTAGAGCTAGAAGCTCCCACAAGCAGTGGTTGCTAACCATCATCATTAAAACTCTTTAAATGAACCTTTTAAAGTTAAGACACCAGATCAAATCTTTCCTATCTCTACTGAGCCTTAATACATCACTTATTTTTTCATCTCATAAAAGCTGCTTTCATTCACAACGTGAATCAGATGTAACACATGCAAACTATAGAGAATAATTTCCTACAGTTCTGTGAGGTGCCAGGGGCTGAGAAGCCCTATTCAAAAAAGTAGTGCACCCAAACACAGGAAACAAGAAAGCTGCATTGTCAGTGAGTTTTTACTAGCACAGGTCATGGAGCTCCTGCATTTTGGCATTTTCCTTACTGTAGAGTACACTATGAGAAATTCTGCTCAAGCCCTGAGGACCAGAGTTGTCACTGTGCAGAGGGCTGGGTGCCCAAGTGCCTGCAGCAGCCTCTGCAGGGCAAGGAGTAAGGGAATGTCCTCTTCTTCCCACCCTGGGTGCTGAGGATGCAATCAGGGTAACTGTTTGATGTGACTCCACAGGTTTCAGCCTGAAACAGGTGATGATTTTCTCATCCTAAATATGCTCAGTGCCCAAACCAGCAGTTTGGCTCAGGTGGTTGATTTCTCCCATTTGAAAAGTGTTCCAAAATAAATATGTTTATAGTTCTATACATTTTCTCTGATCAACTCCTGGGAGCCAAATGAAGTGTGATGTTGATTTCAATCTGCTTTGCATAAAATACACAAAACAGACCTTTGCATTTCTAACACTAGAAATAGCACTGAGTGAAAACGGTTTTGCAGCAGAGGCTCAGGGTCTGCATCTCCCTGGTAACTGGTTTATTGTGTCTTTCTGATGGTAGCAAGCTGTCAAGCTTCATTCTCCCCTCTGTGCCAGAGAGGAGCTGCAGCGTTTCCTCTCCCTCTCTGAGGGCTCAGGGGCTGTGCTACGCTAGCGGTGTCTGCTCTGCAGTTTCTCAGATGGATTAATTTGTGCCTTCTCATTAAGGGAGCTGTGCCACACAAACAATGCCAGACCCACAGGAGATCCACTTTAGCTCATCCTGTTGAGGACATATAGCAGGTTTACACGTGGTTTTAATAGTGCCAGACTTGCAGGAGGTATTAGTCCACATCAGCTCATGTTAGCCCTCAGCATGTAAAAGTTGCAGCTATTTCTCAAGCTCTATCCTGATTTTTTTTCCCCTTCCCACAAGCACCCCTGGAAGCTCCTCTACATCTTCCATGAACTTGCTGAAGTCCAGCAAGTCCCAGGTGTGCCAGCATCACCCTCCAGCACACCTCATTCTTATGTCCCCCTTGCCAGATTGTTGGTACCTGATACCTCCCTGTTGGTTGATACCTCCCTGCCAGCCTTCTTTTAACTTGGGATTAAGTTACAGCCCAACTTTAACCTAATGGTGCTGCAGTAAGCAGCCTCTAACACATACCTGATGCACAAGAACAACTTCTCGCTATGTAGTGTGGCTTAGGCAATGTCTATGAACAATTTTTAAATGCATACAACTCAGAAATGTATATGAGGACCTGAAAGCAGCGCAGGTGGCTTGCAGAGAGGGAAAGAGCTACGATGGACTTATTGTAGCTCCTCCAGTACCGAACTTCAAGCATGGCTTCAGTATGAACGTTTTCCAAACATTTGCTTTGTGGGGGTGGGTTAACAGGTAAGCTAGCTTGCTCCTACTTTGGAGAGAGAAGAGGGAGGAGACGACTGGTAGAAACCAGCCTAAATTTCCAGTGCCTCAGAGTTCACTAGGAATAAGTTTAACATAGTGTTCTGAGAGTCAAACAAGCTGGATTTTGTTATTATGAAGAACATGGTGGGAAACGGCACTGATTTGCAAAGCTAAGAGGGATATTTTGCCATTGTTTCTCCTTGAAGCACTCTCTAACATTGGGCAGATGAGCCTGAGCCTTTTTAATGGCCATTCCCAAAAATATTAAGCTGCAACATCAAGGAGCATAAAAAAAGAGGGCTCAACAATGCATTTAATAATGTTCAAGTAGTGCAATAGTTTAATAGTTAGTCCTAAACCTTTGATTTCACTGGATTATAGTTGTACCCATGCAGTTGAACAGAAGTTGTCTGAATCTTACTATAATTTCAAGTGCTTCTGTTCTCTTATTTTTCAAAATGAAAAATTGCCTCCTAGTTCTAGGGCCAGAAGTCCAGAAGGGAGAATTATAGATTTCATGCTAAGTTTAAGCCTTCCTGAACACCCTTATCATTAATGATCCTTTTTGTCTCATCTCTCATTGTCAAAAACCATGGAGCATAGTTAAGCTGTCCTAATTCCATTCAAAAACCAGTGTAGCACTTCCAACTAGTCATCAAGTTAGAACTTGAAGGTTATGCTGCTTGAATCCTTTGTAATATGAGAAAAATCTTGACAAATTTTCCTAGTTTCATCTGTTTTATTTATTTTGGTTATAATTAATCAAGAATTTAACTACTCCCCCAGCACTACACAAGACTAGCACATCTGCTGAAGAGTATGAGTTGCCAAAAGTCATGATAACAGTGAAGGGAAAATAGTGCTTAAAATGTTCCTATTATTTACTGCTTACTTGTTTATCAATATATGGCAGCTGTGTGTAAATGCATTAGATCTGAGCATTTCTAAAGACAACTGGTGGCTTCCATTACCGATAAGTGCAATGAAAGGGATTCTCTGCGATATAGCCAAGATATATTGGTCAAGAATATTATTAGCTTTCCCTCTCCTAGTAAGTCATGGAAGGAGGCTGCCGTTGACAACACAGCAGATGAAAGCCTATGAAAGGTGACATGGTAGAAAAAAAACAGCAAACAGGCAGCAGACAATCTATTTACTGCAGGGGGTCTAATGAGTGTAGCAGTGTCAAACATCAAATCACCGAATACAGTCAGCATCCACCTACCTGCAGGGAGATGATAACCTTCCCCCCCTCCACCCCCCTTCCTCTCCTTGTCGTATCTTAAGGTGACTAATTTTGAGCTGGATCTAACATGTGACAATTAAAAAGGACAACAGAAAGCAGTTCATATTTAAGCAGAACAAGGGCAATTAACTTCTCTTTGGTTATTGCTCTCTACTTTGACACTTTGAAGGTATTTAGCACATTCCAGTCTGGAAGGTGGGCAGAGGGGGCCTGATCCTGGCAGGGCTCTCTCTCTGCCCACAGGAGCTGATGCTGAGCCTCACAGCCTGCAGCAGAGCTCCTGGGCAGCTCCTGATGCAGGAGCCCACCTGTCTCTGCTTTCTCTTCTGAAAAGCACAGAAAAAATTGTGCTAGCAAAATGGGGAACTGGACAATGAGAAAATCCAGGTGGAAAGCAAAAAGATCAGAGTAGTTTACTAAGAGTATCTGCAAAAAGGATGAGCTCTGCTTAAGAAATTTTAGGTACTCTTACACTTCTTGGCCAGGAAATATCGTTAATTTACACAAATAAAAAGCAATGGCATTTTATTTACTCAGTTTCCTAGGGGCAGAACTTTGTGGAAAGAAATAAATATCCTCCAATGCTTAAACACTCACAACTTGGAATTAGAACAAACATCTGTACATCAAAAAGCACGCTCAAAATGCCAAGCTGTCCTGCTCAGCTGCAGCAAGCTCTGCTGAAGCAAGAGCAGCACTGCCAGCTCCCACCAGCTGGAGAGCTGTCCCAGGCGTTCTCACCCCGGGAAGAGCACAGCATCCCACACTTTAAATAGCTTACCCTCCGCAGTGCTTCATTGGACTCAAGCAGTTCAGCAACACATCACGTCTCTCTGAAGCTGAGCTGGTGATGGCAATTGTTTTCCCATCCTCTTCTGATGCCATAAATTCCCAGTTACAGCCTCATTGAGAGACTGGGCCGTAGGATTAACTTGGCTGCTGAGTGAGGAGGGCTTTATTCAGACTATGAAGGTGTCCTCATTCGGGGAAAGATGCATCGAGTTAAATCACTGAACCTAGACAACATTGGTACAGTGACCATTTTAAAGTGATCAAGATTTTTAAAGTGTAATCCCCATTCAGAGATTCCTGTTCAATAGAAGGGCTGTTTTTTTGGTTTTGTTTGTTGTGTGTTTTTTTTATTTTTTTTTTATTCCCCACCATCCTGCCATGATGAAGGGCTGACAAAAGGCTGAGCTCCCGTAACCACCAAGCACCTTTGAATAAATGTCTGTGTGCAGAGGAGCCTGGGGGGCAATAGACTGAGACACTCATCCACGCCAACGCCCAGCAGCCTTACCAGATGGCATGAATGTAGCACATTAGAGCTTGCTTTTATTTTGTGCTGCTTTCTTGCTTCTTGAATGCTACCTTCAGCTTTTGAGGGGTTTTAGATAAGCATTTTTTGGGGGTGTGATTCTTGTTACTGAAAGTGGTTTAATGTGTGTGGAGAAAAAAACAGTCCTTGTAGTGATAAGGTAATAGCATATTTGAAGTTACATTATGAATTATTAGCAGCCCATTAGTTATTTTCTCTTCAGAAAACCTCCAATGTGAAATCCTTGGACATTAATCCTTATTATTGTTACATACATTAAACACATACAAGGGCTCTGCTTTAGTGAACTGTATTGTTATATTTTCTGCTATGCTTGTATCAGATCAGCTTATTTTTATCCTGTCAGGTCACCTTCCTTTGCTCTGAATTGATGTCTAATAGGAAGTGATGTAGACAGAATAGCACATTGTCATAATAAATTGGTATTTAACAGTATATGGATTGGTGCTAGGGTTTCATATCCATCTTCTGTCAGTTGTAGCAGAACTCGGAAACAGAAGCAGGGTTTCCAAGTCTTTAAAATAACAACAAAAGGTCCTCAAAACAAGAGGGTGGAAATCTACACACTTATTGTGTTAAAAATTAGGATTCCTCAGATACCATTCTCTCCTGTGAGAATGTTATTGGGGTAGTAAGGTAGGAGCTGCCACCACAGCCAGAGGGCTCTGAGGGAGCAGCAGGACAGCTGTGCTGATGAATCAGAACCATCTCAGGGCATATAAAGGTGAGTGCCTTTGTCTTGGGCAGATGAATAAATCTCTCCAGCTTCCACAGTTCAGTGAGACAGAAATAGGCATGCATAGGGCAGGTCCAGTGCTCCTCTGGAAGAGGACCTGGATGATTGGGGTGCAAAATTTAGATTACAGAACAGAGTTAGAGACAGATCTCAGTGTTACATTCATTGTAGTTGCAATACAAGTTTTACAGCTCCTCCAAGATGCAGAGGCACCAGGATAGGAGAGCAGTATGCTAGCAGAGGACAAGGAGATCCAGAAGCGTGGATTGCTTTAAGATAATGAACATGCCTAGAAATCGGGAAGCAAGAGAACAAACATTGGGACATTTCCCTCCATGACTTGTGTTGTCTCACTTGCTGCTTTCCCACCATGGTTTTGCTATGGGTTCCTGGACTCTTTAAGCACATGGCAGCAGATGCAATGATGGGTTTTGGCTGGACTATTTTATTCCTAACCTTACCTTCCACAAGATTTTATGCAAAAACAAATTAGAAAAATGTTTAGGGAGGAAATAGGAAAACACTAAGCATTCACAATGGGTATTTTGTGCATCTCATCATGTCTCCTGGTGATGCAATTGAGTGTCAGCACTCTCAGCAACATCACTGAAACAAGAGCTATTGCCATCTTTCCTGTGCACAGACAGACGACGTGCTGGACACAGTGCCATCCAGCTGTGGTCATACTCTAATCTCACAAAAATATTAAAAAAATATTCTAATAAAAACCATCATGCTTCCTATTGGAAGATAAATAATACTTAAAATTGTATTTTCTAGAAGAAAAAAAGAGGTTGAGAAGGCTTATAAGTGATCTGGCCTGGAAAATAATGTATTCAATCAAGGCTTTTAATTTTGTTAAAACTAAAAGGTGTCAGTATACAGAGAAGTATTTACTTGTCACAGAAATACAGAATTGTTCCTGCAGCTCGCTAGTTTTAAATGCTGCCATATTAACAGACATTTTTTAAAGCTTAATGGAAGTCTGTCACATCATTAGATGGCATATCTGCAGCAGTGATAGACCCAAATTAATTTAAAGCTGGTGACAGAACTACATAATAATTTCTTCCACAGTCTTTGATAAAGAGGCAGAGGTGTCTGTCAAATATTACTTTGTGGAAACAGTTTTCTTTCTTGAAAAGCCATTTTTCAAGATAAACTGAAGTACTAAGTGACTGAGTAGAAAAGTATTTTCCTATACAATATTTTCCAAATGCACTTTACTAATTTGAGACATATTTAACTGTGTTTCTCTGAAGCTATTGATTACAATGACATTAAGCTTCAGAATGTCTTGTAATTAAGACATGCAGAACATACGCCTTATAATCTGAGCTAGTGCAATGGATCTTTTGCTGGGGAGATGGACTGCTCAGACTGCTTCTGCAAAGAGCAAGCACTACCAAATGTTTCTGAGTGACCCAGAACTGCTTTGAGCTGAGTGACTGGTAAATACAACAGGTGCCCAGAGTGTTTAAATAGTTTGTGCTTGGCTTCAGACTAACAAAACCCTCAATGTATATTGAAATGCATTAACTTACACAATCCAAGTTACAATTAGAAAATTAAATCCTTTCTACAGTACTTCCGCCATTTGATTGTTGTTCATTTCTGCTTTAGGAAGATTACATAAAATAGAAGAGAAAATGTAGTGGAGGAAGACAAGTAATTCCCCTCATGCAATAAAGTTGAAAGTAATAACGCAGTTTATGAGACATTTTCATAGTCTGGTTAGCAGGTTTCTCTGCTCTTCTAGAAGCTTTGCACTTCCTCAGTAGATAAATAAAATGACAAATTCATTCAGCTGAATTTGTCAGTATAACACTGCCAGGAACATTAGAAATCTCTTTTCATGAAGTCCCAGAAAATAATTCTGAAGAGCAGCCCCAGTAACAAGAACACAGGTGCATCTGGCTAACAAAGTATTTCAGTGATCATAGAATCATAGAATGGCCCGGGTGGGAAGGGACCCCAAGGATCATCAGGTTCCAACCCCCCTGCCACAGGCAGGGCCACCAACCTCCAGATCTGGCACTAGACCAGGTTACCCAGGACCCCATCCCACCTGGTCTTGAACACATCCAGGGTCGGGGCATCCACAACCTCTCTGGGCAGCCTGTGCCAGCACCTCACCACTCTCTCAGTAAAGAACTTTCCCCCGATGTCTAATCTAAACCTTCCCTCCTTCAGCATAAAACCATCCCCCCTTGTCCTATCACTGTCTACCATTTTGAAAAGTTGGTTCCCCTCCTGTGTATAATCTCCTTTTAAATACTGGAAGGCCTCTATGAGGACCCCCTGCAGCCTTCTCTTCTCCACGCTGAACAAGCCCAGCTCCCTCAGTCTGTCCTCATAGGGGAGGTGCTCCAGCCCCCTGATCATCTTTGTGGCCCTTCTCTGAACCCTCTGCAACAGTTCCAAGCGTTTCCTGTACTGGGGGCCCCAGACCTGGACACAGCACTCCAGATGGGGACTCACGAGGGCAGAGTAGAGAGGGACAATCACTTCCCTTTCCCTGCTGGCCACCCCTCTCCTGATGGAGCCCAGGATACCGTTGGCCTTCTGAGCTGCAAGGGCACACTGCTGGCTCATATTCAGTTTTCTGTCCACCAGGACCCCCAGGTCTTTCTCAGCTGGGCTACTCTCAAGAATGTGTTCTCCTAGTTTGTATACATATCTGGGATTACTTCAACCCAAATGCAAGACCTTGCACTTCGCTGTGTTGAACCTCATTAGGTTCACATGGGCCCACCTTTCGAGTTTATCAAGGTCCTAACATGTAACATTTAAGTGACAGTGATGTTCTCATATCAACATCTAAAAAATGGCATATAATGATATGCTTTCAGAAATTAAAGAGAAACAAACGTAACAGGTGCTAAATAAAAGGAGGACAACATGGGAAAATTGTTAAGTATCACTTAGCAAAAACGCTTTGGTATTATTGGCATGGATGACACAAACATTACCTTCTTTGAGGGAAAAAACGTATTCAGAAAGAAATTTCGAGGCTTTACCAGTGAAGATACCAATGCACTGCAGGCTGCTTCAGAGCAAACTTGTCCCCCTTGAACTCATTGCTGGATACAGTGCAAGTACTCATGGATGTAATAAAAGAACAATTTCACTCAAAGAACTAGTTCTGTTTTATTTTCCTTTCTTTTATAACGACTAGAATAACATAGTGGGGGTGTTTGGAAGAGCACATTACTCCTGTCTGCTTGTTCTTTAGCCAATATTTCCCTCTCCCCCACCCCCAATCATTCTCCAAACTTTGGGTTTTAGACAAGGGGAGAAGCAAGCTGCTGTACATCTTCAGATGTTTTTTTCCTGCCCTTGAACATTTAAGAAGTCTCCAGATTAATTGGGGGTTAAGCGCCTAAGCATTTTGAGGATCTAGACACATCTTTCTAAAGCTGCTTACACCCAGTAACAGAAATAATCTATGTGCTAATTCAACACAACGAGATCTTACCAGCACGCCATGCAAAAGGTAACAGACCTCTTGGGTATTTGTCTGAAGTGACAACACGGATTTGGTGCAGGTCACTTCACTGGGGCTTTGATGCTGCGCTCGTTTGCTGTTACACAACCTTTCTAAGCCTGTGGCAGCTTGGTGCGTGGTACAGGGCTGTCACTCGCCTGCTCTGGGGCAGCATCAAAAATTCACCTCCAGTTCTCTCCTTCACTGAAGTTAGACACCTGTATTTTAAAATAACATTTCCTCCCCCCTCTGTGGAAGCACAGCATAAACCAAGATACATAAACACCAGGTTCAAAGACTTACACTGATGTTAACTATCACAGAATTTTTCTTCTTTAAGTTACATTGGTGGCAAGAACAGCAGCATCCAGCCCTTTTTGAACCATTTTCCTTGCAAGTTTTCTCCATCATAGCACTGAAAAGCTCTAAGAAGCGCTCTGATCAGCAGTACCCCATACAGTATGCTCCCACACATATCAGCATGAGCTGAGGAGCCCACAGGGCTGTGCCAGCCAGGAGAACTGCATACAACGACAGTGTGGGACGCTGTATAGCGGGATCAGCTACCAGGGCAATGCTCTGCAGCAAAGCCTGAAAGCCTACACATTGGTACTGAACCTACCAGGGCTACAGGAAGGGGAAGGGTGCAGGTGCAACCCAGTGCAGTGGTTTTGGAGCAAGCTGTTACCACCGTCATTAGAGGCAGAATTTGGTGCAATGGCCATATCAGTACTGCTGCAGCACAAGAGGCTGCAGGGCAAACGCCTAATCGTCGCTCCTGCTAGCAAAGATTGGATTGCTCCTTAGCCAGCAAAGGCTGTAGAGCAATGACACTGGATTTTTGCATCTAGGACATTCAGATCACTGCAAATTATCTCCTCAGTGCCAATATCAGATCAATACAGTTTGCAAATCAAAATAGTAAATAGCTCAAGTCACTCCAAACCTACCAACAGCAACAGGAGAAACTCCTCTCCTATGGGCCAAGAAGCAGCAACACATCAACTCCATGTTAAGCATTTTCTATTAGCTGCATTCCTTCAGCAATTCACAATGTTAACACATACTGAAGAAGATGATACTGAAAAATATTCTATTCACAGACTGAAAACATCTTCATATTCAATAAGCTCAGCACAATTATGAAAATGCACCATCTATTCCCATCCATTAGAAATTGTGTTAGACTCTTAGTGATCAGACATCTGTCTCCTACTCTCACTGTAGACCAACAGCGTGCTTTCTTTCTTGAACAGCTGCAACACATGAGTTCAGAGAGCATGGAAACCACTGTGGGAATCAGCAGCTCTGGAGGAAATGCATTGCCATGCCGCCACCTGGACCAATGTGGCCAAAACTGTGTTTGCCAGCACCAGGCAGGCTACTCTCAAATGCTTCTGTAGATATAGATCTACAGAAATAAGTGCCTTGATCCTTAAAATGGGGAGATAGTCCTCTATTTTGGTCATATCACTTCCTCATTCTGAAATCTTTCGCCTTCCTCACACAAAGGTAACCCATTTTCTTCTCCCTGTAACAGCTCGGGTTGTTGCCAGGATAACAATGGCCGAGTTCAGCTGCTTTTCTCCTCAGAGGTGCAGTTACAAAGCAGAATGTCTCTATGCCCTACAAGACGATCAACATCCCCCATGCTGAAAAAGAAGGGTGCATTGCTTTCACCTTCAGCAGCACAGAGTGCGCAGCTTGCAGGCTTCTGCCATGACAGCTGACACAGGCAGGATGGGATGTCCAGGACCAGGTGCAGCTCATGGATAAATACCATGGGACACACCATGCTTTCTGAAAGAAGCTTCTACATGTCCCCAGAAGCCAGCTATCCATACATGAGCAAAGGGAACACAGTGCAGTCTAGCCCCTCCAAACATCCACGTGTTTGTGTATCATTGTGTAATTTATGTACTTCCATACATGCTTGTATCTTGGCATTAAAAATGCTGCACAGCCCAACTCCGGCATGCTCCCCCGCATGTTGATCATCTGGTGATGTTTCCTTGCTCACCTGTTTCCTTTTGTCTACCATTGATTTTTTAAATTGCCATGACAAAAAAACCTCAGCCTCCTGTGAGAGATCCGCCCACTGCATTGTTATCTGCACATTTTCTTCCACATGTCTAACAGGGTGATGTGTTTATTACAATCTTACTGATTATTATGTATTGTTGCCTGAGTGACTGTGCTGCTTCCTTCTGTTAAAAATTAACAAACACAGCAGTAACATTAGTAACCCTTATCCTAGATAAGGAGAAATCAGTAAAGAAAATATATATGTAGCGTGTGGTCTTTCTACTCATTGAAAAAAAGCTCATCTTGTTCACTAAACAGAATTCATGTAGACATTAGAAATATAGTACAACTGCTTAAACAAAGTGTATATATGGCATGCAATTTATTCCCCCCAATTTTATCAAATGCTTAACTTTAGGTTTTAGAATGTATGACATTTGTTTACCTTTGCACATTGGATCAGTGCCTCTTCTGTCATCAAATTTTAATTTAGTGGAGAGATGGAGCTATCTATCAAATGTGTTATCATATGCCTTTCTGCAATCTTCTAAAGACCTAGCAAATATTACTTCTCTACAAGAAATAGATATTAGATGCAAAAACCTTACTGGCATGTGGAAAACTGGGCTACAAGCAAGTTCTGTAAGCTGAACTTTGACATAAGAGCCGTAGAGTTCAGCAGAGCACTCAGCTGGCTTGCAAATCCAGTTATGATGGGAACGTGACTTGGAACCACTGAGTTGCTGCAATGGAATCTCAATGTTATTGCTGAAAGAAAAATCTTTCACCATTTTAAAGGGATGAAAATATCATAATAAAGAACAGAAAACTCATTAGCATTTAGTAGTTTCCTACAGCTGAAGGCTTGTGTGAAGACAAGGATAATCCAGCAACGTTCTTGGATTGATAGAACATTTTCCTTTTGAACTCTTCATACTCCGCTTTCACACCTCAGACTAACATGTTCCAGTCTGACACATTGGAGTTCATTTAGAGAAAGATTTTGATCCAGATTTTAAAAGACTTCCAGTCTTGCTATTATTCATCTTTATCATTGTTCAGTTGCTTCTGATTTTTCAGAACCTTTATACCCTAAAATGCATTTTGAATTTAATCATATTCTTCACAAATAATTCAGAGATGCAAAATGTCTGTGACTGCAAGCTAAAAACCTTCAGAGAATGAATGCAGAAGATGTGCAGAATTAATTATGCAATGAACTAAACACTACTGACCCTGGCATGGAAACAACAGTGATCAGGAGAGTTCAAAAGCTGCTGCCTCAAGTCAATGGGAGTTTTGAAATCTTCCATCACAGCAATGGTGAGCAGCCCTGAAAAAAGGCTTTGAGCAGCCCCCTTTTAACAGTCAAATGCAAGAACCCAACAGCCACATACCCAGATGCCAGCTTCATACACCTAGAATGAACATGAATGCCAAATGTGTCACTGTTTCACTCGGTTGCGTGAAGTGGATGTTTTCAGTGATCTTGATATGAAGTAATATCAGATATGATGCTCTAGCATTTTAAAATACCCATTTGCTTAACTCCGTACATTGACAAAACTTGATCTGTGTGATTTTGCTGCTCAGGGTAAGCTAAGCCAAGTTTTGAAAGCAAAACTTACAAGCATGTCTAATAATAGGACTGTCAATACTCATGTTGTGTTAATGGATCAAGTACAATCTCCACAAGCAACATTAGAGACAAGCATTGCTGTACTGAAAAGCAGTCCACATCGGAGAAGAAAAATCAGCTGTCTGTCTGATCTTGCAAGCACATACAGAGCAGGTTTACAAGCTGGGAACACAAGAGGCTGTGTGGAAAGCTCTTTGCTGTGTCTGACCGTAAGCGAAGTGACCTCCAGGCACATCACGGGAGCATCTGCTGAGGCTGAGCAGCTCTGTCACCTCTTTGGGTGGTTTCTCCTTAAGAAGGCTGAAGATGTGTCAAATTTGAGTGTGTATACATATATATTTTTAAGTAAATTATCTTCTCTATTTAGTTTAATAAGTGGTGGATCTTGATTCTTCATCACATTAAATATTCCTACCAAGTTAACCTTCTGAAGATTGTATTCTAGCATAATTAGAAGTGATGAGCCTCACAAAGGAATTGCTAGGTGAAGTTTCTGTGGCATATATAAAGCAGAAAATCTAGAGTAGCTGATGCTCATAGTCCCTCCTGGCCTTAAATTCAGTGATATTTCTAAACTCACATAACGAGTGCTCATGTAGCACATTGTTATTCGGTTTGAGAGTTCAGTCCCAGATGGGTTCAGAAAGCCTTCCTCAATGCCCTTTAATGGACAGATATGACATTCTTGTGCCAATGAAAGGGTTATCATCCCATGATAACCACAGCAGAGTTATATCCCAGGATGGTATTTTGCAATATCATGGCACAGGGTCCCATGCTTGGAGAGGAGCCGGGATAACTCCTAATTCCAAGTGTAAAAGTCCCCATTAACTCTCATCTTCAGGAGTTATTCCCAGAATGGCTTTGTACGTCTTGTTTGTTATTTCTCTCAATCTTTTTAAGCAGCTTATATCATTGGGAATTGCTATAAGTGTGTCCTAGCGATGAACCAAGCCAGCCAGGAGACTGTCTTAACCAGTAATCTCCCTCCCAGCAAGGCACCAAAGCAGCATTTGCTCAAGCAGGAGCAGGACAGGCTGAAGGAGTCCCTTATCTGTGGGTTAAGCCAGCTATGGCTCCAGCAGTGATTTTGTTCAGAATCCTCTCCTGCAATTTATTCAGAGGCTGCAGGACTCTAAATGAGGATTTCACCCCCACGCTCTCTGATTCCTCCAAAGGTTCCCTCGAGGCCACAACAGTCCCCTCCTCACATCTTGATCAGCAGTTTACAAGTCCCACTGTCTTTGCATTTTGATGATATTGCCATTTCTGGCACATCAGTACTTCACAAGCTGAAAAGCCTTTGTTGCGGTGCTGATTTGGATCACTTTCACTCCCAGCAGAACTGCAGCAAAGCAGTGCACAGTGTGCTTATTTGCCCTGGCTCTACATGCAAGTACGCTGCCCTTGAGCATTTAGGAGGAGCCTACAGGCAGGATTATGAACTTCTTAGTATTGACATGTTTCGTACAAGTGTTATACTTTGGACGTGTAGCCTGCTTCCTTCATCTCCATGAACAGCAGCTTCAATAACTCATTTTAGAGCTGAAATCAAAAGATATATTGAACACTAGCTTACTGCAGAACTAGAATCTGACCTCAGCGTAGCAAGACTCGATGGGTTTGTTTTGAACACGTGCATGAAATCACTGCAAAACTGCTATTCATGATTTTCACTGGCATACGCTTTAGCTTAACTGCAATCAGACAAGATGCTGGTACTTGGTACCTAATGCTCTAGCAACATGGTAGAGAGGCAATAAAAGCTCTGCCATTCTTACTGATACCCCCCCAGAAGAGTTAATGAAAAGATTCCCAGCATATGGGGGAAGCAAGGGTTTACTGTCTAGAATGAGGAAGCTCAAAAGATGAAAGCAATTATCTGTGAAGATACTAATTTATCCTGATAGCAGTTTTTAGTAACAGCCTAGTTTTTCTCTTAATGTCACTTCGGCTGCATTACTTTCTCTTCATTACATAAAAAGGTTAATTGTTAAAATTGCACTTAGGAATAGAAAATAAGGTTAAAGACAAATCTAGCTTCTGATACTGTTTAACCACCAATATATGCTGGTACAGTTTCATTAAGCAAAAGAGAGTAGAATCTGGGGAGCAATGCACAGGAAAGACTGAATGGGAAAAAAAAATGGGTCAAACCATGCGCAGTGAACATTAAAAAGGGTAGCATCACAGTAAGTCAAATGCAGCGCTGACTTCTATGCAATTAAAGGTAGAAATCACTCCAAACTACTGTTTCCTATTTCTTTCAGAGCAATACTGACATCAGTAATCTTTACTTCTCTTTGTGTTCAAGCTCACAAAGAAAATCTATGGGGAAAACAAGATGTATGAAAAAAATCAAATAGTTGTATCAGGCTTGATTCTCTTTCTTTTGGCACTGGTGAAGAACATGAGCCTCTTATTGAGTTCCAATGCCAAGTGTAAGGAAAGAGAAAATTCAGCCCTTTCTGATTCACCCTGTGAAAGAAATCAAGGTTTTATTTGATGGAACTTCTCTATTTTATTTTTCCGTTCCCAACTTGATGATTATCTGTCTCCACTTTCTTCAGTATTACTTTGCTGCTTCCACCCTGAGCTGCCTTCACTGTTTCTTTGTATCAGTTTTCTTTCAGTTATGGCTCATTTATTTCCATGTATTTCAATACTGGGGGCCTAATTCTGGGTCCCATTTTACATGGCTGTAGGCTGCAAATTAAGACAAATTGCCCCCCCCACCACACAGACAGGATGCACACCCCCTACTCTCCCACCCAACTCTGCAGATGTTTCAAAAAGGCTAACCCATGCGTTCTTCCTTCTGTCACGATCTTAAAAATTATCTGTCCCCACCCTGTATTTATCACCTTTATGTTTCATGAAGCTCTCAAAGAAAAAAAACCACCCACAGCACTGTATGAATTCCCTTTTTCTTCCTCTTCTGCCTCCCACAGCCTCCTCTCACTTTAATCATTAATATAGTTTCAGACTACTTATCTCGATGACAAGCTTTAAGAGATTTATGCATGGTCAAAAAACACAGAAAAATATTCCTGTTCCTATAAATACTCATTGTCATTATTCATTCAGATTCTTCAAATTCTTTCATCAAAACAAGCTTCTTCTTTTATCGTCTGCCAACCCTAAGAAACTAAGCCCCCTGGGAGCTCATCTATCCTGTGAACTGCTGTCTTAGATGTGCCTTAGATTCTCTATTTTCACAAAAAAAGAAAAAGAAAAAACTTGCTGGAGCTTTATCAGTGAAAAATCATGAACTCTGGTGAGCGTTGTCAGATAACAAGAAGGGAGAAATAATCAACTTCCTTGTTAAGGTGTTCAAGATGCAACATATGGGCAGCTTTGTTTACAACACTCTCTCCCCACCTCTCAGCAAGCTCGCGTATCACATACATCTTAAGGTACAGTCCTTTTATTTGACCAGCTCTAAGCTCTGTGACCCTTGCTTTTGAGGCAAAAGAGGGGCTTCTTTTGAAGGTATACTAACACAGGCACCTGCAGGAAATGGACAGCACCAGCAAACACACAAACATGTTTCTTTAGAAGCAGAAATTTGATCTGAATTTCAAGTGTGGCAGAGATAATTAGCTTAAGAAAACACATGCTTTCATTATTAAATTTAGCCACGGGATCTGTCAGCAGCATCACCTGAGTGATTTATATGCAGACAAGAAACAAACAAGAAGAAAGAGAAACAGCAAACATTAAGGATTCAAACTTAAGTAGATCTGGATTTCATTCACTTGCTGGCAATGATCTTGTGAAGATCACATCACCCTCTGCCTCCCAGAGCCCTGACTGGGTTCCACCAGCAAAGCCCACCAAAACACAGCCCCCTCAGCCCTCCTGGGAGCTCTCCTTCCCCAGGCCCACTCAGGTGCTGGTGAGCAGGGATCTCAGGGACATTCATCCTACATAGGCCCTACAACCATAAATTTACAACTCTACGATGCAAATTTACTTCTAATGACTGACCCTTCCTCAGGGGGTGCAAAGCCAAAGAAGCAAGGAAGGAAGCAGCAGCAGAAAGCAGACTGGGAACTGCCACGACAGAGGGACTTTGTGAGACACACAGGAAGCCCTTGGGTAACCATTGAGTGTTTAAATGTAATCAGTATCGCCCTCTTCTCAGTTCTGAGGGAGAGACTCCAGGGAGCATAGTTACAATAGAAAACCTTTCTGATTCTCTACAAAAACAACAACAACCCCTCAACAGACAAGAAAGCCCACTCTTAGAACTTAATATAATGCTTTCATGTTTTCTTCAGCAGTATCCCACAAATACTGGAAACTACAAAAGGACTAATTCATGAAACAGCAGGGTTGAACTCAAAGCCAGGAAATGATAAAAAAAAATAAAATAAAATAATAATAATAATAAAAAAAAATTGTGTAAAAAATACCTTTAGAAGACAACAGAGATTCTCTGCAGAACGAAAAATGCAGAAGAGCAGGCAGGCAGCTTGCCTGAGTTCTCACTGGCTCTAGGGTTCTTGAGAAAACTGGATGAGAGCTCAGACATTTGCTACCTGGGTGCAAATTGGGCAGTCCTACAGCTGAGGGGCCTGGGGATGATTTTGTTCTCTAGCAGCAGCTATAGACAGCTGACCACTCTGATTACATGAGGAGGCAGGACTGACTTGTAGCCTGCAATTGGGGAACCAGCACAGGAAGGGTTAAATGAGGGTTAATTTGCTCACATTTGGTTGAGGAGGGGAGATGGGACTCCACAGCATGGTAGCTCCATGACCAGATGCAGCCTCTGAGTCATATTCTTTCCTCTCTCAGCTGATAAATTAACTGAACTTTGGCTATTTCATGCACATAAAGGCAGAAAGCTGTTAATTTAACACCAGGATGAGTACCTCAGTACAAGAGAACTGAAAACTATTAGCTCCATTTTCATATTTCTCTGTGTGTTAAAACTGTAAGTGTATCACTGCCAGCTTCCCTGCATTGTGTCTTCTGCTCCAGATTATCACTGAGGGCAATGGGTGCCCAATATGTTTCTACTTGTTGCTCTGAGAGCATGTGCAGTGAGCAGCTGCTCTCATCACATGGTGTCAGCAACACACAGAGGTGTCTGTAGCTGCTTTTCAAATGTTAGAAGGCAGCTGCATCTCACAGGGGCACACCAGGCACCTGACAGTGATGATGACCACATTCCGCAGCTGAGATGTTTTGAGCCTTCCCAGTTTCAGGAATTTGAGTTCTTCACTATAATGGCATCACCAAAGCAGCTGTTTTTGACAGTGTGAAAACTGACATGAGTACTCTGCCCATTGTGGCATTACAACTTTGTTTAGACTTTCTTAGCACTTGACATGAAAGCTCCTTGAAGCTCTTTTACCCACAGTCTGTGGGGAACTGCTTGCAGTGAGACCAAGAGAATACTTTCACAGCAACAGCGCAGTCAGTAATGTCAGCTGCAGAGGATGATGTGCAGAGGCTCCTTCTTAGCTGCAGCCACTGTGTAACCACTAAACTTGCCATTTTTCTCCCAGTGTCTACCCCTACAATTATACATCTTATCCCCCTACCGTGGATTATTACAAGACAAGCCTTCCCACAATTTTCCTTGGGACACAGTGGCAGTCAATTGTTAATTCAAGCCCAGCGTCTCTGCTGTAGGAGACACGGGTACTTCTACTCTCAGGACTGAACTCCCTTGTAATTGCCATTTTGTAGAAACAATGCATTGCTTGAGACCTGTCCTGTCATACCGTAGTCACTTTTGGACCTTCATATTTCTTAGCCTAAACAAGAGAACATATACTGCAAATTTTGGGTACTAATGAAGAGCATTAATTCAGCCTTACAATATACCCCTGAGGTGTCAAAAAAAAATTTGCACATGTATTTTATGAATGGGTAAATTAAGGTTCAGCTTGCACAGAGTAAGGATGGGAGAGACTGAGGTGAGAATACTAAAATACTAACAATGCATTGCTTGCTATATGATTTGACTTTTTTATTTTTGACCAAATTGCATTTTCTTACAAAATATTAATGCATCTATGGGTTAAGATATATCTTGTGGTCCTTTTTTTTTTTTTTTTCTGTTACCTCTTCCAGTGTTCTCCTTTTTTCCCTTTGCACACCTTTTCAAGTTTTAAAAGGAAAAATGTGTGCTTTTCTTACTGACCTAACTAGCTGCCAGCTGCACTGCTGAATGAGAAACCATTTCTCCCTGCAGTTTGCTGGTTGTTTAAATGTCTGTCCAAAGGTTTATTTCATAAATTAAATCTTAAATGAGCTGAAAATGCTCAGATCTTCCTAACTCCTGCCAGTTTCTGCTGACTAAGGGAACCCAATATCTAGACCTGAGGATGTTTATTCAGCACCACAGGCCTACACAAAAGCTCTTTATTCCTCTTAAGTTGACCAAGCGCTGAAATAATGCTCAGTCTCAAATTAACAGACCTGTTCTGCAGACAAGGTTTTCCTCTGCTTGCAGAAATGAGCAGCTCTTTGCTTCCAAAGAACTAATTATAATAGCACCTGGCAGCACCGCTGCAGATAGGGGCCTGTCAGCATTTTCTCCAGACCCTCTTATGTAGAAGTTTATAGCTCGGCCATTTAAATTTGCTTCAGCCTAAAACTTAATGAAAATTTCTAGTGGCAGACACTTTTGCCAGATACGATTCGAATGGCCAGGTTTGTTTATTCTAGACAGACAACTTTTAACAAATTCAGCCTATGAAACAGTGGTTTTAATAAAATTACAGAGGTGGACTGAAATTGATTATTCTCCTCCTAGTATTCTTAAAGAATAAGTACTGACAATGAATGTGCTTGAAAATAACTGATTTTGTACGTGTCATTTTGCCAATATATACTTTTAGGCCTTTATGAGTTTAAATGGTTACAAGGAACATCTTGTTCAAAATGATGGGAGTACATTTAACAATACATAGTTACAGATACATATTTGTATGAAATAAAATCACATAAAAAAACTCCAGCAAGGAGACCTACTCCACAACCTAAATACACACTTTTCCAGCTTGTATGTGAAACGACAAACTGCATGGTAGATCTGATATTTGGCTGTAAAAGGGTGCTGTTCCAGGCAAGTCCAAGAAACTTCTTCCAACTGGAGAAGGGAATTATAGCAGAATTACCTGTCTTCCCTCTCATATCTATCTGTCTATTTATTTTTTAAAGAAGAAATGAAATGAATTCAATTATCAGGACTATTATCTCTGCCAGACTGATACACTATAATCAATTAAGCCTTCAAGCTTGAAGAGAATTTATGTCATCCAACTTTGCTTAATCCAGCTGACCTCTCCATAATAAGAAAGGATTTCTAATGCTACAGAATTGCCCTATAAAGGTGAGATAAGGAAGCATTACTGATAGGTTTTTCCATTCAGTATACCTTGCTATTTTTCTTCATGCAATTCCTGGTTGCCTTAAAAACGCAGTTAATATTTTGTGCAATTCTAGTTCAATGCACTGATTTAATTACTCACCTGAACTTTATTAATGCCCCACTGAAAAAAAAAAAAAACCTAAAACAAAGCCAGGAGTATATATAAAAAAAATAAAAATAAAAGAGGAAAACAAACACTTTAAAAATTAAAACTTATGAATTTGCATATTCATGTTGCCCAGAGAAGTTGTGGATGCCCCCTCCCTGGAAGTGTAAGGCCAGGCTGGATGGGGCTTTGAGCAACCTGGTCTGGTGGGAGGGGTCCTTGCTCATAGCAGGGGGTTGGAGCAAGATGATCTCTAAGGTCCCTTCCACCCCAAACCATTCTGTGATACACATAAGCCATTGTTTTTGTATTTCTTTGGCAATTGCTATCAGTCTAACGCTTGCATCCAGCAGTACGTAAACTGAAAATAACTCCCCACTGCCAAACTATGAACAAGAAAAGCCAGGATTTGATAGGAAGCTGAGCTGTTTTACACAGATATATAGACTTTAATTTTTATGCTTCCCCAGATGTGTATTTTTGGCAGAATTCATGGAGTCTCTTGCATAATATTTATGACATTGAGTCATTTGGAGGGGGACTTGGGAGAAGTAAAGGGACAAACTGTGCCATTAGGTGACCCCTACAGACTGACCATTGCCTTTGCCCAACACGAGTGCTGAGGTACTCCATGAGCTTGGCATCAAGCGATGAGAGCTGTGGCTAACATCCAAGAAACTGAATACATCTAAATTAACTTGATGATTTTCATTAAAAAACATATGCTAATCTGACTGATGAAATAGGAAATGCATACAGAAGAGGTTAGCTCTGAAAATGAAGGCAACAGGAGCCTTATTATTTTCAAAGAGCAGTTAAGTGAATTAACCACTTCTGTGTGAAATGTGTAAATGTGAAATTTTATATTGAATTCTAGTGCTGCCAGACTATCAACAAGAAGTGTTCTGCATTCCAAAAAGGATAAATTCAACAGTTTGATACCCGAGTTATACTTGTTACTGCAAGTTTGATGCTCTTCCAGAGTTTAGAAGCCCCTACACATGGAAAAAGGTGAGTATTTCTGGAGGAAGGGAGAGCTTGCTGTGCAGTTTGCAGTGCCCTGCTCACCGTATCAGGTGCCACCCCTTGCCTGCTGCCCCTGGCACGAGGATGAACCTTCAGCTCTAGGAGTGCTCCCAGCCTGGCACCACAGTGACAGTGACGCTGTGACACCGGTGCAGTCGCCCAGGCCCCTTCCACCACACGTCAGGCCACCTGGCTGGCTTTGACCAGGACTAGCTACGGAGGCTGATGTGACTGGTTCATGCAGGGACAGCCGTAGGGACAGCAACTCTGTAAGGAGGGTGGTGAGGACCTCCCAGGATGAACAGACACTGGATGTCTATGACTGCCTATGACTGTTTCCAAGACGATATCACCCAGGCTCTAACACTTTCTGCTAACCTGGTAACTAACTGAATATTCCCATTATATGCTTTTTAATTATTAATTCATTAGGGCAGAGGTTAGAACATTGGAAGATACATCGAAATCTTCAGCTAAATTGTGACAGAAGAATCACAAGAGTCCTGTGCTGCAGCTGTGTGTGTGATGAAATTTTTTTTGCTTTTGCCCTGAGGCACAGTCAATTATTTCTCACTCGGAAGGTTTTTCTGCTAACCCTGTGGATAAGATTTATTGGATTTGGACCAGTGGTTGCTAAGCCCCTGGTCAAGAATCCATCTATTGCATTGCTACAGCATGCATGCTCTACAGCCTGGCTCTCCTCTTTCTCATCCCCTCACAGGTCTCGCTCCTTCCTGTCAACAGCTCTTATCTCCCAACTAAACTCTGCCCCCATCACCTATGTGTTTGTCCCTGAGTAGTACAGTGTATTCTTTTGAAATTACATTTCTAACTATATTCTTCTCTCAAATTAACAAAGGACTGGCATCTGTGTGCCAAGTGCACGCTGTGGGTTCTTCCCCATGCCAAACCATGACTGAATAGACCAGCTGGATTCAGGGAAGGCACTCAGGCCTTTGCATGGGTACATGACTGGTGGATGTTTATTTTTATGGGGAACCATCTAGGTTTGACATTAATATTCCTTAACTTTTTATGCATGCACCCTAAATAAAAGTGGTAGAAGATCTGATTTTGTAGGATAAAGACCGTGAAAAAACACAAGAATAAACGCCACCAGCAGAACACTGACTGTGCTGGGATCACAGGTGCTTCAGAGCAGGAGCTATGGCTGACCCCAGGAGAGGGCTACAGGCTGTGCTTGCCCAGCTTGCTGCCTGCAGCACACCGCTGTGATATGCACTCCAAGGTTTTCCTTGCATGTAAACGTCACACCCTAGTCCTCAATTCCAAAGACTCAAGTACCTATTTCTTTCTTTTGACACTCAAAGGCCAATGAGGGAGCTCAGCAGCCCCAGCAAGGCGCACGAAAGCACAGATTCACTACCTCTGGGCTCTGTTCTTTGTCAATCACCTATGTGACATTCAGACTTTCAATGCTTTAATTTTTAAATACCACTATTTATTAAATAACACTTAGTGCTTGCTAAATGCTATTTACTAAATATTACCTACTCCTGTATAATAACAAGTAGCTGCTTTTTCTTTTTCCAGGCGTTCTCATGCAGAGGCAGAGCCCTACTTCCATCCCAGTTGCTTGTGCTCCCCGCCAGGCTCCCGGCTCACACCCTGCTGAATACAGGACATGCCATGGGAGAATGTCAACACGAATTTGGGCTGCTCAGAAAGCTGCCAGGCCCTTCAAGCACTAACACACAGTAATTAGTAACTAGATCAAACTCACATGCCAAATTACGTTCCCAAATCATTTCCTAACCCATGGTATTCACTTTTTAATGAGCTGTTAGAAAAGTATATGAAAACCTCCAGGTGTGAATTCCAAATGAAAGTGTTTAATAGAAAAAGATATATACTGAGAAATTATAGTCTATTAATAATAGAGAGAATTAAGCAGTGGAAATTCTTTAAAATCTAATCCAGAGAACAAGGTAAAGTGAGTTTACCTTTGGCAAGCTGAGCCAGAAGTACATGCATCAATAACCTTTCAGTGCTGGACAGGACAGGCAGTAACGCGGCACAAGACAGCAGGGCCGTAGCTGGCTGCTGGGGGCACCTCGCAACGGGATGGGGCTGCAAGGGCACAAACCCTGCCATAGCTGCTGCTGCCACCCCTCGCATCAGTGTTGGCAGTGAGTGATCTCTAAATTAAGGCACTGCAGAGGAGAGACCAGAGAGCTGACAACAAGCTGACAGCAGCCATACAAATGTCCTGCCTTTCCTGAGGGACACTGAAATGCCCTTTCTATTGAAGAAATGCTCTGTCTTGTTCTGTCTCAGATGCGTATTTACATAGCAAATAGTTTGGCAAAAAGGTTTGTCACCTGCATCCATGATGGCACAGGAGAGAATGAGGAGTTAAACATTTCACTTAGAGAATTCTCCTGAGTATCATCAATGGCAAGTTTTATGCCTCTGAAGGAAGTAACTCCTTCCAGAATTTCGTGACGGTAAACTAAAAGGCCCCTGCGTTATGCACATGCCCCACTCTGATCTGCTGTGTTTCCCACACTCAGCCTGAAGAACCAACCACTGTGTGAGCAGCGACGTGTGAATCAGGTGAGAGCCGTGGCTGCTGTGTGGCCTGGTGACGTTCGGCCTGCTGTTCATTGCTGCACATTTGCTATTTCAAATAAGTGTTCTAGATTTTAGGTTCTTATACTAGTTTCTTTCTCCTATTTCTTCCGAAACATCACCTAAGGTAATGGTCATTTTAGCAAATCAGCATTTTTAGACAAATAAAAATTAAAAACACTCAAAAAAATCTCTTGAGGACGCAATGCCCTGCCACCAAGTATGAGTGTTATGAAAACCTATTCTGAGGTTCATATAAACATCTACAGGTTTGAGAATGAGCTCACAGCAGTCCAGACAGCTAGAAAAGGAAGAAAGCCCGGTAGCCCTTCTTCATATGAGTTTGTAAGCTGTTAAAAATTGAGAAAAAACAATTGAGAACTCTGGCTCCTTTTGAAGACACCAGAGTTGTTACCCTTCCCTGCCAGGGAGCAGAGATAGGCTTGAGCTGAAGCTCTAAGCACCAGCTTCATGGGGATTCTTTCAAGGGTCACAAATTCTGTGCTTTATAATGTCAGTATGAGATTTTAATTAACATCGTACATTTGCTTCCATCAAACATGTTTGCTGTCTTGAGAGCCTTTTGTTTCCTAGAGACTATTTCTTCCAGCAGCCTTGTGCATCTTATACTGAGGATAATTCCTTTCTTTGAGCCTGTACTCTTCAATGAGCCATGTTTATCAAATTCATGAGATGATTTGAAACTACGGCTGAGCCTTTTCAGCTGTATAAATTAAATGTGTTTTTCTCCCTGTCAGAATAGCAGAACAGAGACTGTTCCAAAAAGAATGGTTGCAACAAGGGAGAAAAAAGTTCAACTGCATCTATAATCTAATTTAAATGTTGTGATTAATACCCTTCTCTTTTCATAGCCAGCTGTGTGACACTTGTCCATGTTATATACATTTCTAAAGCTATCAACTGCATAGATTTTTTTCCAGGAGAATTAATCACATCCCTTAATGCATGGATATAGTTAGAAAAGAATCAGTCCTAACAAGCTCTGAGCATTGGAGTTGTTAGGCTTTGTGGAAGAAAGACAATCTGGCAAATAAATTCTGTCTTTCAAAAAAAAAAAAAATCTTGTCATGTGTGAGTGTATAGGAGAATTAATCAGAGGCGGAACTAAGTGTAAAAGTAAATGATTGGGAGAAGATTAAGTAACAAATGAGTGCAAAAATTGTGCTTTGAATCAACCTCAGGAGAAGCTGAGTGCCATTAGGCAATTCTTATTGTCCCACTGCAATGAACTAGGACATAGGTACCCAGCCTAAATAATACAAAACAGTATATTCGTATACACAGTCTCTCTACATGCAATTCCAGATGAATATATGTATATTTAAATGCTCAAATGCAGACACATACATATTTATGGACGTATATATAATGATATAGGTAACATGCAGTCTGTATGGTATGGGGTTCAGGTCAGCTCAGCACTGAATTCCCCCTTGCATCTTTGCTCTATCTGTAATAAACATCAGCAGAAAGGGCTCCAAGTGAGGTTACAGCATGAGAGAGGCAACCTTCTCCTGAAAAGCAGCAGCCGGGTTTTGCAGGTGCATGTTGCTGTAAGTGCATGTTCTGGAAGGACTGAGGAGGTGAATGAATTTTTTCTCGGTTATCTTTTGGGCCAATTTATATGACTTTCCTCTACATGCCAACGTCTCTGTATGCAGCTGTGTCTCTGGCAAACAGATGCTCCCAGAAGCAGAGCGTGTGGAACCCTAAGAAGACATCTACTTCACTTCTGCTAGAGTGGACCAGCAGAAAATTTGCAAGTAGCAAGGATGGTTGGGTAAGAATGGTAATCCTGTTTTAGAAAGGTCTTTACTTTGAATATGTACAGGACACAGTTTCTTGAGTAAGGTTGTGATGTCAAATGAATAATGTGTGATTTCGTGGTGCCCACAGGCTGAGGCACCTCCAGTCTTCAAGTGAATGCCATAAGGCTGCACGCCTTTATTCTTCCTCATCACCATCCTCAATCCTCCCTCTGGTGAAATTAATGGAGAGAAGATGCTGTGATAATCAAAGCAAGCTGGTAATCCTTCAGCAAGTACTAATGAAACATTGTCAAGAACATCAGGCCCAACTGAAAAGGTCCATTGTGTTACCTGCTATCCTGATACCAGGTATGACTGTGTTCAGAGCTGCTTCTACCTCCACTGCATGTAGAAGGCAAAGGGAAACTGGATCAGGTAAAGAGCTTACAGATGAGGCCTTGCAGAGGCATGGCTGTCAGTGAAATCAATTGCTTGTCCCAGGACAGAACAATCTGGCTCTTAGCAAGCATCGATGTGAAGAAAACAATTTTTTATGTTAAAATAAAACATTGTTAGTTAACGAAAACATTTGTTAATTTTGAATGGCTGTATTTTCTTCTACCTGGAAGAAGAATGTAAGTACCAAAATACTGCAAGAAAAGGTGGTCCCATGGAAAATTTTGTAAGAAAGCTTTACTTCATCAGATTTCTGCACCTCCAAAATAAAGCATGCAGGGTTTGAATAGTACCCACATTGCGCTTTTGGGCTGACCCCTGCTTCATTTGCTGAGTAGCTCGTATGATGTTGTTGCAACTCTATGACATTGTAAGAAGCTGCCCTCACTTCATCATCAATTTCTAGGGACCACTTCAGGGTAGAAACAGTCTCAGGAAACAGGCATTTTTGGATTGTTTTGTTCTACATGTGACATGTTATTGGGGCTCTTCATGCATCATTTAAACTCCTTCCAAACTGGCAATTCTCTGTTAATTTTCTTAATTCAGCCACATATTCAGAAACCTTCATTTTCTTTTGATTCTGCTTATAAAAACAGAAATGCTCTTCAATTCACCAACAAATTTGAGGACAGGTGATTTTGGAGTTTTTTTTCCAAGCTACCAGCAACTGTTTTGTCTGCTTGTTTAACAAAGGCTTTCAGCCTGCACAGCAAGTTGTAGGCTTTTTGCCCCCATTACACTCAGAAAAAATAACACCTTTATCTCATCAGCAGTGCTATTAGAGCTGGTTCAGGCTTTTCACTGAGCATACTACTGAACTATCAGGCAGGCCCATTTTCCCTCCACAACAGGCGTTTTTAATCTCCTCACTGTTTTCCCCTCTTCTTTCAGTAGGCTTTTCATCAGGTCCATTGCTGCATTTGGGATTTATATCTGTTTATTGCCCAACATCCCAGCTTTTACTTCTCCTAGCATAACATCACAACACAGAAAGCCTGCAGGCTCTTCTAGATTCTAAATGTCTGTGTATATTCAGCATCACAGAAGGCTAAACTATATTTCACAGTGATTATTATTTTCCAGTTCCTCCTAAAGCACAGAATACAGTCAACAGCTGGTTGCTTGGAAGCAGTATGAAGAAACACCAACTTCTTCCCGTACTCTGTAGGAAATATTTAACCTCCAATTTACCACGGAGAGAAACAGGTATGAATTCATCCGGGAAGATGTGGTATTTGCTTGTCTAATTATTGCCTCTGTACTTTATTATGAACACACTAAAAAGCATGAAATTTAGGCAATGAGGAGTTGCGTACTTTTTTTTTCATATGAACTTGTTCTTTTGTTCTCCTTATGCCTCCCATGCTCCTGTTTTTGAGTCCTTACTGCTCAAGTGAAATAACAGATATCTTAAAGGTACGATAGTCTGACAAAAATATTTAATGCTATTTAAATTCCTAAAAATTCTGCTTCTCTTAATTGAACACTACACTGAAGTATGTGGGAACAAATTAGTGGCATCAGCTCACAAACTAGAAAATGTTTTAATTCCCTAAGGATTATAATTTTCATAAATGGGCACCTGTCACTGAAAGACTCCTTTTTATTCTCTTCTGAAAGTCACAGTGCATCAGGCTATCTGGAGAGACTGCATTTAACCATGGCTGAACAAAAAAGAGGAATGACAAAAAAAACTTTATAATCCATCCCAGTCCAGTCTAGGTATTTTTAATGCAAATAGAAGCCTTTCAGAAAAGTGCACGGCTAAAAGCTTTTCTGAAAGCTTTCTTTGCTGAAGAGGTGGGTCTTCATTGTTGGTGCTTGTTGTTGTTGTTTTTTTGTTTGTTTGGTTCCTTTGGATAATTTCCGGTAGCACGAACGGTAGGAGTTTATACTATTTACTAAAAGCTAAGCACTGGTACAGTCACATCAGATACCTGTTTTTCTGTGCTGATCCTTTGTTTTTAATATCTCACATGAGTACTCTTTAATTTGCAGTGTGGAATTTCTCTTTGAAAAATAAATTATCCTTCAATCGTAAGGGTTAACTTTCTTAAATTTATAAGCTCTACAAGCAGTGCCACCACTTGTGTACTAAGCTTTCAGGACAAGCAAAATTATTTCCAAGTAAGCTGCTGCTGCCAGAAACAAAGAGAATAAAAGGTCTTAAGTTCATGGGCTGTAATACATCAAAGCTTCATATTACAGGTGAGGTTGGTAGATAACTCTCTCAAGTCTTGCTCAAAGATGCTCCCCTTGGATGTTCAGAAGAAAGCTTTGGAAAGGCCCTTTTAAACTTCAGGGGTTTCCAAGAGAAAGTATTGCTTAAAAGACAAAGCCCAGGAACAAAAATTGGTTGCTACAACCTGAGAGGAGAGTAAACTGCCAGAGACTAATCTCTATAATGCAGTAAGATATTCTGACAGAGTTTTAAGAGCTCAAGATACTGCATCATGTTTTCTGTCATGAATTTGATATCAATGAGACAAAGCTGAGGAAGAGCATCTCTACAGTTCGGGTACAATGGGGGGCCAGAAGCACACACAAGAAGTGCTGGGAAGGAGGAGCAGTAAGTCACACTTGCTTACAAAGAAGTCTTGCTTTCCAAGCACATAGCATGTGCAGTCAGGGCAGCCCTGGTTGTTTCTCTTTCCTTGGTAGTCTAATACCCTACTAGCCAAGGCCCTGGCAGTCCATTCATTGCATGATTATTCTAAATAACTATCTGACATTGTGTTCCTTCTTTTGCTCCTCATCCCAGAAGAAGTTTGTCCATCCAGGTATGTTTACAGCTGGGAGGAGACTCTTGGACTTACAGAGGACATGAGTATAGACAGTGTCAGCTCTGTACAGGCAGTGAGTTCCCCTTTGTGCTAAGAGTGGCAGTGAGTTCCCCTAACCTTGCTAAGAGTGGCTTTCAACTGCTCTATTTATCAGGTCGTGAGAAGACTTTTAAGACTAAACTGTTTTAGACAGCTTGAGAAATAACTGCATTTCACCTCTGCATTGCAACTGCATCTCCTTTTCAATCATTTTAGATAACTGTCCAGTCATCTACCTCTTTTCCCAACCAAACCAGTCATTTTTTAGGAACTAATGCGTTGCTGACACAAGATGATTAGATATGCTGTAACACAAATGAAACCATTGAAAACTTGCGAGGGATTTTACAGCCAGGTGGTTGAAGTACTGGTCCAAGACTAAGGAACAAAAAGTCACAGCATTTACAAGAATCTTTTTGTTAAAAGCAATATATGTTTTTCTGTCCTTCCTTCTAAGAGCCATCACAAATCCATCACAAATAGCACTGTTGAGTTTTGTATGAAAATGTTTGTATATGTATGAAAGAAAAGCACATACCACATTGTTTTCTTTATGTCTACAAGATGGAAGAAAGATCTATGATGGACATCAGGCTTAATTCATTTTCAAAAGATAGCAGGATAAAGTAGTTATGTTGGAAAGGCTATGTAAGAACTTGAAGAGATTAAATTACAGCAAATAAAGTAATTGATGATATTCATAATTATTAACATCCTGAACTATTTTATTATTAGATATATTAATTAAATAAGAATTAGAAGGCATTCCTGCCCTTTCCTGTGCTTTCATTTTTATGAATAAGATAATACTGTAGGCTAAAAATTAAAGAATTTTAGACTGTCAGTTGAAAACAACAGTGGACAGTAAACAGCCTGTAATAACAACCTAGAGCTGTAAAAAAAAATAAGATGTAATTAAAATATTTGGGAACTGTTTAAATGGCATATTGCTTTTTTATAACTTTTTACTTCTGAATCATTTTCAATTGATTTTTTTAAATCTCAAGCCTATTTTCTGCCTCCTCTTTCAGAAATCAGAACAGTTGTGAATACTTGCCATGCTCATTTGCAAGAGTTGACAGAGTTGTCAAATTTTTTACCATGCAAGTGACTGTCTTTTAGCAGGTCCTTTCCCCTTTGCTACATTCTTATTACGAGACTCTGGAATAGTACCATTTCTTGTTTTTGCTTCTCACACTTATCAAGACAAATGTTTTTGATTATTGCTAGTCTGGGCTTTGCTGTAACTGTTCAACAATTGCATTATCAGTCATTTTACTATCAGTCTTTATACCTCATCAGTTAAAAGATATTTTGTCCCCACGGCGTAATTTCCTGGAGTTTCTCTGCAGAGGTTTTATAGAACTAAATTAATGAGTTCTGCTTGCTAAAAGAAAACACTATATCCACAATTCCATTTATTTGATGAATCCAACCAAATACAATTCAGCGATTTGACTTGACTAAATGGTTTCTGACAAGATGTTGGAGTTACAAGGAAAGAGGAACTTAGCATGCTCTTCTATCTTCTGTCGTGTGTTTGTAAGGTGATGGTATCAGTTTGGTTTATTTTAACGTTCTGTATTAATTTTAATAATTCCAAAAAGCCCAGAAACATTAAAAACTGTTTTCCACACATGCTTTCCACTTTTACAAGGCCTTTAAAATAAAATCGTCCTCATTGATCCATCTCAAAAAAGGGCATTCAGATATCAAATGATAAAACACCGATATATACTGTACAGGTGTTTTTCTCAGCCTTGTGGTTCTTGTCATTAGTCCTTATCTAAAAGAGCAGAACATTAGGTCATTGCAATACCTTGTGGCCTCCTGCCACAAGATCATGCTGGCCAAGCCAACACCTGAGCACACAGCTCAGACACAGGGCACACTTTTATCCTGATACCTGCAGGGAATGATGACAATGTGTATGCCTTAGCAAAGTCGCTTAGCTTAACTGCACTGCTTAGTGTAACAGCATTGCGCATTTTCCTGTCTTTTCAATTTTCCGTGTTTTCTTTCAGCAATGGAAGCCAGCTTTCTGTAATATTCTCACTTTTTCCTTCTAGCAATTGGTGCACACTACATCACTCCTGAGGAACAGAGAATTTTTGGGAGAGCTACTGCTTTCCAAATGTGACCCTCAGAAGGAAGCTCATCTCCAAAAATCACTCTTTTGTTCTTTTTCCATGATATAATATTCAGTTCTCATTGTGGGACTGCAAGCTGAGCTAGCTCACCCCAGGCAGTTTTGGATACATTTATACAAATGATCAAATCTGTGAAGCCATTTAATGAAAAGGCTTTTGAGAATAATCCAGTGTAATGAAAATGCTACTCTTTACATAATACAGAGTTTGCTATGTGCTCAAGCAATTATTTTGCTTCAGACTTTGCAGGTGATTTTTAAGAAACTCCTGCTGGTACACTTTGACAAGGTTCTATTTAGAGATTTCCTGAAGATTTTTTTGCATTCATGAAAGTTAGAGTTGGAGATGGCCTGCCTGCTTTCACATGGATGGATCAAAGGTAGGTGTAGGCAAACGCATGAGAAGAAGCACATTGCCGTTTTATTTGGCACACAGATGGAAAAATTCCTAAATAGACAGTTGTGTAAACTTTGTGCAGAGCATGGAAACTTTCTGTCTTGGAAAAGGCACTGTGAGACCTGTGGGAGAGCACTTTGAGGGCTCCACATTTTCAACCAATGACACAGCAGTTTCCTGACAGACCTTCCCAGTCCCTGGTGCTTTCGTTTACAGCCCATCATTATGCAGAGATTTCTGTTTCCTTTTTATCCATCCTCCAGTTCACTCCCCAGCTGAAATTCACCCATCACCTTTCCACAGTTAGCTCTTCATTTTTCATGTGGGTGCATACAGCCTTTTCAGCTATATAATTTATCCCCTTCACAGTGGTTTATATCTACGGAAGGACTGACTCAGTGACATACTTAGCATTCTCACTAGCACAGATATCACTGTGGTGTCTTTGTGCTATCCAAGGGAAAAACGAAAATGCCATGTGCTCATTTGTGTACTGCATACCGAGGCTGGAAGAGCCACTAATTCTCCAAGTTTCAGACCAGAGAGAAAAATAGAGGACATCCAATTTTCAAGCAGCTGCCACTTCATGAAGTGGGAGCACTTTTCACTGCTGTTACTTGGCTTTTCATCCTTTGCTTCATAAACTCTTAGAGGTCTCAGTCTCTCACCTTCCTGGTGCCATCCTTGCACTTGTGGCCTTCCCTGGGGAAGCAGCAAACCTCCAAAGCAAAATAAGATGTCTAAGGTCTCTAAGACTTGCCCATTAGTCTTAACTTACTGTAACATACAGGTCAGATCTCTCCTTGCAGAGAACTGCTAATGAACTGGTAAGATATTTCACTTTTTAGGTCCACTGGGCTGCAAGCAACTGGAGATTTGCCGGACATCATCAGTCCCTCTCATTCAGGCACAGCTACCACAAAGTGATGTGCCACAGACCAGTATTAGAAGACAAGAGTTTCATTAGCACTCACTACAGCTAGGAACAAAATCCTATTGATTTATGTAAAAAAATCCATAGTTTCCTAGATTTGTGGCCTTAGAGTATTTTATTTGTTTTTTTTTTTTTTTTTAAGAAAGCTGAAACTATAACGCTGGGAAATGGCATGAGCCTTTTTGATTTTCATTACATGTACTTTATACCACTGACATCAAGGGTTATGAATAAATGGTAAATACAGGTATGACTACACGATTTGGAATTATCTCTGCACACAGCAGAATATCATCTCTCCAGTGGCTGCAGTCTTCTAGGTGTTACTTAGTTTTATTTCTCTTGCTGATTTTATCCAAAACATAAAGTATGGCATTCCCTACCATAAAATGGCAGAGATGTTTTTTCATTCCATCTTACACTGTGCTTAAATCACTTGATTTAATAGTTGCTATACTAATATTTCTAATTTTCTGCAGCAAATTAGATTAGATTGAATTTGAAGCAAGTATATTTACTTATTCTGCAATGAGACAGACCCTTAGTCATACAAAAATCTCTCTCTGCCAGTGTAGTATAGCCGAGTAAATCATCCCTATGACAACTCTGGCTTTGTTTCTGTGGAGCAGACAGTGTTTCAGGGTTTTCTGTCAATCACAAGAGCATCTGCTTTTCCTTGTGGATATTTCCATCCACAATTCAGAGGGTGTGTGTTCAGAGATAACGGCTGATCTAATTTCATACAGGAAAATAAATGCATTCAGATAAGGTGAGAGGGGAATAATTGAGTTAAAATCTGTCTGGTGTGTGACAGCAGAGATCAGATATACTTTTCATACATATTGCTAAAATTGCCATTAATAACTAGGAATGAGTGAGAAATGGACTATATCTCACTCTTCTCGGAATGGCTCTCCAAGCTGCTGCTTTTCACTGCTAATTACCTAATAGGAGTAGCTGTAAGTTCCTTTGTGGTATAGCAGCATCTTTCACAGAAAGTATTGTAAGTGCACTTGTGTGAGGTCCAATAAATTGTTCAAATGAAAAAGATTCTGTGGGTTTTTGTACTGTTGTTTTTCTCCAACTTGGGAGTGGAAAGACCTTGTTTTGAGCTACATTTTTCTCACTGACAGCAACACAGCTAGGTGAGGAGCATGTTAGGTTTCTTTTTAACCGCTCTCAAGAGTCTGAGGATCTTGATATGCAATTTACACTTTTTTACATAGTTATTCAAATCTTCCTGTGTGCTTTACATCCCTTCTCTTAAACTGATTGCTCACAAAATTCTGCAATCCATACCATTGTTCTATACCTGATGATTTATTTCTGTTATCGGCTCCAGTACCTGAAGGGTAGCAGAGGTGTGGTCCTGTCTGGATTCCATTGTGCCAGTGGCTTCATTTTATCATAAATCAGTCTGAGATCCTTAGCTCTGCTAACTGCTCTTCAACACATTTTGGCCTCTTTCTTTCAGGTGGAAGGTTGGCACAGCACAGTGTACAACCCCTCTAAAAATGCCAGCCCCAAAGGAGTGGATGTCCCTCGGGCAGCAGTGGAATAGAGCAGTGCAAGGTTTGCATCTGAGCCTGTCCCTGCCTCCCCTGGCACAGGGGTGCCACAGGTGGGAAGGTGCAGAAGTGGGCAGCAAGAGGGGCAGGGCCACCACACACGATGTTCCTGAGTGTGCAGCAACAATGTTCTGTGGGACTGGGATGGGATCCCCTACGGAGGGACAAGCCTCTAGTCGGTGAACCAAGCCTCACAGAACCAACCCACTCTTGCATTACATTCTGAATGCCATAAAAATTGTACCTAGAATTCCTTCTTTAGCACCTGGCAAAACACATTTCCTGATGCCTCAGAACATCTTTTGCCATGTTTTCTGCAATGAACGCAGGCTGCAGAGTAATTTACTGGAACTAACTTGAACTAACCTTAAGCAAGTTAGCCTAGAGCCAACTTCTCAGCTGGAGAAATGGATTCCTACAGACTTCCAAGTAGCATGAGTAGGTTGTTTTCAGTACCACTATTATTTACTTGTAACTACTGCTTACCTATGGGATGCAAACAAACATACAAGGTGTAAGACATCCCTAAACTGAAGATTTTGAAAGCTGTAAAAGGGTTCAAGGAGAAGTACACTATATACTCAATATGCTCTTTTGCCCTTCTTGAGGCACCCACTGATTCCTTTTTAGGGACATTTAAAAGAAAAGACACTGGGCAAGATGGGCCAGGATGGTCACTTTTCTGTTGGGTGAAGCATTGATCTGTTCTTTATCACAGTACAGATGAACACTTTCCTTCTGCTTTACATGCTCCCTTGAAATAATTTGTCAGAGGTCATACCCTGAGCCAAAGTAGGGCTGAGAATAGATACAAAGTCTTTGAACTTCAGTTCTGTACTTAATGACAGACTTCTTTTCCTGAAATATCTCACGTTTGAGACTTGGAAGAAATTTTCTTTTGTATTTGTCACACAAAACACTCCTGCCCATTCACTTTCTTTTATTTTTCTACAGATAAAATTATTTCTACCTTCAAGTGTGGCTTTATAAATTTGTTCCATTAGTTAAGCTATATGAGAACCTGCAAGGGATGACAGAAATACTAATATATGCTAGGAATATTTAAATGTACCTGCAGGTCTAATGATAAGTGCATTTGCATTATCATGTTTCTTTGCTACCAATACAAAAATTTTATCACCAAAACCTTCACTTGGCAGAGTATGAATTAATATGAATTCTCTATTTGTGTATACCAGCCCTAAAGGCCTCAAACAAATCCAAGATATATTTGGACCATGTCAATACTGACTTCCTTCACCCATCTCCTCACCCATCCCGACATGCTTCAGCACACAGCAGACAGTCTGTGTGAAAACCACTGATGATTTTAGGCTATGTTTTTCACCTGTGCTTGAAAAAAAATGCATTTATGTTTGGTTTTGGTTTTTGCTGTCTTAGAAAGGTAAAGTTGAACCTATTTCTACTTTAAGGGATACTTCTCAACCTAATTTTTTTCTACTTTACTCCAAATAGGAGGGAGCTTTGTGACATATCTTTCCAAGTTTTATTTTATGATATAAATACATTCCTCATTAATATGTATGAACAGTAAGATTTGCAGAAATATTTCACACTGGCCTGACATTGCTACTACAGATTTCTGGTATTTAGATTTTTTTTTTTTTAAATAAATACACGTGTATTACTTTTGGATACAATGTCGAAATATTTCAGAAAAACTTTTGACTCTAACATTTTGTTCTTCTACAGGTGAATGGTTTCTTTGCAGTAACAATGCCGTCAGACCAGTTTGTTGATATCCCACCACTTTGTGCTATGGATGGGCTACATCTATTGACTCCACACCTAGACAGCATTAGCAATGCTAAAGAGAGTTACAGTTATGTAGTTTCCTTTTGGATTTTATACCCTCTCCTCCTTGCCAGGCCCTTACTGAACAGGTAAATATATTTTCCAAAGGTTCCTCACTATTTTACCTTGTTGCTTCTACTTTCCTATTGTGTGATACATCCGCTGACACCAGGTGATTTTTAATTCTTTCTTACACAGCTTATCTGCTTGGGAGTCATTTCAAAGCCTTTTAACACTGCCTCTCCACTTCACTCCCTGTCCCTGACACCAGCCCCTCTAGTAATCTGTCCCTGAGTCACGACCCCCTCAGTGTCTTCCATAAAGCATGAAAGAAAGAAAAGGACTCAGGCTTCCAGGGATGTCAAACTTATCTCTGTCATTAACGCGGTTTTTTGACCTCTTGGTCCCCCATCCTCGCTGATACAGGCCTGGATCCTTGCTGCTTTTGCTGCTAACACGCTCCTTGTTGCTAGCCTTTTGTATTTCCTTTGCTATATTTATGCACCTTTTCGACCTTAGTTCCTTATCAGGTTTTTACACAGCTTTAGCTTCTATCTTTGTACTCTTCTATTCCGCTTCCCATTTTTAATTTTCTCTAAGCTGCTCTCTTCTCTTATAAATCACCTTGTTAAGCTCTTTACCGAGCTGTGTAAATCTTTCCTGAGTCCTCTTTTCTCTCTTGCAGACCCCTATCCAAACGGCAGCTCCTCGGCCGTGATGGCCCCCAGCAGTGCGCTGCATGTCTCTGTACATAAGCTGGAGAGGTGGGATTTACAAAGCAGAGGCATGGGGTTTATTGTACCTGACTGTGGTGTGAGCAGGCAGGCTGCCTTTGTCCGTCTGAGGAATTATGTTCTTAAAGGATGGAGGCTTGGCTGTACTGAGAAACACGGGTCCTTACTGTAAAGCAGATAAGATAAACCTGCCTCCCTTCCTACCTCCATGTGAATTTAGCAAGTGAGGGGAAAAGCTCAAATGTGGAGTGATTTAAATACTATGTTTATATCTTAAAACTGGCTGAGAATGTGAAACCTGAAATCCTCCGGCATCATGTTTCTGGCATGGCTTTTTGTGGGAGTGAGGTTCAACTCACAACACACGAGTGCGGCAAGTGCAGCTCTGACATTTCCTGCTTTGACAGGAAAGGCAGGAGCCAGAATTTTACCAGAAAAGGCTGGGGAGAGAAGGACAGGACCCTTTTGGATGCCCCTTCTGCACTGCTGGCACCAGACTTAACTGTGCTATGAAGTCTCTGCTGTTATGCTAAGTCACCAGAAGTTTCCCTCCTCCGCCTCAAACCTCCATGTGAGCTTGGACAAGTTAACTACGCTAACTATGCTAATATAGAATGGATATAACGACAAGATTAACAGATCAGTATTTTTTATCTTTAATTACCTGATATTTCCCTGGGTATTTTCTCCTGTTAGGAAGATTTCAGTTTAAAATAAAAGCTGATGCCAGCCTGATAGGAGAGAAGCCAAATGAATTCATAAAATTTCAGGCATCCTGCTGAACGGATTCCAGGGCTATTCAGCTCCTACAATCTGTATCGCTACCAACACACTTCAAAGACCAGCAGGTAACTTCTCACCATTTTTGACAAGCCCCAGTTTTGGAAAAAAACTTGGCTCCTGGTGGACTGAGAAGTTATTTTGATAAAATCTGGAACTTCCCCAAACTTTCTATTTGATAAACTTAGAGCAAGAATAAAAGAAGTTAGGGTGCTATTTTTACCTCCTTAGTTACACTCAGTGCACTGGGTCTTCTCCCACATCTGGGTCATGTTACTAGTGCAAGTACAATCAATCACCACAGCCTTCTTGTTTAACCTTTCTTAATCTTTATCTCCATAAAATTAAGATTATTAATTTTAATTTAGTCTTTAGTCTTAACTATTGCTGTAGTGCACTTCATTGCGCTGGTAAAAACCTGCAACAGACAAGGCTTTGAATAAATGAAAAAGACTAATTCTGAAAATTAAAATGAAAAGCCTGAATATGGAAAAGGGAAAAATCTACATCAGTGCAGAATGTGGTCCTTCCTGGGTTGGTTTTTATCCACTTGTGTTTTAGATTCATGGTGAGATTGCTGTTCTTTGACTAGAAAGAGGGATGCATCTTCTAAAAACTAGTAATATTTGTAACTCCTTCCTCAGGGTTGCTTTGCTTTCCCCTTTTTCATTCATTCTTTTTTTTTTCTTTTCATTCACACACATCTGGCAATAAAAGCTCTACTGCATTAGTTTATTGTCCATTGAGCTGTTCGTGCTGCAGCACTGGAGAAAATATGTTTGTGTTTCTTTACCAACTTACAGAAGAGAAAAAAAGGCAAAAAGAAGTAAAAGCGCTGGTACCAATTGCTCAGGGCTGTGGGATGCTGGCAGGCTGCTCCTGCACCAGCCCTCAGGTTGCTTTGGGCAGGCAGACACTGCATGGTGAGGGAGAAGCAGGCACGAAGATGCTTGAGGCCCTGGGTGAGCAGAGACAGGGGTGTGGCGTTGCACCATGCCTGGCCCTGCTGTTATGGGTCATGCTCAGCAGAATAAACTTCTGTCGTGCTCTAAGTGAGGAAAAACACAAGAATGAAGGCCTCAAAAAAAAAAAAAAAAAAAAAAAAAAAAAAAAAATCTTTCTTTTAACACATACTGTTTTTTAGNCTTTCTATTCTCTCCCCCATCTGTTGTTTCTTTGTTTCTTTATCTTACTTTTGCTTTTCTCTGGCGCTGATGCTGGCAGACACAGCAGGATGGAAAGAAATTAATCTTCACACATAAAGTATGTTTCCTCAGAGTGAAATCTGTGACTTGAAAACTGACTTCACTTGAAAAAAAACCCAAACCCACATACCCAGGAGGTTTTCACAGTTGTCTGATATATTTTTCAAATGTTTACTAAGCCACTAGTCCTTCCTCCTCACCTTTCTGACAAAAGGCCCCTGTCAGCAGTGAGGTCCTAATGAAAGGGGCTGGCTGAGAAAAAATCTCTGGGAAAGGGGCTCCAGTGGTAATTGGGCTCCTGTCCTAGGCATGACCAACTGAGCAGCTGGCTACCCAGTGAGCCTGATCTACACTGAAAACTTCTCATGAGTTTGTCATTCATTTATGTTTAACATTCCTTCTGATATACATCAGGTTTAACTTCTAGTATTTTCTATATTTTAGTTGATTTCCTGTTTGAAGAAGTTGGGCGTTTGTTCCACGTCTGTAGTTCAAGTCTCCCTCAGCTTGGGCATTTATTTTTCTAATTGTCAAATTTATTACATGAAGATTTGATTTTATTTTTCTCCACTGCTAATGTTCAGCCTCCTGAGCTGATTATGATATATGTAGAAACATTATGATTTTCCATTTTATTGATAGTGATCACTCAGGAGTTTTTTCAGAATACTTGCTGGGACTGTTTGCATACTGTGTGTTCTGCTCTAATAACTATTGAACTACTTGGATAATTTCAGTAGAATCTGGCAAAGAGACATCATTTTCAAGCATATCAAATTCCTATTAGTTTAATGAAAATAGAGTAGCCAGAACCTATTAGTACCATTATTGAGGAAGAGGTGTCTGAGTGAATTAATTCAAATTGGAGATGCTATAGAAGCTCTGCCTCTTCAGAAAAAAATATAATACAGATCCATAGGAAACTGGCTGGCTGGCTGGGGCTTTGGGCAACCTGGTCTAGTGGGAGGTGTCCTTGCCCATGGCAGGGGGGTTGGAACAAGATGATCTCTAAGGTCCCTTCCAACCTGAACCATTCTATGATTCTATGATATGATTCTATGAAACTAAGTTATTCATGGACCTACGCATTCTTCTCATCATAGCCAAAAATGTTAGGAACTGTTAATTTTTGTGCATCTTGTTTTTCACATAATAAGTCCTATCTGCCAAATAGGATATAGATGCATTGACCAGCAAAAAAGAGAGAATTCTTGTCCTCCAGACTCCACAACATCAACTCTTGGACAACATGGTACCTGCACTAGAGTAGTTACATCTATGAAAAGGGCCAATTTCATCTCCTTTCATGCATTTGCCTGTGGAAAGCTTTTACCCTTAAAAGTCGCTAAAGCCCATACATAGCTGCATCCACACGGTCAGTGCTGCGGATGGGTTCAGACTCAGTCTTACCCTGAGTGACATGCTCCTGATGAGCACTGCACTAACATCTAGACACCAGAGAGCCGTTTGTCCTCAGCTCCGTCCTTGGCAGCTGCCTCTCGTGGGCAACAAGAAAAGCAGCTCCTGAACGCGAGGTGTCTGGAGCAAGAACTTCTGCTTTCATGGTGACCTCAATGTTTGCCCTTCAGACCATCTTCCCTAGCACAATTAACTGTCACAGACGCATTACAAACAGTGACAACACAACCTAATCCATTTCTTCTTAATTGACATTTCCCGGTGATTTTTATTTCCCTGTATAGGAAGCAGTTTATTCAGTTGCCTACAAACTCCCATTCTGTTACCAGCAAGCTATTAGTAGGCATATGCTGAGGAGCAGTCGGAAACTATTGGTTTGTGTGTTCAATATTGCCTTGGATCTTATACGTACAGTTTTGTCTTGGGCTGCCTGACTGTCATCCGGCGCTGCCTTGGCAGTTAGCTGGGTTTGAGTGGCTGGGGACGGCCTAATTGGTATCTAGCTGCGAGCAAATGCCATCATTAAAAAACAGAGCTGTTTTATGTATAACTCCGCTTATTTTTACTACTGTGGGATGCCTGAAAAGCTACAGTGCACTAAAATATATAGCTGAGATAACAAAAAGTCAAGCCCGTACATTGTTTATTCACTTCCTATTCAAGGGGAACTGTGCAAGAAATTCTTGTGCATTAATGGCAGTAACTTTATTTTTAAAAACAGTCATTCAAATTTGGAGTGGTTCAACCATTTATTGTTATCTAATAATTTTTTCATGAGCTTAAAAAAGTGTGCAAATACCAACCTGACGCAGTTCTAATTGCTCTCTTTTAAACACGTGCAGATGTGGCTTTTTTTTTTTTTTTTTTAAGGAGACTGATATGTTTGTTTCACATTTCTTTGCATTTGGAATTTTACTTATGCAACACTTGATGTGTGCACCTTGCACATAGCAGTTTCCTGCCTTCAGAGCTCAGAACCAAATGCAACTGGAAAAAGTACGGGTGTACAGAAGCTGGTGCTGTGTGGTGCAGGTGGGAATTTGGAAGATAGCTGTGGAGTTTGCCAGGTGGCAAGTGAAAGGCTGTTCTAAGAGCAAGAGGAAGCAGTGAGGAAGTTGCCATGTCAAGTACGGGGCAAGGAGAAAAATGCAGAAGCAAAGATAGGGGTAAATTTAATTGGGGATTTGAAGGCAAGTGTACAAAGATGTTTGTTTGGAAAACCCTTGTATCAAGTGTTGAACTTTTTGCTTGTTCATGGGAATGGATTGCTTGCCTTTCCACTAAGATGAAAGGGAAGTGGATTCACCTTGATAGATACAGAGGATTTAAGTTTCTTCCGAGAGGTCCCACATTAGAGAGCAGAGAAGTATCCTAGTCAGGAATAAAACTGTAGGTGAACATTACATTAGACTTCTGCTAACAAAATTACTTCTCTGAAATATAGTTTACTCTCCTCGTTATTGCTTGTGAGTAGGATTTAGTTTAATGTTAGATCAAGAGTGGCCACCTGTTTGCTAGGATGGTTCGGGGATGGAAAAAAGGAATAAAGAATTGAATAAATTATCCTTTTACTGATGTCTTTTACTTGCCCTCATCATTTCGACTCCTTCTTGTTGTAGTTTCCTGTTACAACTGTATAATTTGCTATGCCATCTACAAAAAGAGCCATTAATTTTATGAGCCTACCCAAACAAAAATTGTGAAGTGTCTGCACAATGCAGCACAAAGCTCTTGTGACAGATGCAAAAATACAGACGCGGTAATATGCATGATACCAACCAACTTTGTTCTCCAGTTGTTATTTTCCAATTTGTGTGTACATAAAGTGGAGTCTTTAGGCATGTCTGAACTGAAAAACTTGGAAGACAGTAAAAGTTGTAAAAAATGTTTGTGGTATAGAACATTGCCTGGGCACAGATGCACTGAACATCGTTAGGACTAGGTTACGATGAGCTGCAAATGTTTCAACTTTTCAAAATGAAAACATCGTGGCTAATGGTATGCAAATTGCAACAATGCTGAAGAACTTTCAGCACCATCAAGGGTTCTGCTTGTAAATGGGAACATCTGTGAAACAAAACTGACAAAATTGTGGTAGTGGTTTTTTTTGTTTGTTTGTTTGTGTTGTTGTGCATTAGAAGGTAGGGGGAAAAAAAAAAGAAGGAAAAAAAAAAGAAAAAGGTAAAACAGTACTGAATACCAAAAAGACAAAAACTGAGGAAGCAGCAAGATGATGAGTACTGGCAGCACTTCCAAGTGCTGAGTTTGGCCAGATCCAAACTCCAATTTTTTGAATAAGAAATCCTGAAAGAACGTTATAACCAGTGATATTGATGTCTTTCCGTTCAGTTGGACTGCAAATGACTTGCAAAGACAAAAGCTCCCATAAATGTCTTCTGCCCTGGGCTAATTAAGACTAACAGTTTTGTTTAGAGGGTTTCCTCTCTTCAGCCTGCCTCTGGCATTCATGTTGACTTAGGCCATAGCTTGAAATAGCGTAAAAGAATAAAAGATGAAGCACATTAAAGAATTTATTCAGGGGGCCTGGGAATATATCAAGAAGAGATTTTAGGGTGCACAAGTGGTTTTATTTTCACTTTTAGTCTCTGATGATGTGAAAAAGTGCAGAGACAGAGCTTGAAGACAGCCATATTTTTAAACTCAGAATGATTCACACTGTCCTCTGCATTTTGTGAGAAGGCTTAAATCACTTGTTTTATCTTGCTGTATATTTTAATCCCAGACTGATTCCCTTCTACAGTTTGTTGTGCTGTACTTCTTTTTATTGACATATTTTTAGTGAGTGGAAAAAGGATGAAAAATCTTCAGCAAAGACTTGAAAGTACTTTTGACTGTAGTATCCATTCCCCAAAATAATTCTTCCCTGATGAGGAGGCAATGANAAAAAAAAAAGCTACTTTTACAATATATTTTAGGCTCAGAACTGCTTTTGGCTCTGTGAATTTCAGCTAATAGGTTTATATTTTCTCTATTGGCCAAAGATGTGTTCTGTGCTTAGGAGGTTTGGGAATCCTAATTTCACTCTGTGTCTCAAAGCAAGATGCTGAATTCAGCCTGGACCATCAGCTGAAACAGGTACGTATGGAACTGTCCTCCATCAGTTTGTCTAATTTACTTTTTTGGAGATATTTTAGCATCTGTAGTTTGTGATTAGAAGTTCCAGAGTTTATTTGCATGCTACATAAGGTTTGTTATTTCATTCCTTCTGAGCCGATCGCCTTTTATTACTTTTCCTTTGATATCAAGAAAACTAGCGGATGCCTTCATTATTCACTGCATCATTTTAAGAATATTAAGGATTATCAATATTAAGAATTATCAGAATATCTAAAGTTGAATATGGAATTACTTTTTTTTCTTTTACTGTTGAATAGTGAATAAATAAGCACAATATATATTGCTTCTAAATTTATCTTCTCTTTTGAGTGTTATATATGGTATCTTTAATCTAGTTTATCTATTTTTGATAGCCTGAGCTGTACGAGCTAAGAGGAAGCACAAATACAATTAGCTAGTTTTTATTGTTTTTACTGGAAACTGAGTAATGACATTTCTGGAAGCCAAAGCCCAAATTGTGTATCATCTTACACAGAAAGTGTGAGACATATATTGGCATTAAAAAAGTGAACCTATAAGGCCTTCTTCTAGCATAGTTGCACATTATGCAGCACGTAACGCTTTTCAAAGTGTTGCATGAGGACTTGTCTTGCTGAACCCAATGATTATTTTCATACTGCCTTTGTCCTAGTCAACATTTTTGCCAACTGTCCATTTAAGATCAAGATTATTTGTATCATTAAGTGAAAACTGAATTTGGATATAAGGACTCTGTTTTTATTATTCGGAAAAAAATGAAAATATCAATGACTAGACTGTATTAAAAATGAAAAATAATATATTCTAATTCTGGAAGGAGTTGAAATAAATTGCACAAAAGCAAATGCTTATTTAGCTGCTGGCTATTTGATTGGAAGATAATTCTGCACTTGTTAATCACATACTTTGTTGTTGTTAATGACGGTTTTACACTGGTCTTGCGCTTCAGAGTGCTGACTGATTGATAATTTTTGTCATTTACTTGATTGGAGTTATCAGTGTAGATTGTTGCTGTAACAAAATGTTATGCCTTTTATGTTTTTAATGGATTTTTGGTTTACATTTGGAAGGGTACAAGAGTTTCATGGTAGTTTTGCTATTTGCCCTTTTAAAAGAAACTGTGAGGAGTTGTTGCAAAACTTAAGCTGGATGGATCTGTTTTTGTATCTGGTTATGAAATACATCAGTAATACCCACTTGATGCTAGCCTCAGCCTTTAGCTAAAGATTGATTATTGTACTGATTTATATTAAATTATTTTTCATTTCTTGTAAAACGTGAATTCTAAATCAGAAACTACAAAACATATTTTAATTGTGCATAGCATCTATGCCCTGCCAACCCCAATGAACCACCAGGACTTTTATTAATGCCTGATGGTGAAAGCTGGCATGGCCAGCGAGTGGCCATGCGGGAGATGACAACACCAAAGGACTTCAAATTCTGCTGCTAAATGCCAGCATATGAGATTTCCCCATGTCAGCCCCACAGTGACCCTTGCAGGTCTCTCTACTGATCTGCACTAACACACATTCTTGGCAAGCTGAATATGTGGTAAACTCCTCTGCAAGGCACAACCGTGCAAGTCACTGGTCAAAATTATTAGGTGATACATACTAGCTCTCAAATCCCTCACAGATGAAAAATTTCAAAGGAATTAAAAGACAAAAAATGACTGAAGACCTGACATTTAAGATGTTTCTGGCATGTCTAGTTTATTTTCACTCCAAATTCACCTAGATTTTGAGTGTAATGTTGGCTTAGTTTCCCTAACATGTAAATATACTGGATAAAAATGTCATGATACTGAATGCCATATTTCTGTCTTCTCTGACCTACCAATTCTACAGCAAACAGTAAAATAACATTTTTAAGCCTGTTTCATTGTTTTGCAAGCAAATAATTGAAACATTGCAATAAATAATCTAAATCCAAAGTAAAAGGAACCAGGATATGGAGTCACTAGAGTGACATGCAGACACTTGCACACATATATGCACGTATACACACATACACGCTCTGTTTTCATATAAATCTGTCTTATTTAATGGCATATTATCATAGCTAATTTCTTCTAAGTGAATTAACATTAAAAATGCATGAAGTACCATATAACACAGCAATAAAATGAGGACTCCGTAAAAAAGAACAACAAATCTTCATAAATGTAAGTGCTTCTTTGAATAAACTGTAATTAAAAACCAAGATTACTTATGCATATGTGTATGCATGTGTGTATGTGTGCATACATATATACACAGACACATATATATTCAACCATATTTATCCTAAGTGCACTGTGCACACTAATCCTGGTACATAGGTTTCTGTGCACACATAAATATCTTTTTCTATTTTCAGTATATGTCTGTGTATTTTACCAAGCCTTGGGATAAGAAGAATTTGAATTTGCAATGAAAGAGTTACTGTGAGGAACAAGGGGAATGCTGCAATGTGATGATTTTGGTGTTGTGCTTATCATTCTCCTAGGGAAACACTCGATTACTGAATTTGCAGAACAACCAGCAAATAGCATGTAGTGAATAAACATTAACTTTTTTTTTCAATTCACAAATGCTATGTTGTGCTTTGTTGAGAGAGCTTATAATAGAAACATGTTCTACTGATGTTGAAATTACATTTCTCAAACTGACTATATTAAACCCTTTGCTGGAAAAGACTTGTACAAATGCAACATGATTAAAGTCATGATAAACATGAAAGAGAACTTGAGGGGACATACACAGTATTTATGTACAAGCATTAAACTAAACAGAAATAAAAATATGTTTTTCCTTTACAACACTGTTTCTTGTTTTTTTAAATGCAAGATACCATATATTTGTTTGGCACACAGTACTTGTGGGCTTACTTGGCTCTCTGACTACAGTAATAGAGCTTCTTATATTCTCTTTCTCCAGCGCTGTCTGAAGCAGGTAAGTATTGCTGTTCCCACTTAGAACATTATCTAATTAACACATTATCTACTTATTACATTATCTAATATGAAAGATCATCTAGAATTCTATAGCCAAAAGAGGCTACAGACTATAGGACTACGTGGTACAAACATCTACATAGGCATGCCTGTATTCCAGGCTAATCCCCATGTCCCTTTCCTTGCTCCTTGTGTAGCCAGGTACGCTTCCATGAAATGAGTAGTGCAGATCATAAATGCACTGTGCTACTTTATACTGTGGGGACAATCACAGGCAACGGTGTTTCTGGTGTGACCTGAGCCTTTAGGCGCAGCTGACACATCATCCAGGCCCTGGCATTTCGGATGGGCTCGCACCAAGATTTCCTTAGGGAAAGAGCTCGGTGGTGTCCCTGTTCCTGCTCTCCTGACAGTCGCACTTCCTCTGCTCCCCAGGCATGCCTGGTAGATAATTACTGCCTGCATCCCTGCTATGCTTAGTTAGACACACAGGGGCTGAGCTGGGTAAAACAGCTGAATTTCTTCTCCAGCTTTGTTGTACCAGAATTAATTGATCTGTTCTGACACCCCATCGCCCCAAATACTGCTGTCCCTGGAGAGACTTAGTATGTGATTTCTGGTTTAAACCAGGAAGACAAGCTCACTTCTAGGTTTTCAGGTTCAGCCTGAGTGACCATGGGGAGATAAGGGTGGAAGCGATCACTTTAGAGAAGTGGACGTTGTTCCCCTCACTAATTGCTAGCATGTCTCCTGCTCCAAGAGACAGAGAAAATCTTGTAGTCTGTGCAGATGGTCCAATTCACAGAATAAATTAACAGGTGAGGAAAGCATCAGGTGTTTGTGTTGTATACTATACTTCAAAATGTAGAGCAGTGTCATTTACTCTCAAATGCATTTAGAATCTGTAACACAATCTACCACATATTACTTTTGTAGGATAAGAAATGTGCCAAACAGACACAGAATAACAACAGCAGAACTGTAAAATTGTATTTCTGTGACGCTCTTATCTTACAGCACTTTGGCTCAAGGACAGTACAGACACGAAAAGACATGAAACAGTATAAACTGGAAGTTAATTTTTTAACTAGCTTTGATATTTTTCTAGTGTATTTTAAATTGACTCTTTTTCATGGTAATGTTTGCAACTGATGATCACATTGTGTAAAACCCTGTCTCAGGGCATTGCTTGGGCAGCAATGACCGTGTGATCTTCACTTGTTTTGACATTCTAGCTGTCCAATTCCTGAATGACAGTGACCACTTAGAAATCAGTGCAAATGAGGTGAAAAATGAACCATTTACACTCTGAGAATGCTGTGTCCTTGCAGACAAAATACACCCATTACTATGAGACATTTGACTTGCACAGTGAAAAGCAGTCAAGTGTAGCTCACTGATGCCGTAGATATTTTTGAGCAGGCTATGAACAGGCCATGATTTGCCCTTTGATCTTATAAAATAAATTAATTGTAAGGCAGAAGATGATAAAAATTGGAATTACATCAAATAGATGCACATGCTACAAGAATCCTGAACTCAGGGATTCTCCTTTATTTAGTAGACGTTACGTATGAATGAAGCACTCTTTTTCATTGTAAACTAGCCTGTTCTGAGTTGGACGCAGCGTAAGAGGCAGGACTGCAAGGAACTCATAAGTATATTGTCTTCCCAGTCAAAATCCAAGCTCATAACTTTGGATTAGAATTAGAATATGCAAAATATTTTCTATGGAAAAACAGTTAAGATTTTATTTAGTTTTTGTTTGTTGGTTAAATATGAGGAAGAGGTGCTCCAGGATTTCTTCACTGTTTCTAGAATAATGTATAAGATCTACAGGGTTGCTTCAGGGTTTGATAATGGCTTCAGGTGTTTTGACCTTCCCAGACCTTAGACTGTGTGAACACATCACAATTTCGCTGCTGCTATTTATTGTCAGCAGCCAAGAGACTCCCCAGGACAAGCGTAATTAAGGTGTGCCACAGTGCTCTCTGCTGCCTAAAGAGATTCATTCACCCTCATATAAGAGACATCAGTTTTTATTGCTTATTGAGGGTAGGAGTAATAACCAGCAGCTGTTTTCGACTTTGGTAAACTCCTGAATGCTGCCCATTAAGGCACGTAGCCTTTCACAGATCTGGCATGGCAGTCCAATGAGCAGCAAGCAGCAGTGCAACTGGAAACATCCTTCCTGGTGCTTTCTATGCACCACGTCTTCCCACTGCCGTTTCACAGGTCTGAAAGGTAGCTGCTAGTGGTACTCATAGCACATGCCCATCTGGACAATAGTGAAGGATACACAGGTTAGAGACTGATAGCAATCAGCAGATTAATGTACTGATAGTTTCAAGATCTGTCCGTAGATGCACTAAGCCAGAAAACTGTGAAAAATGTGTGAAGTAAATATGATCCAGGCATGAATTAAGGAACCACTCCATTGTTTTCTGGCTCTCATCTCTGTAAGAATGTATAGATCCCAACTATGCACGACATGCTACCTCAGAACTGCTGAAACTGGCTTAAGGAGCTGCTGCCCTCCCCACTTCCCATCATATCCATTTGGGCTTTCTTTCAGCCCGCTGGAAAAGCATATATATAGCCATGAGAACTGATTCAGTTAAACATAAACTTTTCCAAAGTTGTTTTTTGACCCCAAGTATCTCTTGATCAGCATCACAGGACCAATGAACAACAGAAATGGAAAGGAGTGACCACAGGCTTCACTAGAGTTCAGACATTTGCCACTGCCACACATCCTTGTACAGTCTTCTGAGATGATGCCATGGTGTCATATACTCATACATGGTGTAATGTACTCATATATGAACAGAGTAAAGTACAATACACATCCCTTGTTTTTTAAGGAAACAGGGGCCTGGCTCAAAAGCAAGGTCAGTCCCAAAGGCCCCCGACACCAATGAGAACGCCATAGCATAGCCCAGAAGTCCTGCCAGAGGAAGGCAGCCATACCTAAAACACAACAAATAAGCCCTCAAGGTGTCCATGGAAGAAGTGACATAGCTCTTAGGGAATGAACATTTCTACAGCAAATGGAACTGACTGTGCTCCCTTGCTTCCTGTGAAGGCAGTTGCCAGAAGAGTGATTTATTGGTTTATTGTGTGAAATTCAAAACAATGAGCACAAGAGACTCAGTCTTTTTCCATAAGAATTGTTCTAATGACAATCCTTCATGAGATGGGTGGTTAGTATAGGACTTGGAAACACAGAAACTTTTTCAAACAATTCAGATGTAAGTTGACTGATTTTTTCCTGACACTGTTTTGGAAACATAAACACAAAAGTCACTTTTCTGACATACTGCCAAGCCAACTGTAGGCTTAGAGAAGTTTTTAAGAAGTACGGTTGTCTTTTCCATGCTCTTCATTATATAACTTGCTTTTAGATAAGTATCACAGAAAACCATGCGGCAAAAAAGCCAATTATAAGTTAAGGAGAAAAGCAAGATTTTGTAGAGAGAGTTTAGGAGAAAAAGTGATTTAATGTCTTGAAGTGAATAAAGAAAAAGGGAGTTCCAGATAAATGAGGGGAAAAAATTAAGAAGTGACTTCTGACCCAGAATCAGGGAAAAGGACAGAATGAGACTGGAAGGAAAGATCTGAACTGGATAGGCTACACTGACTGGTGTGTTTTTATTTTAACTGTAACAAAAAACCTTAGTCCTCATTAGAGATGAAAAAGATCTTTTATTCTATAAATGTTATGTTTCCTAAAGGTAGCAAGTTGCAGAGGCTAAGCTAGAGCACCAGTTTCTTCATTGCACATGTAACGACAATGGGTGAGCCACCGTATGTTTTCATCTCTTTGATTGCAAGACTGTATCTGAGTGACAGTGCCCTTTCTTCTAAAGCTAACACATTTTAAGAGACTATCCTGAGCTTTGATCAAATGTTGGAAAGTGTTTGCACCGAGACCTCTTTAAGTGGATGAAAAAAGAAGTTGTAAAGCAGTGAATATCAAGTTCTCCTTTGGAGCTTTTTATTTGAAGTTGTCATGGACATCAAAGATGTTGATGAATCAATCCTTCAAACACCTTTTCCTTCCAAAGGATGTGATTTATGTACAAAGTAGGAATATGCACAAGATATATATATATATATTTCAGACAGCTCATTTATTTAGCATGGTCACCATGACATGATGTCTTCAGGGTGTTGTTCAGAAAGGCAAACTAGTCTTCCTTAGGGCTTAAAATGAATAAGGTTTCATGGGATTAGAGATCAGTCAGGAGTACAGACCTCCAACAGAGTTTTTGTTAGACCAGTTGTTCAGAAATATATTTCCAAAAATTCTAAAAGCTTGTCATGGTCAAGGAATCTCAGTGCTGAGCAGTGACTGATTTCTGAGGTGCAGTTTTACCCTGAAAACACTCTAGAGATGAAATCTGAATGACCTCAAAATTCTCACCAGGTCCTTTTTTTAAGAGGGACGTAAGACATATTTGACAATTTCTGTGACTCTTCAGTAGTAGGGAACTCCTAGATTGTTGTTCCTTCATGCTAACATTCACAATAAGTTAAATTTTGACTTATGGACTACAAGTTTAGACAATGCCGAGAGAGACAGGTGTTAGGATACTTGCCTGTGCTTCTGAAGGCTGTATTTTTCTCCTTGCTCTTATTATCTGAATGCTGCCAGTACTACTAGTACTTTTCTCCTGAAGTATCATCTCTTTAAGAGGATAAAAAGCAAGGAAAAAAAAAAAAAAAAAGGAAAAGAAGGGAGGCCTTTTGTTCCAAGAAACTCTATAACTTGTTTTCATTACTAGCAACTTCTTCATTCAATAAAGTGCTGTGCCCATAGACCCACACAGAAGTGAAATATTCATTATGGAGCAAATGCAAAAAGGGGTGACACACAGTGATGAGAAGTACGCTCGGTGAAACACTGGTCTGAAAGAGCTGAACCTGGATGAAGCTGGTGCTGCTTACAGACAGACTTCTCTTTCTCATATGAGTTTTCACATACTGGCTCATCCAACATTTTATTAAAAGCTCAGTTTAAAGCTCTGACTCAAAAACAGCATATTTGATCTTCTTGTATTTAGCTGCACTGAACGTTTTGTTTTCAATGTGTGTTTGCACATTATAAAAAAAAAGAAAAAAAGACCAGAAATATTGAAAGGGGAAACATGAAAATGGCTCCAGTAAAACTCTGACAGGTTTCACTCTAGTAAAACTAGGAGGGGCCACCAGTGCTGAAACCTGGAGGAAAAATGACTGGAGTCCAGCAAATCAAATTCATACTTGTGGAGCATTTCAGACAGACTGAAGCCTCCAAATCCTACACCCCAAAACTGTCACCCATTTCGTATGTTGTAGCAGGTAACTAACTGCCCTCAGTCACAAGCAGCTGGGGCATTCAGCACGTTCTTGCTGCGAGGTGAGATTCCTTCTGTTGCCAAGACAACTCAATAGATGCTAAGGGTGTGCGTTTATTTGGCAGCCCTGCTCTGTACCACGCAGTGGATATTAACAGGGGGCCTTCAGGCATTCATAAAACATTTAAAATTTTTATTTTTGCCATTTTTTAAAGTAGGCATAATATACACATACCTATAAAATGAGCACTACTGTCCACAGAAAATTAATAGTACTGTAAAAGAAAGAAATGGATAGTAATAAAAATAAGTGTATAGATCAAGTGAAGGACAGAGTCTGGACCAGAGTCTCTCAGAAGGGCAAGAAAGTGTCTTGTGTTCATGCTTTTTCTTTGTGTGGACTTAGGAACTTTACTGGGCAACATGTATGTTTTCCCTCACCAAACAATATCCTGGAATTATTCAGCCACAGAGCAGAGGACAGAAATTTAACGCTGATAGTGATTAAAGACATTTGCAGAATCAGAATCAGCCGCAGTATGTGGTCAGCACCCAAAGCAGCCCAGTCTCACAAATACTTTTAAGATTTCAAGTGCTGAAGTTCACTTTTCATGTTTACCACAGTCAAGCCAGCAAAAACATAGCAACACCCTGTCCTTGGTAATGGATTAAAGAAGCAAGTTCTAACAAAGCTGAAGTGAGTTGTGCTGCAGGGGGAAGGAGTACATCCCACACAGACTGGCAATGTCAGCACTCAACATCCATTTCTTACACTAACCAAAGTGAAAGCTGAAAGGTACTGCAGGGTATAACATAAAATCAAACAACACAGGTTTTTTTTGAAAGGCAATTTAGATTAAATTGTTAATAGCCAGTAAGATTCATGAATGCATTAGAGAATGCATGATTTTAACTCTACTTCTTTTAGAACAACCTTTTGGCTGCTGACAGATATGTGATGGAAACATCTGAAGGAGAAGGGCTCTGCCCATAGCCCTTATGTGTTTCCTATTGTTACCAATGAGGATACGTTTCCTGTAGCTAGGTAACAGAAACACTTTAGCTTAGCAAGTTAGCCCTTGAACACTTTCTTTCTTTTAAGTAGAGAAAAGATAGGAAAGAAGAAATTGAGTTAATAGATGGCAGTGCTAAAGAGACACGTGTATGGATTTTTCTTGTCACTGGTTCTTGCCTTCTGGAGCCATTAAAACCCACTTTCTTCTACTGCTGGATAGCTGTGGAAGGCTGCTTGGGAAAGTCCTTAACTGAGATTGTCAAAGGCTACAAGTGGATTCAGCGACTTGTATAGTCATTGAAGGGTACAGGAAAATGCAACTAGATCTGCAATTTGACCTTGAGAAATGAAATGCTTTGAAGTATAGGATTTATTTCACATCAGCTAAGTAAAAACTGTGTATACTGGGCTTTAATTTGGTATTGTCTGGAGCTCTTTTATGTTGCCAGATTTCCAGGGGACGTTTATTTTCAAATCTCTGGGGAAAAATAACCCATTTACTATTCCAAACACCTTGAAAAAGCAACAGAATGCAGTATTGTGTTTCTGACACTGACATTAACAGATAAAATAATAATGATTATCTTTCATAAAAACAGAGAAAGTCATTTTTTTTTTTTTCAGCTGTCAATGAGAATTAGAACAACTCCATCATATTTGTTCTTAAACTTCAGATTGTTTTCCAGAGATTAAGATCTAAGCGATTCCAGGGGGATCTAAATTTGTGCTAGCAGAGAAGTGGTTCCTAGCAAAAGTGTAAATAGTGATGGTGAGATTTGAATGTGTTTAAATGTGTGCCCATTGTTTTATGCAACACCTTTCAGTTGTACTCTAATGCATTGGGATGTGTGGGAAGGGCATCTTTGCATATTAGCACTCTAGTATTTCAGATTTACAAACTGCAAAGGCAATGAGTACTAACTCAGCACCTTTAAAGACACCAATAAATCTCAACACTATCAATATCATTAGAAACCAACAGAAATATTACTTGACATATCTTAAAACGGCTGAGAGATGACCTGTATGATATTTAACAGCTTGGCCCCTTCGTGCTCTTGTACTCCATAGCTACTGCCATAATATTTCAATCAAAGGAACATGCTGTAATCTGGATTATTATTTTAATTAAGAAAATCATGAAGTAAACAAAGAGTAAACACAGATTTACCACTGGAAGCAGGTAAAGAAACATATACAGGAATTAAGCAATTAATCACTTCTCTCTCATTTTAGAAAACATATTTTCTATTGCTTTTCCATTGAACAAAACTGAAGTGCTGAAGAAGGCTGGAATGGTCAATTAAAATGCTCTGTTTTTAATAGTCTCTTCTTTCTGTTCAGCACTAGTTTTTATAATTCATTTTCTCTTATACCCCAGTGGTTCTCTAGCAGAACTTTCTAAGGATGGAAGACTAATATATTACTAGATTAATATATCATTTTAATGTAATTTCTTGTACATACATGCTCACAAGCATTAGCAAGCAGCACAACCAAACTGGTAATAAGTCCTTTAGATCCTCCTCGGAGAACAGAGGTCAGGCTGTAAACTGAATTTCTAATGGGCTTATTGCTACAGCATGCAGAAGTTCCAGTCTCATATTCATCAGCACTCAGAATCACCACTAACAGCACAAAGGTGGGGGGAGGAAGCTGAGAAATCAGTCTTGCAGAGAGTTGTAATCCACATGGTGGCTGGCAAGAAGTCATTTTTATGGCAATTAGTGTCACACAGCCAACCATCTCAGCATCTACAAGTTAAGCTTAAGGGCCATCAGAACATGGATTTCCCCTTTGCTGAAATCAAGGTCAGGCAACTGCTGTCCTTCTGTAATAACCCCATCCTCATCACATCCCTGCCCCAGCAGCGTTCCCAAGCAGTGCTCTTTTCCTTCTCTTCATGAGAAAAAGCGAGGGAGGAGAAGAGGTAGCAGGGAGTCCAAAGCTGAACTGCTTGGCTCAATCATTCCCATCACATTGCACTAAGAGGATTTTTGACATAAAGTCTTTGGCTATATAGAAAAGCTTTGCTGGAGATGGGAATTGCTGCCTTGCTGTTTGGTGAGAAAAAGATATTGCCCTCATTGTCTTGCAGCTTCTCCTGCTTTTGCGGCTATTAAAAATTAAAAGAAAGAAAGAAAAACATGTTTCTCTGAGCACTTCTATTTCTCTACAGTACCAGGTCTGCTGCACATGTGTTGCATAACTCCATAGGCAATCAAAATTAAAGTTATCCTTTCTATTTAATTGAACAATGAATAGAGAACACCAAGAAGGTTTGTGGCTTTCTACACAAAACGAAATAGTTTGCTTGGTACTTGGTTACCAGTCCAGATGTCTTCAGATAAACATTTTCAAAAGGATCAAAAGACTAAGCAACTTTTCATTTTAATGGAACAACACATCTAACACACTCACAATGTGAGTGCATTTTATATATAAAATAGGATACATAATATCATATGTTATATGATATTATATGATATTACACATAATATGTATCGTATATTATATAATGTTATGTTATATATTGTACGTATTATATATTATATGCCATATATTATATGGGTTATGACTGTTATACATACTATCTATTCTTAATTAACTTCAGCAACTGGTTTCTAATTGAAAGTTCCCTCCTTCTGATGCATTTTTTCCCTTAAGTCATCACTGATGCTTTCTTCTTTGTCTATCATTTTGCACCTTACTGGGCAAACTGCTGTGCATCCTGGAAGCACTCTGTGCTATCACTTCCACTGGCAGCGATCCTATAGATCACATATGGCACTGAAGCCCCAGTGATGAATGTGGAATGCACCTATTAAGCACACATCTGACTTTGGGGGACAAGACCTCCTAGTCAGACACAACACTGATTTCTGCAATCTCTTCATGCTGCAGCTGTGGAGGGAGGACAGGAAGGTCCAGGAGCCATTGTCAAACTGGAACAGCCTTGAGGTTGTCGTTATTTGCACCAGCAGTTTGTCAGCTACATCTGTCAGGTGTCATCACACGATAACCCTGTGTGTCCCTGCAGCCGGGACAGGAGGGAGAAGCGAGAAGCACAGGGCTGGAGAAGGAATCCCACGGGCCTCATTCCGACCCAAAATTTTTATCAATATATTGTAGAAGAAATGTTATTTCTAAAGCACCCTCACAGCGGTTGCCAGTCAGTAACTCTGGTGTCACAGGCCAGTCTGGTGGGGTACGGTATGGACAGCATTTTTTATCTATTCTAACAGGACTAATTAAAAAAAATACATTGAGGATCAGGAGGAGTTGACAGTGCTGTTAAATGTACCTTGAACTCCACACACTAAGAAAGAAATGAGAAAAAGTCTCAAAATGTATGCTGCATTCAGTGTAACTCTTAGCGAGGGACTGTGAAATCATTTTATATCACCTTGTTAAAGAGGAAGAGGGAGGTTGAACAGAGAGACATACTGAAATCCCAGCAATATTTTTTATTTAAGCCTCCACTCTGAAAAGAGTCACTGACAGCACGTACCTACTGCTTCTGTGTGGCTGGGTTTCACCTGAGGAAGCTGACAACTGTCCTGCATCCCCGCAGCAGCGTGCCCAGCACTGCTGGCCCCAGAGGGGGAGTCGAGGCCCCAGAAAGCGTCGTTATCTCAGGTGTGTTACCCACTGCTGGCGGGCGGGTGGGAGCGTTCCTGTGCGTGCAGCATGCACAGCTCGTGACACCCAGCTATGGTCACCTAATGCCAGTTTCAACATGGTTAAGGAAATGAAGTCACACAGCATGTTAACACTGACTTAAAGTACGGAGAAGATATTATTTCCTTGGGAATCAATATGGAGTGGAAGCATTGACCCCCACAGGATATATATATACAAAAACAACAATATTCTTCCTCTCATACTGTAAGCTAGACATTGCTACAGGTTTCATTAATGGCTGCTACATACTAGACCACAGACTATTGCAGAAGCACCTGTGCCATTTGGGTATTTTGTAGGTCCTATTTATTTCTTTGATAATTGGAAGAAAATGAATCCCTTAGTTACAGGTGGATATGTTAACTGGGATGCATGGTTCAAGCTTATTATTCCTCTAGATGTCTTTTCAGAGTAGCAATATAATAGGATATTGACTGTATATGAATTGAGGGAAAGAATAAAGGCCAGTTATGACCAAATCATTGAACTTTGCTGAATCAAGTTTTGATCAATAATGTATTAATTTACAGCCTTGAGCAGAAACCTTTTCCCTCTTTTTCCCTCCCACCCTTTCTGCCTGTCCGTCTTTCTTCTTTGTCTCTTATCTCTCAGGATTTCAAAGGGCCCACATCGTGATCCTATGCAATGAGGTGGAGGCAGTGAAATTGTGAAAGGTTACCAAATTGTAACTTTTCTATAAAACAGGTTATTGTGTTGCTGTGAAAAGACTTTTTAGTTATTGCAAGGTACTGGAGAATTGTGAGTGAACTTTGGAGCACTCACCCTCTTATTATCAAACTACCAGCAGACGCTATCTTTTCATCTGTTGCCGTCTGCCTTAGCTGACACCTTTCATGTCCCTGTCAAGCTGTATGACTCAGCTCCAGGCGCTCTCCAGAAATGCTCGGCTATATATTTTTGGTTTATTGGATTTTGAAAAATGTAATTTCTATCTGGTGGTAGCAAATAAAATGGAAGGAATTACGTTAGATACCATTTTACATGTGACTATGTGCTTAGCTATTATGTAAATGAATTAGTGTTAATATCTAAAAATATTGTTATGCAATTGTTTTCGTACAAGAAAGAGAAGTCTCGGAGCTGATATCCTCCACCATGATTTAAGAAATCCTGTATCCTGTATGGTATCAACTGTGTGTGTGACCGTGTGCAAGTCATTATGTTATCAATTAAGAAAGCCCAGGAGAACATGCTTAATCTTAAAAGTATGTCCTTGTTTATTCAAAAGGAGTAACATGGGTTTAAGATTAAAATAGTTCCAAACAGTGTCTTTATACTTTCTGATCAGGAAGGGGACTCTTTCTGTACTTAGTTACATAGTTTATGCTGTCAGTACATATTATGAGATGTGTGGGTTTTTTTGTTTGTTTGTTTTAATTTATTATTTTTATTTTCATTGGAAACAAGGAAATCTGAATAATTCTCCCATCTGTCTTTCCACTATGGTCTGTAATCTACCCGATGTCTATAACATGTTACTGTGTAATGGAAATGTCATCTAATGTGAAGCAGCCTGGTGCCAGTATAATACAAGTAATAAGCAGCAATAGCTCATAATACAACCTAATTGTTTTTTTCCTTCTACAAACAAAGTCTGTGGCAAGGTTTTATATTAAGGTTTGAAAAGAGAGAAAAAATACATCATGGCTCATACATTTTCATAATTACTCTCCTGATGAACTGCAAATGTCCTAATTTATGTGATTACCTGATCAAGTGAAATGTATCTCTTTAAAAACGGTGATCTGCAATTACTGGAGACAAAACGGTAATGCATTCAGCACACAGACTTCAGCTTGCCATGAAAGAGATTTCTTTGATGCATTTTAGTCCAAACCTCTTGCTTAATCATTTCTTAGAGACTTAATAGAACAAAATAGGAGAAATTGAAAGGATTCTTTCACACAAAATATTCCATAGCATGTGTGTATTTTTAACTAATATTATCTACCTATAAATATAATAGGGGCTGCAGATCCCTAACTGGCAGCAGCCAATGGAGCTTTTCACATCACATAGTCAGACTAGGAATAGATTTATGTACAAACATCCCTATGTGAAATTATCCTGACATGGTTGTTCTTTTCACTTTATCCTAGTTATCTAAAATAGCTTCCAAATTCTAAGTGCAGGAGGAGATGTCTGGAGTATTTTGGTGTTCTGTTGCTGGTCAGAAATACATTTTTAATGCAGATTTTCTAAAACATTGTGCCAAGCACGTGCTGGAAATGGCATTTTTCACAGAACACCAGACTTTGTATCTGGGAGGAGGTGAAAGCAACTAGTGCAGTTTAAATCCAAAGCCAGATGCTCAGACATGTCTTGCCATGTTCCTGGGCTGTTGTGAGTTCACAAACAGGGAGCTGTGTTCAAGTATTTATATGGTGAAGCTGAGAACAGGACAAAATTCATGTGCTGACTTGCCATGAAAACACTGATTTCAGATTTACAATTCTCTCTTTAAAAATACAACATTGCTGTTTTGATTTGAATATAAAATATTACAGTTAAAGGAACTGAAAGAGGAGAGGGTAGTGAATACCTCATCTGGACGATAAGAAAATTATGTCTCCTTAGAATCATAGAATCATAGAATGGTTCAGGTTGGAAGGGACCTTAGAGATCATCTTGTTCCAACCCCCCTGCCATTGGCAAGGACACCTCCTGCTAGACCAGGTTGCCCAAAGCCCCATCCAGCCTGGCTTTGAATACTTGAATACTCCTTCCCTGGAGTGCTGATGAAGGCAGCAGGGGAGGCAGTCAGACCCTTCTGGGATATGCTTCTTTTAACACCAGGAGTCCATAATGCAGTCACCCTGGGAACTTTTATACTTAATGGCATTTCTACAGAGTGATTCATATGACCTGATTTGAAGGGCTCCATTAAGAAGATGCGTATCAGGACCCAGAAGGCCTGTTTCTCTCCACTTTAGATGAAGTCTGGATGACTGTTTCAACATAAGCACTGCAGATGTGCTTGTTCAGATGAACCAAGTTTCTCTCTGTGCTTATCATTTTCCCTAGATCACAAGAGGAAATGAACTACAAGAAGAACCTCCATGGAGCATATCATTATCACCTTAGAGCACAACAATTTACAGAGGTCTATCTGGGTATTTTAGAAATGTTTTCAAAAGCTTTTACTAACTTACGATAAGGTCAACATCCTTGACTTTGTGATGAAGGCCTCATGCTAAGATTAATTCACTCCAGCATTACTCCGCTTTGCACTTTATGCCGTGCTGTATGTAACACTGGCTGAGCATTTAGTGCCCACTATGTTTCATCCTGACGCCAGGCTGCTGCTGGGAAATGTGCCTGCCAAGAGGGCTCCTGTGAGCAGCTGGACTGGCTTTGCTTATTTTGGAAGGAAGTGTTCCACATCATCAGCCAGCCCCTATGAAGGCTGGGCACAGGTCATTCTCTTGGCCTCCCTGCGCTCCAGCTATCAACGAACAAGTGTGAAAATCCAGTCCTTGCATTATACAGGATAGTTTGAGAGCCTAGGACTGAAAGCACAGGAGAGAGACAGACCATTACTGTAAAAAGCTTCCTGTTGGTAAAACTCGACACTGACTGCACGTTGCAATATGTATGAAAAAAAAGGTGAAAAGGTTTTCTTTCATCTGTGTGATCCAGAAAATAATGTGCAGTTTGTAAAACTGACAGTGATTCAGGTTTGATACAGTGATAGTGCTGGGCAAAGAGATTTCTGCTATCATGCTAATACCTACATAAGGATCATTCATATATTCCATCACCATTGCTTCTATGAAATAAAGATTGCTGGAAAATGAGAGCAAACGAGAAAAAGAGACTCAACATAAAAGCAAGGGGTAAGAGAAATTCAAAACATGAGAAAAGCAGTAAAAACACAACAAGATCATTCAAATATTTTCTTCTTTTATGCTGATGTAAATTTACATTTTCTCAAGGTGGAACGAAGGTAAGCTGTTGTTGTAGAAACATAATGAAAAAAGAGTTTTTATGTAAGATTAGCCATCAGAAAAGGGAAGTCGAAAGAAACAGACTCTAAAGGCTAAATATCCTTGGCCCAAACAGCAACAAAGCAGTCACTTGTTAACTTAGATCCTCCTCAATTCCCAACAAGAAAAGCAGACATGATGCTTTCACCAGGGAAAGTGAGAGAAGTGCTTCTACCACGCTTTGCTGTACGGCATACAATGCCAGAAGCAAGATGCCTTACAACCTTTTTCTCCTCTGAAAGCAGTGTTATAGTGTAATACCTCTAATTTGGCATCCTCAAGCTTCTGGAAGGCAAGATGGAATTTATTGAAAAGCGTGATCAAAAAATGTTTGCTACATCAAATACTACAAAGTCATGAACCAGCAAAAGCTAACTCCCACCATTTTAGTCACTTCTAGTCTCTTAATCCACAGGTCAGTTTAATCTCGTAACTCATCATTTCAAGTATACTGGGAGAGAAGAATTTTAGACTGAATGCACACGAAATACTACAAAACAGAACAAAAATGAAGTATTGGCAGGCAAAAGCTAAAATTCTAAGACATTTTCTCAAGAAATAATTCTGCCCTCAGTCCTCAGCTCCATGAGGAAAAGTAAATATACTGCCCCGAATAGCTGTTATTTACACCTTCAGACATTGTCCTAAAAATTGATTTATTTTAGTTATCTTTAAATATTTGCAATTGCAAAAAAGACATAACCATGCTAGTGGTGTGCAATGAAATCTGAGATTTGACATAGATTATATATTCCCAATGGAGAATACTGCAATTGATTTATGCAAAATGCAACCTATCGTTATAAGTCAAGGACTCTTAGAAACATGAGAGTTCTGAATTGAAATGTCAATTTTTTTCTTTAAAAGTAGAAATTAGCCATCCTTCTTTTCCTATGTATGAACTGGATTGATTTACACAAGTCTTATGTTAAACAGTGGGCTTTAGTGAAGACAGTTACTTGGTAGGATTGTTGTTAACTCATTTTGCTAGTGCCCGAGGCAACATTGGCTCAGACACCATCATTAAAAAAAGGCTGTATTTTCTAAGACAGGGAATTGGCATATTTTATTTTACCTGCAACAATTCTAAATATAGAGAGTAATTTATAGAGCGATCTGTGTTTCAAAATATGCATAGCTCATTCACACGAGGAGAAGAGTGGCCTCATGATGACTATACTTATTTAAGTCTTTGAGAGACCTATGTTCAGACTGCCGTTCTGCTGCTGACTCCTGTTTTTTCATATATCATGATCTATAAAAGGAATTGGTGCTCTAAGTGTGACAGATATATGACTTAGGTATTGAAACCCAGAACCATAACTCTCAAAACCTTGGCTTAATCTCTGGAGGATCTCCACGTCACTGACTCAGAAGAAATATTGGGCAAAGGCTACTTCCAGACACTTCACTCATCTCCAGTGGTATTGTCAAGTGATGAATATTGAGAAGTTAGCAATGAATATAAAGAAATCCCTAGAAACTGACAGGCTTTCTAAAATACATTCATTGGGAGGTCTAGTAACATTTTAAAAACAGATAATAAGATAACAAATTGTTCTTTAGAATTCAATTAAATTTCAAGTATTTTGTCTTGCTTCTTTCTCTGTTTTGCGTTTTCAATTTTGATTCTCAGAACTATTATTTTTTTTAAAAAATGTCTTATATATGTTCATCATCTCCTTCAAATGCTGAATACTCAGAAGGCTGGATTTGCTTTTCCAAGCACATTATTATGAGATATATTAAATCATAATTAGAACTCTAGTCTTATATATTATTAAAATAATACTGCTTAACTGTTCTGGCAAATGCCACTGCTGTTGTCTTAGGTCTTGAATGGGCAGTATCTCAGTTTAATGGGCTCCTCATAAACCAGTGATGAATTTAAAATTAATTTTTCTTCTACATTTCTCAGGTCATTTTAAAACTCCAAAGAAGCCAAAGCCCGATTCTTTTCTACTAAGACATCTGAAGCTTAAATTGAACAAGCCTCATTTTTGTAAAAATTAATCATTGATTACTCAAATTTGGAGAAAAATGTATTTTTGAAGAAGATGAGGTAAATTCAAAATTGCCAGGAATTCTTAGCACTTTTACATGTACCTCTTCTAAGTTTTTAGAACCTGGGAGCCTAAACAGGGGAATTTACAGCCTATGTGCATATCAGCGATGAGATGGCCAGTTAGAGGCTGTCTCTGCTCTGAGAGCCTGGCTGAGTGATGTGCTCTCCTCATTTCTCAGAGACAAGAATCCTACAGACGCTTGGCACTTTCAAAGAAATCTATATGGCCCTGGGGTATTATTTCTTTACTGTGTTTTTTGGTAAGATACAGTATCCTAATTCATTTAGGTTATTTTGAATATCTTACCAGTTCAGTTTGTTTTCCAAAGATTTTTGATAATAAAGAGTGATGTACAGTGAACTAGACATTCCTTTTCTCTTGGCTGCCGTTCACAAGCATAATTGTCTATATAAAATATTCGTTTTCAGGTTTTTCCCTGTGAATTTTTTATGGATTCTTTTCACTATATGTAGAGACAAAAGAAGAAAATGATGCTGACAGCTATTGGCCTACAGAGGTTAATCCCTTTTAAATGAAACGCGAGGCCAGACTTTTCTTGTTAACTATAAAATATTATCCCCACAGGTTTGCTTATTTTCAGTCTTAAATATCAGGTTTTCACTTGCTTGAGCGTGTGTGTGCTGAAGACACCTATTATGAAGAAATGTTATATACACCTATCGTTACACTGCATACATGGATGTACTGTACACTTCATTCATTTAGAGCAGATAAGGCTTCAAGCAGATTCCTATGAAAGATCTTGCACTCCAGGGTCCAAAGGTTTTTTCTGTACATTTCTCAGGATTATCTCCTATTGCTCTTGTGTAACGTTCTTACCAATTTAAAGTTCCTGAATAATCCCCAAACCCACCTTGCGATTCATTTGCTTATTTAATTATGCACAAAGTTTTGAGGAAATATGCTTAGATTTTTATAGAGAGATCATTATACACCATGCATTTTTTTTTTTCTCCTTTTGAGATACTGAATGTCTTGGGGATAAGACATGAACATACTACAAGTCAAAGTAACAATTCTAATTGTGATCCAATGTAAAATTAAAGAAAGTCAGGCTCTATGAGATAGAGAAACTGACATTACTGCAGTTAGGTGTGTGCGTGCATGAACTTTAACATCTAGGGAGGCAACCGAAATGCAAACCAAAAGAGTATATTTCCATTTTAAACTACTCATGCTTACATTGACATACATTCTTACACAGTATGCACTACCCTGCTGCTATTCTTTTATGTTTTTTTTTTTTAATTCACTCTTAATATATGGGAAAATCCTCATAACTGCAAGAAGGAATCTGCACATTCTCTCCAAGCTTGAGTCTTACTCACAGTATGGGGATGAACAGTCTGGCAGGTGAGAAATTTACTTCTTACCTGAGCACTTTTAGTATAGAATCACACAGATTGTTTCTACCAAAGAAGGTTCCTCATGGTAGCAATATCAGAGAGCTAGACAAAGTCAGAGACTCAAGGTTGCTCCATGCAGTGCCTGGGAATCAGGTAGTTGATTTCAGGGCTATCCAAGGGTGTGAGCTTGCAAACGGCTTTTGTGCAGAAGGCTATAAAACTTTGCCAATATATAAAATAATAACTAAATAATTGAAAGGATATCCGACACTAGAAAATAATCAGCATCTCAACGGTCTAGGTCTTACAATTCATCCGTACATACTCTCTACTAATACTTACTTTGCATTTTGACCTGTTTTGGTAATTATGTTTCATTATGAATATTCCACCTTTGATTGATAAGTGGAACTGACACTGTTAATTATGACTTTGACACCATGTCCTTTGAAGCCAATGACAAAACTCCTATTGACTTCAAATAGCAGAGGATAAAGCTTTATAGAACAAGCATTTACTGTACTCATATCAAACAAATTGCTCATACCTAGACACTGCTTAAAGATGATGAGTATTCGTGGAAGACACTGGGAGTCAAAGATGTCTTGCATTTTATTATACTGGTTTCATTTTCAAACTTTTTCAATACTGTATATTGAACAGTTACCTAGTTTCATAATGCATACATTTGTCATTTGAAATGAGATAATTGTCAAATGAAATGAAACAATTTTACAGAAGTATGTTCATTTTCTATTACTTTGCATACCAAAATATCACAGAAATTTTGCTAGTGGCTTCCATAGGTCCCAAAGTTCATTTCAGAAAAATGACAGATTTATGGAAAGTAGGATTTCCCCCACACCCCTTGGTTCATAGAACAGCAAAACTGTATTTATAACCGCTTGCTTCCTGTATGCACATATTTCCTTTTCTACAGAAGGAAAGATGTTATAAACAATGACCCTACTGTGATGTGGATGAGGAAGAACATCAGCAGGACAATGAATTCTTTCATGTCATACATGAAAAAGGTAAAGATGTAAGACTGATGAATACAATGGACTTTCCATCAACAAAATTGGTAGAGTATGTTCAGTGGGATTGGTGTGGATGATACATTAGTAGGTACTTAGAAGTGTGGAAACACTGGAGCCTGGGGTTGCAATGATATGTGCTTGTTCCGCACCAGAACTGGCACCCACAGATCTTAACTAGTTTTGGCCCCTGTCACAGTTCATTTTGCCTTCAGATATGCAGTTAAGCTTGTTTGCAGGGGTGCTACGGTACAGTGTCACTCAGAGAAAGGAGAAAACAGGGAACTTCTAAGATACTGGAGGAGAGAGCAAGTATCTAAAACAGATTTATTCATGAAGGTATACTTTAAAGTACCTTAAAGTACAGAAAGAAGAATCATTTATGTGAAAATCGACTCATAGTTTCCATACATAAATGGTATTATATATAACTGCATTGTGAATCCTGAAGTGAGCCATCTCCCACTTAGAATAGCAACTCCTAACGTCTCTGCCCTAGAATTAACATAGCATCAGGTTTTATGTAAGTTATCTTATATAAGATTAGAAATCTTTTAAAATTACGCTGACATGGGCAAGGTGATTTATCATTTGAACCACAGTATTTTAGCATTAATGGCATAGACTGGGATTCATCCTGCAGCAGTCAGCAGACATCAGGTATCTAGTGGAGTTCTTCACCTGTTGGGTTTTGGGTCCCTGATAAATCATACTGGAAATTAGCCCTAGAGGTAGGCATGCTTTCAAGAGGCTAGATAGCTGAGCTGCAACAGCATGGAGATAATCCCTTTTCCAGGTATTGAATTTAGCATGGTAGCTTAGGAATTTCCCATTTTATACACTGTATACTGTTACATTTTCTTCTCTCCAGCCTGCTTTCTGGCACTGACACAAGACAAGTCTTGTCCAGAGGCAGTCACAGCCTTTGGCAGCCCACACATTTAAGAGAGCATCTACTTCCACTGCAGTCTACATTTCTTTCCTGCAAACAGGCACAGAATCAGATGGAGGGGGGTAGATAGCAGTTACCTCCTACCATGTGGAAATGATTAAGGAAATAATCGTGATTTGCACTGTCCAAGTTATGGCCCTACTCTTCCCAGATGAGTCGAATTAGTACAGCTGCAACCTTATTAAACCACATCTCTTGCATCTTAATTTTTTTCTGGTGTATCTGGTTCGATCAAGCTTCTTCCAAAGGATTTACATTTCCATTTAGAGTATCACACCAGCCTTGCAGATCAAAGTGGACATTTATCAGAGGCCTTTTCAATGAATAGTTATACTATAATGGGATTCTCAAAAACTAATTTAAAATACACCATCTTACATAGATCTTGTTTTCATAGCAAGCTGTTTTCAAATAAATGTTTGATAATGCAAAGAAAATGAATAATGAATTTTTATAAAATGATTTTTTTAGGTCTTCTAAGTGCATGCAGAAGTACATTTATTTGATGGGATATATGAGGGACTTGGACAAATGAAAAGGTCTTTTCTATCTATAAAGAAATAGAGTGGTAACCCATTACTGAGAAACAGTACGTAGTATTGTATAGTTATTGAAGGAAATTTAAGAACAACAAAGGTCAATGATAAAATAATAGCTAGATCTGCTTAGATTATTGTCTGGGAAAATGTAATTGTGTTAATAAATCAGGTCTAATTTTCCATAGTACTCAAGTCTTACCAAAAAAAAAAAAAAAAGAAGACATGTATGGAAGGATGTGGGATTACCTTAGGGGAGTATATGAACGCTTTCTTAAGGTCGTGATCACTGTCTTTTAATTGGCTGTTTACCAATTTACTACAAAAAAAAAAAAAGCCATAGAAGTCTGCTTTGGGGGATTTTTCATTAGTTAAAATTTATGCAGCACAAATATTTTAGGCATTTAGTAGTGTGACTTAACGTAAGTAAGACAAAACGCTACAGCCATGATTCAATTTCTGGATCATTAGCTTGCTCCTTAAATAGGACAGGGGTTCACCTGAACTTTGTGTGAAGTATGAGTCTACTGTAAATGTCTTAGTAAATATGATAACTCTCCAATAACAAGAATATTTCTATGTCATTTTGATTAGTGTAGTTCTATAACAAACCGAGAAGGATGCTCCAGGACAACAGGAGCGTGTAATTAAGTTGAGCAGATTTAACATATTAATTACAAGGTAATCATAGCGGTTTACCAATTCTGTAGCTGGGGGCTTCCAATGATATTAGAAAAAGTATTATTATTACTACTACCTACAAATTCAGAAATTTTCTGTATCAGCTGTTATAACATTCTGAGTTTTGAATTATATATGTTTCATATCACAAAATGGAGACAGATTTTCACAAATAAAAATATATAGCTTATTCACAGTAGGCAGACTGACAACAAGTTAGAAACAGTCAAGATAAAAATGTGCTGCTAACTTTAAAATTGATTTTTACCACCATTATACCAGTACTCCACTCATCTGATGTTGGCAGGCCCTGTGAACTGTCTGTGCAGCACTAGCAACCTCTGGATCTAAGCTAGCAGAGGCATTTTTTTTACATTTTATTTAAATTTCTTTTTTTTTTTTAAATGTAAAAACACTTTGAAATTTGGTTGTTAAGACCATTTTTTAATAGGGAAAATTATTTTTCCCTGGAATAAACAGAACCCATTTTAATGATTTTTAAGAGTTTTCAATGACATCAATAGTATTGATTTCCTTTTTGTGAGGCCATTTTATGTCAAGGTCTGATCTCAAGTTATTATAGTCTCTTGGCTCTAAAGAAGGAAATGAAATTTTGCTCTTTTCATCTTACATTTGTTATGACAAAAGATCACAGCTTTTTATCATGAGGCTGAAAGACAGTTTCACTTCTAATAAGTTCAACAAATTCAAGACAGACACCGTGATCCAACAGAAATATCACGCGTAATCATTTTTAAAATTCTACAAAATTCACAGAAATGTTCAGAATTTCCATACAATCCTATCAGTTTATCACCAAGGAAATTTACAGTTTATGTCATCATAAACTTCTCAACTTGACTCTGATTAGCAATGCTCAAAGATATTGAGAATTTACTGCTAAATGAATTCCCAGATGTATGTGACAGGCTATTTTTAGGCCAGTTGTTTCAGAATCAGGGAGAGTCTCAGGTTAGTCTCAGACTCAAAACTGACTAAGGTGTCAATAAGAATCTGTGAGGTGTGCTTCCTCTGAAGAATTATTATTACAAAGCTTGATGTTATGACCAGGTAGGAAATAGTGAACAGTACTAAGATAATCTGAAGTTCCTCTTGGCCTTTAGCAGCAGTTCAAACATTTGTTCTCACCATATTATCACACTTTACAATGACTCAGCCTGGAAAGAATTTTATCTTAAATAACTTACCATGATCAAAAAGGCCTCTGTTGCAATATCCTCGAAGATATAGGCACATCAATAGATCTCTTTCCAACACAAAGATAATAGTACTTGATGACAACTAACTACACCATATTTGACAAGGACTGCCTTAGATCAAGTTCTTTGCCTATGCAATGTATAGCACTGAATAATTTTGCTAATTATTCTTATAACACCTTTATATGCAAGCTCTCAAGTAATTTAGTAATTCTATCCTTAACTGATTGAATTTTTCAGGGGATCATACTTCATTTCAAGGTTTATGAAATAACATGGGGAGATGATATGGATATATTGGTCAGAGGACTAATCTGGATATCTAGAAAAGTAAGAACAATTTTCAGAATAAAAGCAGAATAGAGATCTTTTAAGAACTCCAGCAACATTTTTTAAGAGAAAGACAAACAACTAATTGTGAGCAAATTCCTTGGGTTTTGTCAGAAGACCCACAAGATCAACTTTGTTTAATGTACTTGTGCTACTAGTGCTGGATACCATGATATATTTTTGTTAGTAAATTTCTGAAGTATGTGTTTTTGGGATGCTAAAACAGTCTATTGCTTGCCTACGAGGAATTAGAGGATTTGACTCACACATACATTCCCAATACATAAGGGAGAACACCAGACTTAAAGAAGAAGCTGCTGGAAGTATTTTGAAGCACTTCCTTATTTAGATTAATTTCTAAACACACACCTATGTTGTCAGCGTAAATTTCCCCAGACCTTTGCATCGCATATATATATAAATATATTAATTAATATTTACTTATATTAGAATTGATGGCATCACTGTAATGATTATAGCTGTTACTCCTTCTACAAAACAGTTATGGAATAAATCAAAGTCTTCCACGGTGATTGGTAAAGTTATACTTTGTGATGTAATGAAGCCTTAAAGAGGTCTGTCTTTCAGAGGGTTAATGGCTAACTCTTGAGAACCAGTTATAGGAAAGAATACAAAATCAGGCATCTGAATAAACACTCATAATTATTACTCAAAAAAAAAAGTAAATCTTGACTCACATGTGACTGCCAGGTAGATATCATCACAGTTGACAATGCTCTATAAATATGAAGTTCCAGAGCCTCTTGAAAAGTCTGCAAGGTAAGAAGCAGTGACATTTTGTAAATTTTACTTTGTAATTCTACTGTGTACATATTCATGTACAATACTGAATTGATAATGACACACTTTTTGCATCTAGTTAGTCATGGTACAAAAGCCAGAGGGGAAAATGTATCATCAGCGATGAATTTCCCAAGTGTTTTATTTCTGCAGCACTAGTGGTACTTCTGGAGATTCAAATGGGATTATTCTGTAGATTTCTCAAATGCAGAAGCAGCATTAATTCTGCCTTTCCAACACAAATCAAAGCACTATAGGTATATCCTTGAGTATTTACAAGAACACAAACTTTATCTGAAATTCATTTTTAATTAGGAAGTTTTTTGTGATAAACTCGCTTTTCTTCATTTGTCCAAGCTTGTATTCGCTGCGGTTTATGGATTTACTATTCTCTAAGAGAACTACCTAACACTGAAAATCTGAGGTGGGCAAGTAATCAGAGCTTCTGTTTTCATACCTTATGAGCTGGCATAAAACACCATGTTAATATTCAACTGCTATATTTATTATACATGACACGAGATAATAAGGTGTTATTAATACATAATAAGTACCATATATCAGAAATGTAATGAAGATGCAGTCTCTGACTTTAAAAGCAATTATATCATTCCACTATTTTAGGCTGAAAAATTTGCCTGAATTTTCCTAAGAGTTCAAAAGGAATAGAATCAATACTTCTTGAATATTTTTGTAGATCTGCTCATAATATTGCCAATCTTCCTTGTGAGTCTCAGTAATATTTTCTAACTGAACTCCTCGGGATATATGAATATACCACAAATCCATCTTTGCATTTAATAAAAGGGTGGTTTTGCAAAAAGGAGGGTTGGATGTGGGACCATACATGTAGCATAGGAGGTCTGAAAGCCAAGAGGTGAATTCAGAGCTACACGCACTGTGTGTAGATCAATCAGCCTCATGTAACTCTGATTTATGCAATTTCTGTGCTCAGAAATGCTACAATTGTGGATGAGTTAGAATATTTTCCTCACTTTTTGCTTCTTGAGCATATTTTTCAATATTTTCTTTCATTAATCTTTAATTAAGATTTTAAGACTGTCACTCATTAGAACACCTCCAGGTTACAGTAGCAGGTAAATATTAATATTATTCATCATTGTCTTTCAAACTCAATATTTTCTCCTATCTCTATTGTGTGTTCATATTGAAACAACATCCAATTGAAAGAGCTGTATTTAATTAACAACTTATTTTGCCTGTAGTAGTTCAGACTAAGTATTGAGAGGAGGATTTACCAAATCTGCTCTCTTGAAGAACTGCTGGAAAGGAAGATGCTGCTTGAAATAAGGTCAGTAACAAAAACCCTGCTATGGACTAGATTTTGCTGTTAGATATATATTTTTTTACTATTATATATTAATAAACACAATTATTACCATATAACAGCCATTAAGAATGCCATTGTCTCAGACTATGTATCATCTTTGTCTCAAGGGAATCCAATTACCTAGTAGATGTAACAGAACAAGGAAAAGACACATAGAAACCCAGAGCCATGGAGAACAGTGCCTATGAATACTCCAGTCCTAAAGGCGTCCTGCTGCCAGATCTGGGATCAAATACAACCACAGCCTCACAGTCCTATTCCAGGCATGACTGTGCTTTCCTTTGGCATGTTAGTTATCCATCAGAAACTGTGGGCCAATGGTTCTTCCTCAGAGAGCAAATAAAAATACACAGTCTTGGTGTACCACCCTGTTTTTAATATGAATTTATTTTGGTAAATACATAATCTGTACTGATGACAATGAGGTCTTGTGTTGTGACTTCAAAGCATTTCACAGATGTCAATGAATTAAACTTCTCACATATCTGAGTGATAGAAGAGGTTTCATCTTCAAACAGATGAGAAGATTGCGTGAAAGGGGAATCACGGAGTTTTGCAGAAAAAAGAAAATAAATGGAACTTGCCACTGAAAGTATTTCAGCTCTTCTCACATCCACACACACACTCTTTCCCCATCTTTGCACTGTAGTTCTCCTGACCCTATCGTGATATTCCAGGAGTGGAAGAAAATGAGTAGAAATGTCTCTGACAGCCTCAGACATGCCCTGACGCTTGCACAAGAGAAGAGGAGGCCAAGTGATGGTGGCTGGACTGCCCGCTCTGGCAGCTGGCACTCACATCTGCCTTGGCTGCAGTGTCAAACCAAGTGTTTGTTCAGTGGCAACTCATGCATTCCATGTGTGGAACAAGAAATTGTAAAATAACTCATATCATAGCAACTGTTGTACCCAAATGTTACACGAAAACAGAAATCTCAAAGAAACAAAACAACAGCAACAACAACAAAACAATAGCCACATAGCTGACTTAAACCTTATCCCTGTTGTCCATGTGTGGCTTTGGTAGCAGGAAGGCAGCTTCCTTCAAACACGGAGAGCAGCAGCAGCTCTCCTAGAGCAGTCTGACGCTGGTGGGAGGAGGGAGGGGAATAGCAACAGAGAACATTGGAAAGTATCTCCACACTGCAAAGCCATATGTACAGCAAAGAAATCCCTGGCTTTTTTGGTCATTGCAACAAACAGATGTGCCTCCCTCTCAACACACTACCTAAGATTCTGATGAACAAACGTTATAAATAAAAACCTGCAGCAAAGCCAAGGAATCTTCAGCTAGTGCTAAAATGCCTGAGATACTGCAATGCTACACAAAAGAAACACAGCAATTTAAAACAACCTACAAAAGGACTATGGAGGGTTTCAGAAGTCTCTTTCAAAACAAAGGTCTCACCCTTCTGAACTTCACCACTTTTTTCCTATACAATTTTAAAATGAATGAGATAGCCTGTTAAGAACAAAAAAAGGGGAAATGAGGTACTATATGTTCAACTTTGGTTTCTCTATTCTCCGTGCAATTATCAATTCAGAGAAAATAAAGCAATGTAACCTAAGACACACAGGAGTTATTAGGCTACACTATGCTTTGAATGATTATTTTTTAATTTTGATTGAATATTTCGGCAGAAACGTTTTGAATAAGTGAAATTCTAACGTACCTAGGAGCCATTTTCTTGCAAAATTAGGAAAAATATATGGAAAGTATGGTAGCTACTGGATTTCCTAAAACTTCTCTTTTCATGAGTAGAGTCTCTGCACAGAGTAGAGTCAGTCAGTTCCAGTGCCTGCTTTTCCCTCTGTTATCAAAAATAGATGCCTGGGGACAACTTCTGTCAAGAGGAATCTACCTCACCAGTCAGTGAGAAGAGGGCAAGCAGGAAGCACATTAAAACCAGTATCTTCCACTGGGAAAGTAGTATGAGTTAATCCTCACTTTTTATGGCAGGCAATATGCCTGTAAAGGAAAATTTGGCGGATAACACCCTATCTCATCACCAGAGAACCCGTCTGGACAACATGACTGGTTTTGCTTCGCAGGAGTGCTGTGCAGCACTGTAAAGAGTACAACAGTGTTCTGCATAGGCAGAGCTTAGGCTGCCCTACAGAAAGAGGTTTGTATCACTGTAATTTAAACAGAGGTTTCATTTCTTAGGGCTTGCATATCTGGGGGTTCCTGCTCCTGTAGGCACACAGACAGCAGCTGGTTGCACCAACCCACCCTAGCCTTGGCTGTGTAGGCACTGGCTGCGGCTTAGCTGGCTGTCGGCACACAGTGCTGGGAACCCAGTGATGCAGAGGCTTAAGTTTACCTGTATTTTCCTCAGCCCTCTAAAGCCTTTGAAAAAGATCCTAGTTTGTACCCAATGAGCGGTGACGTCAGATGGCCAATAACAACCTTCTCTGCTGCTGAAATGAACCAGAAGTACCTAATGTCCGTCTAGGCAGGGTGTCTGGCTTTCAAACTGGTACCAGAATGAATTAGTCTTGTCCCTTTGGATGGACAGATAACATCATAGCTGAGATTTGTAAATCTTTCCCTGCTAATGCTTTGGTGCAATTTTTGCTTCTCTGTTTTTGTGTCTAGACCCTTGTGAGCAGAGAGCCCAGCTGGTGGAGCATTACTCAGCTAATGTCATTCTGGGCTCTGTGCACTGTGCTTTATCTTGAAACGCATGTGAAAAAGTAGACAGCATGAGCTAGCCTGTACTTATCAAGGTTGACATGGCAAGAGGAAATTCTGTTGAAGGAAGACGTGGAAATTTAGCATGCAGATGACAGACAAAAGATACATTAAATTCCTAGGGTTGTGTGGCCAGTGATGTCTCTCTCTCTCTCTCTGACAGATTCCCATTTGTTGTGCTGCTTGTTGCCCAGTTGACAGTAATTTGTTGCTTCATGTTAGTCATTCTCAGGCCTTGTGCTGACAGGCACAGGAGGAGAGGGGTGCAGAATATTCCCCTTAGCATTTCCAGGCTCCTGGGTGCTTCTCAAGGAGGAAGGAACAGCAAGAAATCATCCCTGGTTTTTCTTTTCAGAAAGCAGTGCTCAAATCACATGGGAAGAAAAAACAACTGTGTATTTTTTTTTTAATTTCCCACACACAAATAGATGCATGCAGACACACACACGACCGTACAAAACCAAGACAGATATGCTTGCAGGGTTCAGGCTGAGTTGAAGAACAAACTGTTTTAATGAATATTGTGATCAACCTTGCCAAGTTGATTTAGAGTGTGAGTGCAGTCTGGGAATTTTTCTCATTAGTACTGAACTTCATGATAGAGGAACATAGAGTGGTAAGCTCATTAGTATCAGCCTGCCTGTGTCTGAAGGCGTACATGATGACAGGATGACACAAGTGACAAGAGACAGGGATGTGGTGCTGCATGTTAAAAATATCCCTTGCAGTGCTGCTCTGAAATATTAATTTTACTAGCATGGTTCTTACGATCAGTTATGTTGAATTAATAGAAGAATGAGGAGATCTGAAAGTATTTACCTAAAAGAAAACGTGTCAGTTCCATCAGAAAAGAGTGAAACCACCATGGTAGCATTTGCTTTGCATTAGCAACTTGTTTGCTTCAAAGAAAAGACTGTGCTGCAGAGGTGCTACATGGGCAAAACCCACCCTCGTTTCCCTCTCCTGAGTAGGAAGATGCCCACATTGCCAGATAGGATTTACCTGGAGCACGCTGGTGTTCTTAGAAAGACATTGTGGCAAAGAAGTAAATCCCAGCTGGGCTAAGAGCAGGACAGTGCCCACTGAGCTGCGGTGCTGGCATCCTCCTAGCCTCTTCCTGCATGTGGCCAAGGTGCAGAGTTGGCTACAAGAACCCCAGAATGGTGTCTGCAGAGCCGTCTGGAGCTCAGAGCACCTTCTCCTAACTCTGCAAGACCCTACAGCTCAAAGTACTAGAGTTTATGTCCTCCATAAAAGTATTTTATGCTCCCTACTCTAATGTGGTATCTTCTGGTGGTACATAAAAATGCCTACTCTTTCTAAATCCTGATAAAATCTTGGCCTTGATGCTACCTTATGGCAGCAAGTTTCATGGGTTAATTATTTGCTTTGTGAAAATATCTTAATACGCTTTAAATTTATTGATTTTTAATACATTAGAATTCCCTTTGTTCTTCTGTTATAGGAGATTTTACATAGAAGCATTGCAATATGCAATTCATATATAGTTTCCTTGTATTATGGATATGCTTGAAAGAGTACCAAACATAGCAAATCCTGTCATGTCTTGAATATTTTTAACACCAGTTTCTTAATCCCATTGACTCTGTCCTGTCTTTGACCCAGGTAGATCAGAAGCGAGTGTGACATCCCAAGAAAAGTTCTTTTTTATAATTGTTTTTTCCCATTGTCTAAGTTGCTCTTTGTTTGCTACATCCTAACATTTTGTCTTCTCTCTTTCACTGACTGCTCTGCTTGCAGTGATAGCCAGGATTACTTTTTTCCTTCAGTGGTTATTTCAAATTTAGAATTCCAAGCGTGGCTTTACAGAAGGTATGGAAAAATGATTTTGCCAGGGTTAATGAAGTGTAATGTAAACATCTGATCTCTGTGCTACAAGATCATTAGACAGAGGTCTGAAGAAGACCTGGCTGCTAATTCTGACATTTCAGTTTTCATGTAGAGAACTGAAAAGCAGTAAGATTTCTTCTTTCTTCGCATGATCCATCTAGCAGGGAACACAATTTTGTCTGAGGTGCTTTGTTGAGCTTCTGATGAATTCTGCTGAAATCTGGAGAATTACAATGACTTGCATATGTGTTTGCAACATGGAAAAATCTCTCTCTATTTACTAAATGAGATCTTTATATAAAAAACAGATACTTATAAGAGCTAGTCAAGATTAATATTCCTTTTTTTTGAACATATTTTTGCTTGTTTTGTATTACTTTTCTCCTAAGATTATCTCTTAAAAATTACCACATTTCATAAAAGCAACCTGTCATTTCAAGGAAATTTCAGCGTTTGTTTCAAGTGACAAGAATTGTACTTTCAAACACAGCTCCAACGTCTGGTGAGATTTGCATTTTCCTTCTTTATGCAGCTGGAACCGCTGATACAGCCATAAATCTCAACCAGCATCTGGGCAGAAGAAGGGCTACCTGGAGGAATTATTTGGAGGGAAGCTGCCTGCATGATCAGGAAACCCGTCTGTTGGTTTCAGCTTGTCTCTGATGAGAGAATGGGAGATAAGCAAATGCATTTTTCAAGCAGCTGTCAGCGAAAGGAAGCTTTTGGTCAAATTCAACTGATTTATGCTTTGGTGGCGATTTCACACCTGAAAGAAATGTTTCCTGCTCTTCCTAAAAGACTATTTTTTATATTCTTTATATAATCAAAATCGGCAATTGCTACTGTGTATTCACTGACTATTAGTTATTAGTCTGAATTTTTTTCATTTTGTCTCCAAGGTTTTCTGTTCTCTCACTGTAAATTTCTACCATTTCCTTCTAAGACCACTGTTTCCCCTGTCTGCAATTCCTGGTGATTATGAATTTCTGTCTAAAGTGATGTGTGTTTTACAGTACAACCTGAGCTGCTGATATTAAGGATTATATTAATGGTGAATGATCTAAAATGTAAATGGTCAAAGAACAAGAACGAAACAAAAGACAAAGTACATAAATTAACTCTTTAAATAAGAGATAATACTGCTACATTTGCAGATGCCATAAAAAACTTTGTTCTGTTTACACATTTGGAATTGTTATTCTCTCTGAGGTTAAGGAAAAATGTAAGAAAGAAAAGAGAAATATTTGCTAATCTCTGTCACAAAAGAAAAAATACAGGAAAGAAAAAGAATGACAAAACTGATGAGTTAAAAAAAAAAAACATTATGAAGAAAATCTGCCTTGTGTGTCAGTAACTCTCAGACCTGAGAAGTCCTCTTGCCCTGCAAACGAGACCAGACACTGCCTTGGAATTATGGCAGTTTGAAAATGTTGTTTCTGAAGCTGGACAAATGCATTAACAGAATATCAATTCCCCACCTCTCATTCCCCAAATCTGCAGCACTTGCTAAAACAAATCCTATCTAAATCAAAACAAACTAAAAAAGGTTATTTTGAGTCTAAGTAAAACATGACAGTAGAGACTGAAGAATGAAATACCATTCCAAACACCAGCTGATCTTCCAAACTCCCACTGCAAATTATAGATATTCTAATTTTTTACGTTGATTAGCTGAAAATCCTGATATTTAAGCCCATCTTAGTCAGAATACTATACACTATTCAAATATTTTCTGATATGAGACCCTTTTGTGCTCCTCTTTGCCTTTAAAACCAAAAACGAAAGCTATGTCCAAACCCCTGAGTTGTTACTTCGACGCTGTGAGTTTCATTGCCTTTGGTAGTCCGGGGCACAGTGTGCCATAGAAGCACGAGTGTAGGTTTGGAGAACCTGCCTGCATTTCTACAGGTTCCAAGCAGTGCCATCAAGCCTAGAGCTACCAAAAGTCAAGAAGAATCCCTGTATTTTGTTGGAGATATGTTGCTGCACTGTAACACTGTGCAGCTTTGCAATGTTTTGCTATTCAAATTGTCATTGTTACTGTTGGAGCAGGTACTGGTGCAGCACCATTTCCAGTCCTCTTTGTGACAGATGGCTTTTCCCCCTGTACATGAGCTTTCTTTGTGAGTCTGCTATTAACTTTACATTAGACCTGTTTTAAGACCACCATAAAAAGTTATGTGCTACAGTTTGACGGTAAAATATTTACACGTACCAGAATTATTTATGTACTGTTAATTGAAGCAAAACAATTTGCAATTCTTTTTTTTTCTAAAGTCAAATCAGTAATTATGCTGTAAACAACCAAATTATCTGCACCAATAACTTAAACTTAACTGTATGTACTTTAATGATCAAAGTTATTTTCATCTAATTTTTTTCCTCGTGATTTTCAACACTTGCTTCCAAATACAACCAGGTATGTACTGATAATTAACTTTGATGCAGAATCCAAAGCACTCATTAACTTTGATTTACAACTAAAACTATCTGGGTTTAAGAACCTGATACATAGATGAATCTCTCTTTAATAAAGTACTCTGTTTCTTCTGTATGAGAATGAGGAGGTTTACTGGATGAAGCTTTCCCTGTGTATAGCACAACGTAATGCTGTCAACTACTTCAGACACAGTGTGCAATCTTTTATCTGCCAGCTTGTCTGTTTGCTCAATAAGCTTTATCTTTAATCAGGGTGAAAGATTGCACCTTGATAAAGTGTGATTATTTTAATTGCCAAGGAAAGACAGAACTAAATTATAAGACAAATTTGATTTTTAAACTTAGGTCTGCTCTAGAAGTGAAATAAGATTACATACAACTAACAAAAGTTAGATCCTGGAGCTTTGTCCTTTCAGAGCTGCAATAACTTTTTCTGAACGGACAGATTCAATGAAGAGGAAATGCTTATATCTATGCCAACATTGTTAACTTTGAAAATACTTGGTTTTGAAGTTCTCTTAGGTTTTCTGTTGAACAAAATAAATGTCAAGCAGCTTGTGCACCAACCGTGCAATCTTTTTTATTCTTCTTTCTGTATCCTTAAACAGTTTTTGTCAGGAGTGGATCATTTGACAGTGACACTGAAGTAAAAATAATTCAGATTGCTGACATTCCTCCCTCTCTCCTAAGCTGCCTTAAGCTGTCAGGAATGAAGCAGCAAATAGAGTCTTTGGGCTTCAGGTTGCAAACAGTCATCATTGTATAGTGGAATTTCTATGTAAAGTTTACAACTACTGTAGATTGGGACAGATTGGAACCTCTGTCAGATAATCTTTCTGAATATATCAAGCCACCAGTTCATAGATTTTAGCCTGAAAGCATTAATGCCATAGCAAGAACACGGGCCACTTCCTTGTGTTCAGCAGGGGCAAGGTCACTGTATTGTTTCTAGAGACTGACGTTTTGAAAGCCTACAATATGAAACAGAAACACTCAAACATTTGCAAGACCATATGGACTTTCCTTCAAGGGCCAATGTTTGTTCTTCTCCTCCTGCTCACACCCTGCCTGTAGTGGACCAGATCCTCAGCTCTGTTTGCTGCTACCAGCAAAGGACATAACCAGCCAGACATTTCCACACTGTTACAATGTGAGAGAATAAGCACTGGGAAGCGCATGTTTGATGTGGCCAAAAAGTCATGGAAGGCACCAGTTAGAGACTTCGGCACACACTTTCTGGCTGTCACTAAGATCACACAGGTTAGCAATTTAGTAGTCTTTTCCTTTGAGGAAATCTCTTATTTTGAAATCTCTGCTCTCAGAAATACAAAACCAAAGCAGAAATATAAGGGAATCTGTCTCAAGAAATCTACGCCACTGCATAAAACGGAGTAGGTAAGAAATATTTCCATTTCTCTTCGACACGTTCCCACCCAGTTCCTTTGATTTACCATTCATTAATGAGAAGACTGCGCCAGATAACGCGTCACAGCAGGATGCACAAAGCAGAGGTGGACTTGGAGTAAAGCTGATGGAGGAACCATCACGCTGGCACTTCTCCAGCTCGTGTGTCACAGGCAGGTTGGGAAGGCTGGGTTACATCTTGGTTTGATCTCACAAAATAACAGCAGTTGGGAAAAAAAATAGGCTTTTAGGTACAGTTTTAGTAGTGGGTTTTTTTTGTTTGTTTGTTTTCCAGCTACAGATACATCCTGGATCAATACTACTCCTAGGAAGAATGCAACTTCTATAAGCTCAAATTTGTGGGGGCCTATTTCCCCCAATGCTGAGGACAGAGGTTGGCTGCAGAACTATCTCCATGCCATCTGCACACCTTGACCATCCTTGCAGCTGTTGAATATTGACTTGGTACAAAGATGGACTGAAAGAGAGCACTTTTGTTGCAGTTGTTGAGTGACATCTGGACTCCCCAGAGAACCAGCTAAAATTAATTCCACTGCAGATGCCTCCACATAAAAGTGGTTATTAGAAAAAAAGACCATAAGCATTGTACATATAAGCCATTAACAGGAAGAGGAACTGTTATAATTATTAGCCCTCAGCTTTTCCCTGCGTGCAAACAGCCTGCTGACATGGTATCAAACTCTGTCTGAGGCATTAGAATTGTCAATCAGTGCCTTTTGGAGGGGTACAATCATGGTAATCTCTATAGAGGTTTCAGTCTGTGCTTTGTTTGTGGTATGAGACAGGAAGCATAAATGAGTCAGAAATCAGCAGATGGGGGGCTCTGTTATTTGGTTAAATCCTCTGTAATGCCTGATCACCAGCTGGCAAATAGAGGAGTACTGCTTCCTGAAGGTGACTCGTCAAACCACGATGCAACAAGCAGACAAGTATTTTGTTTTGCTTTTGCTTTTTTAACACTGCAGCATCTTTTATGGAAATCCAATCTCAGAACCTGTGATAGTCTCAAGCACTGGGTGGGGCATCTCCCCTAATTGCTGGGAAAGGTGTATATGGAAGTAATTAAACATTAAATACCATCTGTTCAGAGCTCAGCAAGGCTGAATCAGCATCACTCCCATGAAATGGAGTACTTGCTCTATGACAAGCCTGGCATTATTGCACAAAAATGTTCCCTTTCTTTACCTTTCCCTGGACACTCTTATCTATGGCTCTTATGCGGCTCCTCTGACCAGCTCCAGCTGATGCTTACCAAGAATTGCAAGTGACATCCACCCATCAGTGAACATGGCAGAGAGATCTCAGGGTGTGACAGCTGCCTGGGCATTACACCCCAAAATTCTGGAACAGCCCATAAATTGCTCCTTAACAAGAAGTGCAGAATATTTTCTTTGTGTTTCTTTCACATATTAATTTTGAATTCAAAGCTGCTCAAACCTAGGTGTTCTATCGATGGCTTAAATCAGTGACAGAAAGATCCCAATAAATAGTTTATTGCTCTGTATAGCTGTCATATGTGTCTGTATTACCTGATCGTCTTTCTAAGTGCACTTTACTGAAAGTGGGAACTTCTGTAATCACTTCTTTCATTTATATAAGGCTGTACAATACAACATCTACATACGTGTTTCCTAATAGCTTCAACTATTGATTTTTGTGTTGTTTTTAGTATGCTAGCTTTGTAAGACATACACAAAAAAGGTTCATTGTTGGCTATGCATATAATCAGTGCAAGTCAACTCTTCTGTTGTAAAGAGGTTCTATAGTAAAACATTTTGAACTCTTTTTTCAGGCATCAATTTCTCTTGCATTTTATGGCAGGGTTTTAAAATTATATTGTAACAACTGATTATTTTGGTTTGCTTTTGTTTTCTTTTAGATTGGTTATCCTCTATAGAGACACATGCATACGCACATTTCTGACTGTAAGTAACTGAATACGGTAGGTTGGGTGAGAAGTTGAAAACCATTTTACAGAAAAAAAGCTTTTCTCTCTACCCAGCATGGCAGTAGCCATCTGAGGCCATTGCTTTTCCACCATACAAAAACAATAGGAGTTGAAGAAACTCAAGAAACAAATGAAAACTCAACACAAATCAAGATTTAGAACAAGCCAACAGCCATCTTTTTTTTTTTTTTTTTTTTTAAATAATTTCTTTTTGGGTGCGGATGAAGAAACAGGTGCTTGAGAGGACAAGCCGTGATAAGGCAGCAGCAAGAAGTGCAGGGTGCCCCTGGGGCTTTGCAAGGTGCCTAGCTGTGCCTGCTCCTGCCACGACACCAGGCACAGCAGGATCATGGCTCACCTTGGCCATGCACGAGGTCACGGAGCCTTGGACAGAAAGACCTGCTGGAAGGGAGGTAACATACATACAGGTTTGAGGTAAATAGGACTGTGGGGAAGGTTAGAATTAAAAGAAAATCACTGCTAACAGAAATGGAGTGTGACTGGATGGAAAACAAATTGCTCTGGGTACTGGGAAACTGCCTGCAGTGACCTAAGGGTAAAACCTGTAGTGTACTTAATGATGTGCTTACTGGCTGGCATGGAGCCTGCTTTGAATATGAGCTGAGAAATACTGCGCAGCCTGGCTGAGCTAATTGGGGGATGGAGGAGCAGGGCTTTAGGAAACAAAGAGCTGCTCCTTGCTGCAAGAGTCAAGAGGCACTGGGATGTAAACCTCTGCTTTTTCCTATGTGTGTATGGAGCGCCGTGTGCAAGTCGGCATAAAATATGTGGATTAACGACATTCTTACTTCCTTAATTTTGAGATTTTGCAATGTTTCACCTCTCTTTCAGAACATTTAATTATGTCTATCACCCAGTAAAAGAAAAAGAAGATTACTGAGGATTATTAGATAAGTTATTAAATTCTAAGATGTGTTTTTGAATATGTGAGTACAGTTTCCATTTGGTAAGCTTGATTTGTCAGTTGACAGGAAACAAGAGAGCACCGATTTCTGTCTCAGTATAATTCCTGTTACTGAACTAATTACCTGCCATGTGTAACTGGAGAATTCAGAAAAACTCTGAACATCACTAACAAAGCCTTGAAGCATGAAGTCATGTGTTTATCAAGGATTTCTACATCACAGGGAATTTTCATTTATGTAACAAAAAATACAGTGAGGGCTCGATGGTGAAAGAGATGGCAGATCTTTATAGTCATTGCAGAATATGCTTCTTCTATGAGAGCTACCGCTGACTGTTTCTGATGACTGCAACAGGGATGTCTTCAAATAAGAGCGGAGTTAAATTGTGCACATTCATGTTCTGGTATGTGCTCTCCAGCTGCCATCGGAGAAGCCCTGGGCAGCCCCTGGGGCACCTGCCCTGTGCTGCCTGGACCAAGCTTCCACACAGCTCCAGGCTCTGTGCCAAGCTCTGGATCTGATGGATGGATAGTATTGCAGGGCCTGAACAATAATGGCTTTATAAATTAAATGATCAGTAAAGATGTGATTTTTAATCTTTGCGGATTCTTCAAGTCAGAATTAAGATTCTTATGTAATTTCCACTTGCATAGATCCTACTCCTACTAAAGTCAGTGATAGTATATCATCATATAAAGACATCTTTGTCAATTGCATTTTACAAGGCAACTGAGTGCTGGTGTTAGCATGCAGAGCCCATTGACAATTGTAGAGCCATTTCCCTTCAGAATGCTGAAACATTCATTCGTACATGTGCATTTTTCCGACAACTTCTCCCACAAGAACTTTTAAATTAATGCTCTATTCTGATCTCCAAGAGTATAATTTTGTCATGTGCTATTGTATACACTGTCTATGAAAGCACACAAATGAAAATTTAAACTCTCATCTATGAACAAATGTTCTGTCTGCCGAACACTAGGACTTGAGCTAGGACTTTCCACACAGAGAGAAGAGAACAGAATATATCAGAGGTGAAGCAGAATAAAATCTGTGCAGTGGAGCCATTTCCACCAGATCCACTACGGCATCTTTTTCACACTATATTGCCGGTAGCCACACATGGAATTCAATATGACCCAATAAATCCCTCTTCATGAGAAGCACTGTTTAATTCCAGAAACATTACAGAACATTAAAGAACGAGACTGAGAGAAACTTCACCAGTGATGCTAGTCACTGCTTCAAAGTAGTGTTTTTACTCAGTTGTTTCATTTTGTTTTTCTAATGATTGCTGTGCTACAGATTGATCTTACAGAACATAAAGTAAAGCACTTTTAGTCTCCCTAATTGTATCTGACAGATTTAGACAAGTATTCTTTTATTCAATTAACAATTAAATAAGGTGTTACTTTTCTGCAGACAGTTCATAATGTATTGACATTTGAATGATAAATATTCACTAGATTAGATATTTGGAACAGTAGTGGATAACTATCAGTAGATACCGAATAAAACCAGAGATTTATAGGACCCATAGTTCTGTTTCAGATGACTCCAAAGAACACTTGTACCTAATGGTAGAAACTTGACCTAGAGACCACTGTGCTCTTAGTTAGAAGATAAACAGTTCAAAACAGCTTCAACAGAACCTCACAACAGTGAGTTTCACAGTTTAATCATGCTTTGGGGCATAGAACACGTACTCCTCTTTCATTCATTTTGTGGCTTAATAATTTGAGGTTGCTTATATTTCTGCTGCAAGTTTTGAAAAAAATAAACTTTTTGTTGCTGAATTATCAGTAAGTCTACAGCAACAAATCAATACAGAGAATTACTAATGCTAAAAGTGACTAGCAGAGGGTTTTGGTGCATTGTCTGATCAAACTATTTCAGAAACTTCAGATAGAAAATGGATAAACAGCAAAAATTCATGGTTAGAGTTTCTCCCTCAGCTATGCAACCGCTGTGCCTGCTGTTGATGTTCCAGCTTTATGAAAGGAATGGGTATGTTGCCACCATGCTAAAGTTTCTGTAACGGAGATGCAGCTGTGAAGTGAAGGGCCAAGACGAAGGCATTGAAGTGCCTCAAGGGCCACGCTGAAGTAGAAGAGTAAAGAAAACTGTGAATAACCAGGGAAAGAGAAAAAAATATCCAGGTATGTTCATGCACAGGCACACACACTGTTATTTCTCAAGGTGGATTGGTTTGATAAAAATTATGACCTTTTTTCCTCTCCCTTAGTTTATTTTTCAGTACTAAAAATATTGCAAGTGCCTGAGGCGTAAGTCAGAGCAAACCTCCATTATCACTCCAGAGACTTGGCACTTTGCTCATTAGGCTCCTTAGGATCTAACTGAGTGACCTTGTTTGGTGGGAAGGCACAGATGGAGTCTGTCAGTAAATCTTGTTAATGTAACAAGTATTCCTACTGTTAGATGAGTTTTGCACCTCGTAGAAGCGTTTCAATCCCAAGTAAACAACCACCATTCACTCCTACCAATGTCAGCCCCCTTATTTCATGCCACCAGGTATTTCAGCATTTGTTTTTGCTGTGAATTACCAAAAAAGAACATCTTGCTGTGAGTGTAGGATGATCTTTCTCTCAAAGGCAGTCATGCACCTTGCTTCTAAGGAAAGTGATGTTTGCTTTTAAATTTGGAAGTGTTACCTGTTAAACACAACAGCTTTCTTCTGCTGTGAATCTTTCCTGAGGTTAAAAAATATTTTTATGACAGGAATGCAGATTTTTTCCTACACTCATGCTCATCCAGCTGTACTATGTAACATGCACAGCTAATGCATAACATAATAAATAAGTGGTTTATTTATGAAATCATTTTAAGTGGTTCAAAATTTTGGGATCTAGCCACCATCTTGAATCTGTGAGAAAATGAAAAGATAGTTTCAAAGTGCTTCAGAAAGTCAAGGTTGAAAAGATTATAGTACCTTCATTCAATAAATCGCTTTGGGTAAAGGAAAAGGGTTACAACATTTAAACCTATGTTCAGTCTAGCTTAAATATTTACGTAAAATTCAGTAGTGTGAAAAGTAGTTACAACCCTGAACACCAGGATAAATGTCGTGCTGAATAAGCAGTCATATTTCCTAACTGTTTTGCATCATTAATGCAAAGCAGCAAAGCTAGAGTGCTTACATTAGGGGCCCCCATTTTTCATTTGTATTCTTAGATTTGTTTACTAAGTCTCCCAGTCCCAAAGGGATTGTGAGGGCACAGCTTGAGAGCAACAGCTTTATGTATTTTTAACTTATATTCTGTGTTGGCTTACAGATGGAAGAATACAGCTTGTAGTCAGGGTGTCTCTGTGATGCTAGCTGAGGGCTTTGCTTTCTTAGAAAGAGGAGAACAATGAGAAGAAACCACACTACTTTGACTTTTGCCTTTCCACCCCTCGTCCCTCTCCTATAAGTCAGTAACATTCTGCATTACAAAAGCATTTTCCCCCACGTATATTTTGCCAAGTTCTTCTTTCTAAAGTTCAAATCACTTCCTTATTAGTTAAAAGTTTTCTTTGCTACCTGCTACTGTAGGGATTATAAGAAATTAAATTCAGGATAGCAAATATCTTCACAGGCAGAGGAATACAACCTTCCTGCAAGCTTAATTAAACTAGAGAAGGTGGCCTGATAGCAGATAATACACTGCTAACTAGACAACGAAGGTAGGAATAGACAGGCAGAAAAGGACAAGCTATCATTATTAAAATCTTTATGTTGCATGGAAACTGATGTCCAGGTGCTGATAGCACAAGAATGGAAACGGCTTTTCAGGATCTGACACGATAGAAACTAGCAGAGTTAGGCAAGTGCATGGGAGGGAGAAATATGGTGGAAACGTTTGTTTTGAAGCACAGCTCTGGCAAACTGCTTTCAACATTGTTATTACTGGTAAAGTTTGAATAGCAGTGACTTATCTTTTTCTTGGCTTCAAAGTCTTCGACAAGAAGTGAAATTATGATCAAGTCCGACCCATGACTTCAGAGACAAGAGTCACCTTCCTCTGGCTGCAGAAAGGGTAAAAAGTCACATAATTGCTGCTGCCACATTCCTTCATACGTAACAGGAGGTTATCTCCTTCCTTCCTTTGTTTTGTTACTAGAGTCTTGACCTGGCAAAAGCTCAAACATTTGAAGCTACTGCACAGCATGAGGAATAAATACATCTACTTTTGGATGGTACAATACTAGATTATTCCTTAGTTAAAATTCTCCCTCAAGATGTGTATGTAGGCATTCTAGAAGACTGGCCTGAACACAGTGCTATAGACTTGATGGAAGACAGTTCTGTGAAGCGCAAATTCTGCAAACAAAACAGTCAGAAGGAAATTTCGAAGAAAGTATTTTAACTTTACCCTTTCCTTCAGTGAGCTCTAATTAGGGCTTGCATAACATGTGAAGACCTTTCAAAGACTAAGTTGTTATCTGAGGCAATTTTGCATGCTGCAGTTGTAAAACTGAAATAATGCTGTTCTAATAAATGGGCTTTATTATTTCTAAGATGGATAGGTCAGGATTGCCAAGCCCTTCCTTTCACTTGTTCCTGTTCACTCAAGCTATTTTCTTGTTACAGTGGCCCTGCATTGTAGTAATCAGTGTATTCCAAGTGTCCTGTCCTGCATTACTACAGGTGCCTGCAGTAATGAAATGGCAAGCCTTAGCAATTCTCTCTTGTAATGGTTTGTTCTTATAGTTAATTGACATAGCCATGCAAGTAGAGCCTTAGATTGCTTCTGCATCACTGCAGACTCACTTTCAGAGAAAAAATTCTGGTCCTAGGAAAATACCATTCACTTTGACAGAGAGGCCCTGCAATGAAAGCCTGAGGCAGGTGGAAGAAGTGGAGCCTGAAATTCAGATTGCCCTCATTTTATCAAAGCAAAATTACCTTTTCCCTCAGGTACTTTGTAAGATATTTCCATTACTAGCTGATTGTAGTCAATTCCTCCTTAGCCTTCCAGATTTTTTGAATTTGTGTTCAAATGCAGTTTACCCTTATACTTCAACAATTGGGGTTTTGGTTTCACAAACATCAGAGCAAGTATGCCATTGAATAAAGGCACCAGAGGTGTCCTGGATGCTCAATAAAAGAACACCAGTAAAATAAGTCAGAGTTCTAGAGTCAGTTTGCTGCTGACTGACTTATTTGCTTTTGGTCTGTTGAAATAACAGTGCTGCCTTCTGTAGCTTGGTCTTATGACTACTCTGCTTCATTGTTGTTTTTGGCTCAAATAACATTCATCTGGTGCCTTCAGGTCATGAAAAAATATTGCAGGTGAAAAGAAAACAGTTCCCACTGCTTCATTCATTTAGGACACACTTTTTTCCTCCCTACGTGCCACTGTCACCACCCTTAAAGCAAGCCTGTTTTGCAAAAGAAGAAGCAAAACTGTGTCAGAGAGAGAGAGAGAAGCTAGTCCTCCTTCCTTAAAAGAGCTCTGATTTTCCTGCAAAACTTCAACAGCAGTATATTTCTCATTTAAAGAGTAGAAAACTCTTCCTCATTGAGGAAAGCTCTAATTTGTACTGGCCTACCTGAGACTGGATTCAGGATCCCTCTGTAATGCATGGTGTCTGGAAGGATCTAAATCAAGCACTTAAACCTCCTTCCCAATCTCTGTAGTGTGTATATGCGTGTGGTGTACATGCACACATATATAAATACAGAAGATGACATATTTCAGATTCATAACCTAAAGAGGAGAGAGAATTACAGCACAATAGCCTCATGAAAGTACTTAGTTGATAATTAAACTCCACTAATCTCAAAGAGAACAAATGCTATTTTTCTGAAGTCTCACATGTTACCCAAAATAATCTTAGCAGGAATCTGGACCTTAGTAGTGACTGGCTTCAACTCCAGTGCCCTTGCTTTGTGTCATGGCATGGATTGTTTCTCCAATCGATAGAGAGCAATTTCCAATCAAGGAAAACAATTGCACATTGGTTTATTTTGATCCATTTTCAGATAGGATTTCTACAGTCTCCTATGGATTTGCAGCTGCTCAATTGCAGTCTAATTGCATGACCTCTGTAGAGCAATGCCCAAGGAGTGTCAGTAGTACACTCGGACATACAGAGTGAAGCAAGAGTTGTACATGAAAATGAAGACAGCACATTGAGATATGTGTGCTATATCCTTGCTTACAAAAATTCTAGTGTTTATATGACCCTAAAATGCCCACAACCCATTAACTTGTTGTAGGACATACAGAAAGACATACAGAACTACTCACACAAAAATGTGTGTGCCTTCTTTACAGAGGAAAGAATAAAACAAAGGTGTGGTACCTTATATAGCAAAATTCCTGAAGAATTTCTTTGTTAAAAACTGAGGAAAGACCTTTTAGCAGTGCTAGCCTACTAGACAAGATCACAAGTCATGAGGAACTGGGAGAGTCCTTCAATCTTCTGGATAATCCAGGTCTGGCTCTCAGCCTGTGCTTTGGGGCATTTTATCTTTTCAGTGCTCACTTCTTTATTGCTGGAACCTCAATTTCTGTTGACATATCAAGGAATAAAGGAGTTATAGCAATGCATGGCAACAGCTTGTATCAAGACAGTTCAGAAAAGGGAGTGAAAGGTACAGTTTCTCTTCAAAGGTGCAGGGGTAAGATAGCTGGCCAAAGTCATTTCCCACGTTGAAATTTTCTATACAAGTGGAGATTGCTATTCGAATCTCAAGAAAAGGGTGGTAGTGAACGTGGGTGCCAGGAGAACTTCTTCAAGTCTCAGCTTAAAAGAAGTCACCCATTTCCACATAAGGACACAAACAAATTTAGATCCAGCTGGATACATCTATCAGATAAGCCTCCTCATCTAAGTGAAGAGACCACAAATTCTGCAATTCATTCTGATGACTGTCATGGTGAAAAATATTTCCTACCTACGATCTTCCTCAAGACACTTAATCAGTCTCGTCTCTAACAGAATCCCCAAATTTTGGAATAAGCTTGTAAGAGTACTGGGAAAATTTAAAGCCATCATTAAGAAGGAAGGAATCCACAGTGCCTTCTAACTCATTGGAAACTTTTCTGCCTGCCTTTTAGGGCAGCTGAAAGTTATTCTTTGCAGACATGCTGAGAATGACACTCACTTATGGATGCCTTGCCACTGGACTTCACAACTATGCAGGTCAGTAAATAACTAAATGCCATTTACAGCAGTAAATAACTGTTTGCCAGCTCTCAGTGAAAAGCCAGAAAAGCTTTCTTCCAAAGGCACTCGTTATATACATTGAAAGAGAAACTTCAATTCTGTAAAAACAACTCTTAAACAGGAGAAAAAAATAGCACAGAATAAAACTGCAGTACAGAAATGCAAAGTAGCAGTTATATTCAGGCCATTTCCACTAAGAACTGCAGGTAGAGTCTCTTAACAGCCAGCTCTCAAGTCTGTAGGGCTAAGTACAGGCTGGCTCTGTCACCCCAACAGTGAGCTCGAGGTCTTCCTATTTTGAGGTATCCTGGCCAGAAGCGAAGGCAATAGGCTCAAAAGAAGCAACCAGCAACTGACAATACAAAATCCAGCTTATTTTCCAGTGACAAAAGCAGAATGTTGCTTTAGTCCATACAAAGTTTCATGAACAATTTCCTAAAGAAAACAAGAATAGTTAAAGAAAACATCAAGCCCAGGCCAGGTGTGTCTGACCCCTAGACCCCGTGGGAGCTGATGGAATTGGAGGACAGAATTCAGTGACTTTGTGCTGGCAACAGGCTGGGAAGGGGTATGAGGAGTGACCCACTAGACTGCCACAGTATTCCAATGTAAGAGTGGGAAAATCATTTCAATAAGGTTGATGCCAGTGTGAGCAGGTCTTTATTCGTACAGTAGATATGCTATTTTGATGCTGTAGTGAAGCTGTGACTCTTGTTCACAAAACACCTGGCTTTATAACTCATATTGGTAAGAGTGCAAATGTATAGTGCCAGGCATTTGTAATTTAGGACAAAGATCTCACAGAGTGACACAGAAAACTATCTTCATTTTAAATCACAGTAAGCCAGCTTCTACTAAGAAATCTTCCAATAGCGCCAAATGAAAACCCACTAATGACAGCAGTTGGTCAACTGACACTTAGGGTCTTAATTCCCATTTTATACTTTTTTTTGTTTTTTGCAACCTGTGCTCTGGCAAATCTTGCTTAATCTCACTCAAATCTCACAAACTTATACAGCTCGTTTGTTTTGTTCTGGTTTTCTTCTCACATCATTGGTTGTACCTAACTACTTAGAGAAAATCATTTCTTTAATTACTTTCATTGTTTTAGTTCTGGGACTGACGGGTGGATTTTATTATTTTTCACTTAATCTGCATGTTCTTGTTGGACAAATTAGTAACAACTTAGTGTCACATATCACTGCTACTCTTCCAGAGCTACTTTCCCACATTGTAAGGTGTGAATAAAGAGGTTCTAATTCTCGGTACATGTTTTTTGAATAGTTTCTAGAATATTTATTAAAAAACACAGCAACCTGCCAAAGCACAAGGGCATCACTTTATACTCTCCTTACATCTGCTTCATTTCAGAATGTTTGTTGCTTGAAGAAACTAGCACTTGATAGCAATAATACTGAACAGAAAAGTAGTTTTTACTTATATGTTTACATTTTTTTTTTTCCAAGAGAACACTGCCTTAATAAAGTTCCTGATAAAACTCTCATTTAGGTGAAATGTCAGTATTGATCTGGCCTGAACTCAGAAGTTCACCAATTTTAACTTTGAAGGTGAATAAGAACTTTTATTTTTCCTACCAAACCAGCCTTTAATGTTCGTTAAAGTGAAAATTTAGCTTCTCATAGCATTTCCCCCCTACACAAACACTCAGATTATTTGATTAAGCATTAGATGGGATAATGCACAATCCTTGCTTGATTTTAATTATCTCGGACTCTGATGCCAATGCCAGTGATGACAAATGCCAGTGGGAGTTCTGAAAGCAAGCACAGGGAAAGTCAAGGGTCAGACTGCACACCTTCACAACTTTCATGCAGTTAGTTTCTAAAATACTTTGCCTTAATTACTTCTCCCACAGTTTTAGCAAATTTTGTCACATGGATTATGCTTGTTTGAGAACACAGTTAAAACTCAATACATGCTTTTCCTTGTTTCTACTACATATGTATTACTAACTGAAACACCTTGTGATGTATTTTTTCCAAAGTCATCTGTATGAAATAAGTTCAGGAAAATTTTGGTAAAGTTACTATGAAAGTTTAGATGAATTCCCATTAAATCATGGTTATTTTTCCTTATGTTTGAGTACAAGGTAATAGTAATTTTTATAATATATAGCAAATTAGCAACTGAACCAAAGAAGCAATTTTATGGCAGCTGACCTTTAGACTTCATTGTACGTTACCAAACACACCTTGTCCAGGTAATAGTCCTTTTTGTCACACATCATTGTAGCAAGAAATTATAGAAAATGCATTGGAGAGATTCCTTACAATGTTTCAAGTCAGGGTTAATTATGTCATTTGTTTCCATCAAGATGCTGTGATAGTGTTACACCAAAAGGTTTGTAGGAAGTCCAGTTGTAATGCATCGGTAACAAAATGGCTCATTCGAAAAGACTTTGGATGTTTTGCCATTCACTTTTGAAAAACCTTTTCATGTACATTTCTTACTATATCCATTTTAAGGAATGTCTAAAAACAATTATTGTAGCCTAAGTATTTAACAAGTATACATAAAAATAATTTATATATAAGACACTGAAGAGTTAAGAAAATCATTCCACCAGTCTGTATCATCCTTTCCAGCTTCTTAAAAGAGCAGCGCATATTTCTTTATGACAAGTCTTTCTACTTGACCGATAAGAGCCTCCTGTGTCCTAGGGGTAGTTCATGCAATTAAAAGAAATAGGTGAAATTCAAAAAGATAGCATGTAGGGGATAGTCATGGGCTGATGGAAAGAATCTGTAAAACACAGTTGTCAGTGCTCATTACTATCATAATCTCTAATGTCGATCTAATACAGAACATGATTCTTCAAAATGTTAACCATAAGCTGCATTTAAAGTATGTGAGCCAATCCTTCTTACTTAAAAACGTATGTTTATTGCTTTTGTAGTTACTAAGATTCAAGCACATACTTCACATGCTTTGCTAAGTGAGATTGCAGTGGGAAACAGCATATTCTAGAGCTCTTGCTTCAAGTATTTCCACTTCTGATTGTACTTCCACTCTTCCCATAAGAAGCCATTATTATTCAGAAACAAATCCCCCCAGAGCTTTCTTGGAGGATTTTTTTATGATGAAAAATATAGAAAGGCAGGTGTGTGCCATGTCAGAAGACACTGATCAGTTGTTGTAGAGGCATCGTTGTCATTAACTGAAGTGAAAAACAAGAACTGCTCTCTGAGGTGAAGCAAGAGAAGACAATTTTCTTGATATTTGGGCATAATTCAGTTTAAGACTAACTTTGCTAGTCTTAAAGCACTAGAATATTATAACTGAAAACGAAGCACACTTCCTCAAACTTCCTGAGCAAAACTGAAATTTAAACCAAATTTTAAATGATCTCTTTGTGGAATATGACTTCTTCATTGGTAGTGAATATTTCTGGTCAACTGGCTGGTACAAGAAACAGATAGAATCATGACATCTGCTGCAGAACTGACCAAGTATATATACCATGACTTAATTTTTCCAGGGAGAGCCCACATCCTCTGCGTGTAAACGTTTGAAAACTTTTTAAAAATAGGAATGACAATGTGTCTCTTCTACATCCTTCTCAATCTGCAAATAAAACAATCTGACTAGCTTATAAGCTTTTACTTCTTTTCCCATTGTTTGCAGTGTGGAAGAATGAGGAAATGTGGTTTCCTTGCAGCATGGAAAGAGCTGACATAGATCTTCTCTCTCCATGGTGACCTTGTTCCTATAAATAATCTGTTCCACAGACACCTGGGGGACTGGCGTGGTGCCTCATTCAGTTCCCAAGGTTCCTGCCTCCTGTTGAGAACTGTACCACAGATGAAAGGCTGCAAGAGACAGCCCCAACTGCAGTTTGAATATTAGGGCAAGTGGTTTGTGCAGGATTTTACACTAGAAGACACAGAGCAGAGAGTGGAAGACAGATCTGGTGTGATTATAGCAAACAGCATGGCTTTTCATGGGGTGCATTTTTGTATTCCTAATCAGATGAAACTGCAGTGCTGAAATCTGGAATACAAATGCCCTGACAGAAGTACTTCAATCTCACCATGTTCTGGAGAACTTTGGCATTAGCTTTACACTTTCCTGTGTGTATGTTCAGCTTGAACTCAGAAAGCAACTTTTGATACCTGCTCTGGGAGTGCACAGATAAAATCCCTGGAGACAAGAATCTGTTTAAAATTGTACCTCGAACAGGTCAGATGACACGCTCTAGATGCTTTTCCTTCAATGCATGGCTTACAGGAGATGTGATTTGTCTCCTTCAACTTCCAGAAGCTCAGCTGAGATCTTAAGTCAGGAATAGTAAAGTCATTCTTGGATGCTTCTTTTAAAAACTACAGAAATTGGGCTGCGTGTACACACCAAAAAGAAGCATTGTAGTTACATTCAGTGACAGAGAACCCATGGAAGCTCTTCTATCAATTGCATTTGACCAAAGCTGAGGAGCACCACTTCTTAGTGATAAAGAAAGCATTTATAGCATGCAAGGCATCTGCTGCTTGACACAGAACTCGCCTTATAGTCTTTTGCTCTCTATAGGGAGCTGGTTTCAGTCAGTCAACTTGGACTTGGACAGATCAGGTGTAGAAGTCTGCATCCCTTTCCATGACTCATAAGAACCTAGAGCCAGCAGAGAGGCAAACTGCTGCAAGCATATATGCAATTCCAGTATTTCTGTTCTTTTTGTGCAAACATGCTTGAGCTTCCATGCCTGTAAAGTCTGGCCATTAAGTACTCTGGCTCATATTACCCTAGTCTTTCCCTCCAGCTCTCATAGGCAAAGCACCAACCGGCTGCCTGGCATTTTGCACAGTCACGCTCATCAGGTTGCTGAGTATGATAAAGGCTTCTGATGCTGTACCTGAGAATATGTTTCTCCTCTCCATAATGAAATTCTTGATGACAAAAGTTGATTTGAAGTTTGAAATTATGCTAGATACAGTAGGTAATGCAGAAGGTCACCCACTACTGATTAAACAGAATAGAACTTGTATATTATAATGTAATCCATTGTTCCTTGCCAGTCATGCAGCTCCAACTGCTAAGACTGCCTATTACTTTTTCCAATCCCATTCTACAGCCTAGAAGATACCCCTCTATCTACAGATAGGAGTGTAAATGTTTCTGCTAATGCCATTAGAAGATTTGCTTATGAATGGGGAAACTATTCTTATTGTGACATAAGGTTATTCATAATCTTGTAATCAATTGTGCACAGGACAAGCTGGCAGGCAGGCAGCATGTATACAGATAATCTAAAATCATACCCTATCTTAATGCATGAAGCACGCAATTCACTATTTTCATATGATAGGCAGCTGACCTCCCTTGTGTCCACTGCACTTCTTAAAATGCATCTATTGTGCTGCATCCAGTGTGCAACCTTATATTAAAAAAAATCTTACAGAAGAAGCTCACTTATTTTATTATTTCTCCTAAACAATTAGTCTCACGTTGATCTTTGACATATAAAACAAAGGAGTAGAACAAGAGACCATGAAGATAGTGAATGAGTGGTATAGAAAGTAAAGGTGCACTGGTAGTAATTACGATACTTTTCACCAATAAAAAGAATATAAAAGAGTCCTACATTCACCATCCTCCTTGTTATCCTTTTTTATTTATTTGTTTTCCTGGGACAGAGGTTTCATTTTTCTCAGAATAGAAGTAAACGGTAAATAGATTTTATCTGCTTCTTATCAAATTTTCTGGTTATGAATCGGTAATATTTTCTGTGCTAAGCTGGTACAAGCTTTTAATTGCATGAAGAGTATAAACACATTAATCTGGACATTGCTAATCCATTTAATTTTGAGGCTGAAAAAAATGTCTGAATATATCTGAATATCAGAAGTAGAAAAATATTCTTTCAGTAATTTATTGCTCTGAGCAGACTAGGGTAGCAGAGATTTCTCCAGCCTCAAAAAGGCTGGCACATACACAGGCAGTATGGAAGAATCAAGTACAGTCATGAAGCAACTTGGAAGGCACACAGAGGCTGAACTTGCTCCTACCACAGTCAGCACAGGCTCTGCCTCAACTTCGCAGCAAGATTCAGCCTGGGGGTCACTCCTTAAAGGTGAGGGGTGCAGCCCAGCACAGTTACACCAAGCCTTAGAGCTCTCCCAGACCGTTAGCTGATGGACTCAGTGAGTTTGCTCATACAAGGTGGGCCAGCTCACAGCCTGTCTGCTAATCAGATTCTGATTTTCAGAAAGTCAGCTACTTTTCCATCTCTCTCTAGGGACCGCTTTGATGTTTTGCACTGTCTTTCATGCTTCACAGAGGGACATTTTTGAACGTGGCCATTAACCCCAGAGACTGGTTCCAAATTACTGTTCTTCTGTGAAGCATGAAGAGCAGCAGGGAAGGGCGAAGAACCTACCATACCTGGGGAAAGCCTGGCAGGTGGTGGGAAGCCAAATCCTCTGTACGCTAAAGTGAAATATCCCAGCTGGAGCAAAGGACAGATGGAATGAGTCAGAAAAGTAGTGGTAACACTGCATAGGAGTGAAGGTTAGCAAAGAGTGGTATCAAATTTAGCAAGCAGCAACACGACTGGAGAACCAGGAGAGGGGCACATGGAGGTGTTTTAAAGCTGTATTCCTCACTCAGACAAAAAGAGTCACGAAAATACCTTGAAATTAACATCATTTGGAACTATAGCAGTCTTTAAACCTAGCATATCTAGGCAGGGTAAACCTTAGCGACGCAATCAGTGGTCAATCTCATTTAATTGCATGAATTAAAAAGGGTTCCTTCAGCATCAGGTTTTAACTCTGAGGGGTTCATTTTGATATTTATATGAAATTTCATTTTTTAATATTAAAAACAGCAACCCTAAAAGAGGAGAAACAAAGGCAGCTGGAATTAAATCCTGACTTATACTTTGCTTCTGAAGGGGGGTGCCCAAAGGCAAATCACTCTCTTCTAGAAACCTGTGCAGGGTGACAGGTCATGCCTTGCTGTATCCTGCCAAATGCAGATGGTAAGAAAACCATCACCCCTTCCCCACACTGATGCCAGATTAGGCAGTATTATGCACATTGCTAATGGAGAATGAGACTGCTCAAAAGCACAGACACTCACTGATCTTCTCACTAGCAGCATGGTATTGCTTACACCTTACCAGTAAGCAAGATTAATTACAAATCAACATAAATGAAAATGTCATGAGTAAGCTGTTTCTATGTAAGAGAGATCATTCATATTCAAAACTATAAACCATTAGGAAAACAGACTGAAATATGAAGTATTAGTTACCAGCAACCCAAGGGAGAGAGACACTGATGGAGAAGAGAGATCTGGTTCACAGCCAAGAATGTTTCTGAAGACTGTGAAGCTATGGAGGCATGAAGAGAGGATGCCCTGTTTCATACTGAGATTACCTAAGTGACACAGAAAGGACTCTTGCCCCAGGGAATGGTGCTGATCACGTGTTGCTCACTTGTAACTTTTGACAGGTTTTAGTAATGTCCAAAACGATCTGGGGATCTGTCACACTTGTAAGCAGAAATGCCTGGAAGTGAGAAATCAGGAAAATTGTGTTCAGAGTTGTCACTCTCAGATGTGCAGATTGCTTGCAAGGTAGGCAATGGGGCAGCAAGGCGTATGTAAAGACTATGAATGAAGGACATTCACACAGATTATGAGTTAGTTACATGTGTGTAAAAATGTCCTTTAACTGGAGTCCTTTAACTGGTGAAGGTCTCTTGCAGCTGCAATCCAGTGGCACAGGATGTACTATGGGCAAAAAAAATATAAAGAGCCACTAAAGTCCTGCAAGAAAACCAGACCTTCTCCCTTCTCCTTCTATGACTTAACATGCTAAACAATGGAGAGGGCCATCATGTTAGGGAGTAGCCCTCAATCTTATGGGGTTGCAACTACACATGGACATAAATGAACAGGAAGACATTCTAGCACCTTGAAATGTTTTTCATGGATTGGCAGCAATGCGTTACACAAGAAAAAAAGAAGAGGATACGAATTTCAGCCAATACTTTGTCCTCGGTATTAATTGCAACTCAGCCTCCCCCAAAAGATTTGCTTTTTAAAGGTCACTCACATTGTCATGCAATTCACCACACACTTCATATTGCTCTCACTGCTCTCTTCTTCAACAGCTTCCCGAACACTTAATAATCCTGACTCTTGACATTTAAGAATCTGTTTTGCTTCAGAAACATCCTAAATCCACTACACTAATCTCCATCTCACCCATCTCACTGCTCTGTCTCCCACTTCCTCTCCAGATGGGCCTCAGAAATGTTTTCTCTAAGCTTTTTGTCTTATTTTTTCCCCTTTTCTTTAAGCTTCCTTTTGTCTAACAGAAAAGCAGTCAAATCTGACATGAGAAACTCTCTCTTTCTCCTAATATTCAAGTCTCAGTGTTGGATAGGGCTTTTTAAAAAGATATTTAATCTTTTGCTGTCATGCAGCTATTCCCCAAATCTGCCTTTCGCCTTCTTCTCAAACTTCTACTTTTCCTTAAGACTTCCTCTGAGATTTTAGAAATCTGAGTGCTTTTCCGTAATGTCCTCATTTTTATCAATATTTCTCAGACACATTCTGTGATTCCTCCTCCATTGAGTGCTGAAAGTGGGAAGAGAGAAAAGGAAGAGGCCAGTGCAGCTGTTGCAGTCTTCTCCCACCCCCTTCCCCTTGTGATATTCACACTTTCTTCACAGAGGAGACTTGCAAGTCTTTTTTCCAAAATATCATCAGATTGTTGCTTATCTCCAAAAATGTTTGGCTCTATGGAGAATCCTTTGGGATACACCACAGCAGCAATTTTAGCTGTTCTGGTGTCCAGAAATTTTTCTCTTCCTTTAAATACTGTTGAAGCCACATAGCATTGTGGGTTCATTGCAAATACACATCTATCAGAAATGTGAGTTAACCCCAGAGTCTGAAGCTGCCAGAGGTCAGGCACACTTGTCTCCTGAGGTCCAGACAGTAGGAATCAAGACCAGGATGGAATTTGGCATTTAAGTCTTTCAGGATTTCTTGGTTTAGATTCAACTCTAACCTCATACCTAGGCTTCTACCTACAGTCAATAAATCCTCATGACTCACTTCACTACTCTTTCAACACCGAAAACATCAGCTTCTAGCAAGCGTACTAGTTCAGATGAATCTGATCATGTTGCTGTGATGCTATAGCATTATATTTATCTACATGCACGTCTGGCTCCCTGCACACCTACACGTGTGTTTGTATAAACATGCAGACACCCTACAGACGTACAATAAGAGTACTCAGAAGGCACTATTTTTTTAAGGTGCTTTTCCCAGCAATACCTGGTTGAAGGAGAATATTAAGGCTCTGCTAGAGCCAGCAGAGAGAGTGCAGGCAAAACTGTATTTTTTGTTGAGGAAAGATTTGTTCCTATTTTGTTCCTGTTTGTTTGGTTTCTTGTGTGAGTTAATATTACTTGGCAGCTTATCTTGATCCTGTCTGAAAAGAAGTGAAACTTGTGAAAATGAAAACAAAACAAAAAAAATCCTTCAAAATTCTAAGCACATTTGGTTATTAGTGTTGTATTGGCTGAGCCAAGTATTTTTCAGTTTTGCCAGCATTTGTAGAGCCATTTGTATATTCATATCTTAAAAATATTATTAAGAACAACAATTCACTGGCTATGAACATTTGACACAAACCTAAGTTTTCAGAAGCAGTCAGTGTACGCCCAGAGCTTTATTCACTCCAGCAGGAGCTGGCAGCACAAGGATGACATTGAAAACTACTGGCTGAAAGGCAAAAATATGAACAAAGTACCCACACTACTTTGTCAAAGCAGTCAGCGATTAATTTTTCACATCTTCCATGTTAGCTAGATTTTATTCTGACAATGCAGAAGACAAATAAACTAGTTAACATTGTTTTGTACAAAGATCCATGTATGCTGGACATGCATACTGGGAAAGCGCAAACACTGAAGTGATATTTCTGATGTTCATTTTGGGGCTGCTGTGAACAGCCCCAGGAAGGAAGTATTCTCGCCGTACATTCAGCTTAGGAAAAACGGGAATGTTTCTTTTTATAGGAAAACTCTCAGAGAACAGATGTATGCCCTTCTGTAGCTCCCTTGCTTTAGCTATAATACAGTTTGCTGCCAGGCTGAGTGCTCCACTGCCAATGAGGCTGAAACAGAGAGACTTCTTTCACTAACTTATCTGCTTAACTAGCAGTGCCACCATACTGAAAACCCATGCTCCCGGAGCCAGGGAATCCTCTCACAGTACATCCCAAGCTTGGGAATATAACTTTGGACTGAGCATATTTTATGGTATAAATCTGTGTAAATACCCTGCCTTTGAAGATACAGAAAAACTGAACTGCTTTTGACTTGCAACTGCTGCTGTGATTTTCCCCATTGCTTTATCAGATTTAATCACCTGGAATTCACCCTTGCAAATTGCTGAGAGGCAAGCAGGGAAGCTCCTTGGTTTCTACAGAGAGGTTAGAAGCTGACAGAACCATAGCGCTTCAGTTGTTTGCAGCAAAGCTGAATCCTCCCTAACCAGCTGTTAGTGCTTCTTTCACAAGCAGGCATGAAATACTGCCTGACTCCAGCTAGAGAGAGCCACCTTCCAAGTGTGCTTGCAGCCATCCCTCTTCCTAGGTCACTGATCACAGTCAGTCACAACAGCACGGTGCTACAGCTGGAGCAGCAAGATGTGGCAGTCTATATTCCTTCCCCTCCAGCTCTTTCCTCCTTCTTTCCTCCCATCATGAGACATACACATCAAAAGGACAACTCTGTAGCTGCCCTGCTGCCTGGCTGGCATTTCTGATGCTTCCTGGCCGACACCAGAGCAGCTCAGGCACCAGCCGCCAGCCATGGGCAGCCAGTCTGGCTCTGGTACTCACACCTGTAGCTAAGCAGCTTAAGAGATTGAAGCGGTGAAAAATTCGGCCTCTCGAAATCAGATCACAAGTATTTTTCCAGCTGCTCTTTCTTGGCCACCCACTAAATCTTCGTGGTGGATATTTATACCAACCTGGCAACTTTTGTCCTGCTGTGTTTAAGAGGCCTCTAGTGAGGCACAAAGAGCATAACCCCTCTGTTTGCTTTTGCACAACTCTACTTTCTGTATTCCCAATATCAACACGCTATGAAGAGCCTGGTAACATTTCAGGATGTTCCTTCTCTTCATGAACTGATTTTAGAGAGGTACACAGGCAGTATGGCATTGAGACAGCCACTTCAGGTTTAGGAAGTATACAGCTGAAAAGTTTAAGAAAGAAAAGCCCAGCATCACTTTGCATTTAACTGTGAAGCATCTGCTGCAAGGGTATCAGGAGGTAAGACTCCATAAAATAACATAGTTCTGCATCTATGCTCCTACAGCCTACAGAAATCAGCAAGAGATACATTATCATCTAAGAAAACAGAAAGAAGGCATATAAAAGTCAGCAAGGGGTGTATTATCACCTAAGGAAACAAAAAAAAGACCTTAATTTTCCATTCTCCTCAACAGCAAGATAAAGAAAAATCCACTGCTGCTACTCGAGCTGAAATCTGCTCTCTTGCTGCTACGCAGACAGGACGTTGCCTGTTTCTGGCCATCAGAGGCTACTGCAGGCTTCCATCCCTACGAAGTTCATGTAAAAACCTGTAAGCAAACACAATGAGCAGCTGTAACAGTCTGCCTCCATTTCCCCTTTCACACCAAATGCTCTCAAATGGAAGAAAGTGAAGAACACAGCATACTCTCCTTAAATAAGGTTAAAAATCTCAGAGATTGACTCAGATCTTCCTTCTCCGCCTTGTACTGCACCTATCGCATCAGCTTTCCTTCAAGTAATAAGGCGAGCAAACAACCCCAGCTGTTGTCAGTGCTCTGTACGAGTCACTGTGCAGCAGATGCTGAAAGAGCTGTGTTTCTAAATGCAACACCTGCTGCTGAACCTGAATTTCCAAGCTACAGCATTATATATATACAGAAAGATAACTGAGTAGGTATGTACTACTAATAGCCACTTCTGGGTAAAATCAGAGACACAGACAGCAGGGAATTGTAACTGAAAGCTCCATACCCACCACAATGTTTGCAGTAGTCCAATGGGATAGCGTTTCATCAAAAAGCAAAATAATTGTGATCATTTCACTGTTTTTCTATTATACTTTGTTAGACAAACACTTTAAAGTCCAATCTAACTTTTCTAGTTTTTACCCATGTTTGCATACTGCCACAACAGACTCCAAATCCAGTTCTTAGGCAGACATTTCGGGAAATGCTTTTTTTTGGCAGAAAAATCAACATTCAAAAGAATTAATTTCTTTCTTCTTTATGTACATAATCTTTTACATGGACATGAACAGGATCAGGTTAAAAACAAATATTTCTCTCATTTTCTTTACGTAAGGAGAGGAGAAAAGGAACGATTATTTTTCTGGCATACAGTGCAATGCCCTAAACTGTATTTAAAAACATAGAAGTCAAAAATTTCAGCACCTGGAAGCAGAAGGAAATAGCTGGGATAGGCACTGCTTGAGTGGGCCCAGATTCAGACCATGTGGGCTGGACAAGGGCGGCTGGTTGTCCTGCTGAGGGTCACATTGTCACCCAGCCTCCCTGCTTGTGCGGTGACCAAGCGACTGGTGTGCAGCCTGGGTGGACTTGTTGGTGTGTTTTTTACATTCGGACATCAAAGTCTTTGCTGTATTTGGCCATAGAGATCACCGCTGCAATCTAATGCTGCCAGGGTACGTGCATGCAGTGTGTGCTGAACAGAAAGTATTACTCAGTAGCCAACACAAAGTGTCACTACAGCTCAGGAAACAAGTTGCCTCAAACAAAAATACTCTTAATCCTTGGAAAGGTGACTCCTTGGGACCAAAGTGGAGGGCAGCGCAGTGACACAGCTAAATCTGCTCACCACCCCTCCACACCGTATTTAGCTCCACATCTCCTTTTTTTCTCCAAGTATCTTCTTTCCAAAATTTGTTCCTCCCTTTCATACCATCCCTGAGTTTACAAAACCAAGCAGTGCCTAATTTGCACGTGGATCTCAATTTCTGAGTGAGTGACCATTGACCTCCATTTACACCCAGCTTCTCAGGGGAGCGTGCTCTCCCACACTAACAGCTGCTCTCAGAGGATGCCCTGCTCTGTAAGAGCTGCCTGGACACGGTGCTGGCAGAGCTCACAGATTTATCCATGGCACCACTGTGCACCTTGCTGCTGGCTGCCCAGGGCTGTGGGACCCACTGGTGGGGCAGAACCTGCCCCATGACCTTGTTGTGCCCAGACACAGAACCACTGTCCTGCTGAGATGAGACAGGAGGACAGCTGCGAGTCTGCCTTGGGACGGCCTTCCAGGAGCAGTGTAACCATGGCCAGAGCACTTTAAATTACTGCCATTATTACGTTTTTGACAGTTTGGGGCTTAACCATTAGTTGGTAACAGTCCTTGGAAGCCTAATAGAAACATAATTATTTAGTATAATACTCAATTTGGCTGTTTGAATCATTTCATTTGTCATCTGAATCATGAACATAGCTAAGAGAAACACTGCATGCCTGTGTCTGCCCAGGGTAGCATGGAGTACACTTGCTAGTGACTGTGGTAAAAAATGAGTGGACATTTTTGAAGAGTCTCAGATCTGTACTGTTCCAGTGTCTTTTGCAGCTGTTTACCTCTGTGTGATACATGTGACAGACAATGCTGAAGGCAAGGACCTCTTTGTGCAGATTTCCAGACTGAGTCAGCTCTGGCCCATGCCTGTTAACAGAGGGGGCTATTGCCTATGAAGAGGCGCAGGTTAACATGTGTATGCATGTACTTATGCATATGTGCATGGGCAAGCAAGTGCATAGAGCAAACTTAGATAAATATTTATATTGTGACTGAATACACTGCATGAGTCATGCAAAACCAGATTCTCAGCCAGTGTAAGGTGGCACTGTAAAACTGAAGTAGAATGTACAAGATTTAGCAAAACTTGTCTTCTCTTCTTAGTTCTGTGCACTGGGGAAAACATAACATCTATCATGTTTGTTTCCTGGGTGCTGCATTTCACCTCTTAATGCAGAAACATGGCAATGACTGTGGTATAACAGCAGTTATCTTTACACTGTCTTAAATTTTTTTTGTATTGCAGACATACTAAATGGACCAGTTGTTTGTGGTCCGAAAATATTTCTTGCGGTCCCAAAAGAGAGTATATTTTTTTTCTAGTTTTGTTGTTGCTTGTTTGCTTACTTGCTTGTTTTTCCTGAGGATCTTTCAGCAAGTTAACTCAATTGTGGGTTTGTTCGCTAGACACTTTTCATGCTGGAGCTCATTTATGTGCTGCTAAGACCCATACCTGTTTTTTCATCCCATATTCAACTGTAAGTCCAACTAAGCAGTTACAGGGAAGTTTACAGACCAAAGCCTTAGCACATATGACCAATGCAATGAATCCAATCTGAACATTTTTGCAGAGATATATTTTTAGTTCTGAGTGCATTGCTCATAGTGATTTCTTTTGGGTTGATTTACTAATTCCACTGAAGCAGCCCATATTGTTATTACACAAATTTATGTTGCTGGTTTCTTTCAGCGGGTTTTTATTGTGTTGCCTACTTATCTTGTAGTAATGAACACTAGCATTAAGATCACCCAAGGTGCCAATTAAAGTGTTATGAAAGGCTAAAGTATGACAGTGCTCACGAAGAAATGTTGCTGAAAGACGACAGGTGATTAATATGCTAACTTGATCTAACTGCTCAGCTCTCCTGTGAACCTTGAACTCCAATAGTCTACTGATTCATCATTCAAAGAAATTATAATACAGGTTAGGAAGCATACCAGGACTAGTCCTAATTTAATACAATCTGTGGTGCACTCTTGTCTGAGGGAATTTTAGCACAGGAGATCACACCGGTCTCTATGGCAACCAAACCCACGAGGTTTCTCCCACGAGGAGCCCTGGTCTGCTGCAGTCAGTGCCTGCTGCAGCACCCACCCCTACAGATGGAAAGAGGCTGTTACTATGTAAAACACAAAAAAACCCAAAGCTAATCGTGTCTCATTGCTGTGCAGCTGTGTTCTTCAGCTCATTATAAAAAATCATGTTCTCTCTATGTTTGATAAATTATTCTTTCTTTGCTTGAGTCAACCTTTAAAAAAACATGAAACAATTAATTTGTTAAAAACAAACACAAGTTATCTTTTCTGCTTCTGTAAGCAGAGAAAAATCAGATGTCACAAATCTGATCGGAGGCAGCTGGGGAGACGGCAGTTTGAAGCACTTTCTCTGGCTGTGGCCTCTAAAGAGATATTTCTGAAAGCTCAGGAGAGTGTCTATGGCATGTTCGTAGGCACTGACATCTATTCAAGTCTTAAGCCTTGCAGAAGTACTAATAAAGGAAATTAAATTTGTCCTTTCTCATCTATAGTTTCCAAAGGGAAAAGATGCAGCCATCTAAAAGATAACATACTAAGAGGGTACTTTTTGAAGGAATCTCACTGATTATCCTTGACCAAGCTCATTCCTTTTTTGTTTTAAGAACATTTAGAGATTTTCTAAAAAGAACTAAGGCATTAAAATCTTCCACAAATGCCATTATCCAAAGCAATCATTCCTACAGACTTTTCGTGAACTCTGTTTTCTAACACGTCTCAGCTTGCGGACACATTACATGTTGTTACAAAGGTGACAGTGCCAATGTGGCTTTTTCCAAAGCATGCTATCACCCTTTTTGTCAGTTCCAAAGACATATGGGCCTCGGAGCGGCTGTGTATGTCTGAATAGGAACATGCATCTCCAGTGTGGCAGCTATAAGGATATCTGCTAGATTTTGTTCTCAGTTGCCGGAAAATATGTGTACACAAACAGAAGCTCAAAGTGGTGAGCTAATTTCAACTTCTGTTACGATGCTGCTGGCACTCTTTCATGAGAAGCTTATTTTTAATTTCCAAAGTGGTGGATTGTGCTGCGCTAGGTCCCACTGGTATTTACACACAATGCGCTCCCACAACTGCACTTGGGATTCTGTAAGCTGCTGACTTGCCAGGGCTCTGGTGTGTCACATGGTGGCATTCAGAAAACAAAAGCCACCAATCTGCCACATAAACTCCTCCCTTGACTCTGTCATGCCCTCTGTCCCTCAGGGTTTCTGGTGACAGCCTCAAGAGACCTGTGAGAATGCTGTCAGTGAGAGAAAAAAACGGATTTTCTGACACTGGTCCCCAATACCTTAGTAATGCACAACATTCTTTTGTCCATGAATTTGCAATCTGAGAACACAGGTAATGGAAAGCAGTGATATAGCTACAGGATAAGTCTGATTTCATTTTAAAATGCATTGTACTGTTTTTGAAAGGGTCTCTTAGACAGCAGCAGAATTGGTTGCTCATTACTGTTTTCCTGTGGTGGGCATAGTTGAAAGATTTGTCCAAGAATGGATATTTCCAGTCCTTGGTATGAAGTACTTGACATGCAGAGCAGTGGCTCTGAATTGGCAGTGCCATTTGTTCAGACGTGCTTTCTGTGAATACTGTCTGCATATCTCAGACACATCCTATCAACTCTTAGCCTAAGTCCTTGTCTCAATCCTGAGAGAACCACATCACTTGAAAAGAGGATATAGGAGAATTTCAAAGAGGAAATACTCAGATTGAAAGTGTAGCATTCTGTTTCTCCTAGCAGTGTATTTGACTGTTTAGCTAGAAAAATGAAATGAAATGCAATAAAATAAAATAAACATTGTGCCAGTTCCAAATATTCTATTTCTAAGAGTCTGTGCTATATGATGCATCTCAAATTCAGGAAGATCTAGTTGGTAGAGGGGATGTCACACAGACAGATCACCTCCGCATGTTTGTACAGCTATTCTTTCTAAGTCTACGGAAACTGCCAGGGAAGAATGGTGTTAGCTGACCGTGCTCCACTCAGTTGGGATTCTATTCTACTTGCAACAGCTGATGGAAATGGAAGATGGTTTCTAACCAAGTTCTCAAGGGAAGACACATGAATAAAAATACTTTGCTCAAAACGTTATTTCCAGCACTGCTGAGTCACCCTGAGAATCTCATAGCCCCTCCCTATTCTTTTCAATAATTAAAATCAAAATAGCTGCAGCAATTACTAGGCCATAAGCACGAACAGAATATGTATTTACCTCCTTCAAAGATAGCTGATACTGTAGACTATACACACAAATTCAGAGGTGTACACATCCCAGAAAATATTTGCAAGCTGAAAATATGTAAGTAATATCAGATACGGTTTATCTTCTGAGCTTGTCTTCATAGGTGGTCCACAACAGAAAAAGATTCATCTATCGCAATTTTGGAGACTGCCCTTTTGAAAAGTTCTATTTTGGCATATTCTGGGTTTATTGAGTTTATTTCAGATGAGGATAAAGATTTTTGTTTTTCTTTTAAGCACATACTTGAAGGACCAGGCATAACTGATACAGTGTTAGAAGGGAAGTACCAAGTCTATTTTTCAACTTTTGGGGAAACAGTCTCAATAGTCAAAGCAAAAACCTGGTGTTTCTGCCTTTCCTTACTCCTTACATATAGCACTGTGTAAGAATTAGTAAACATTTTTATATGATGATGATTCTCTCTCCAGAGTTTTTTAGTCCTTCAAACCAGCTGTTCTACCCCAAGTTCTTTCCCTATTTATTTCTGGCTTCTGTGCAGTTACAGAGCTTGTTATGACCATATTCTATGCAGCTGTCTTGTCATCACTGCAAAGAATCTCAGCGTATACAGAAAGAAAGCATCACACAAGTTACTACAATGAACATCAAGAAAGAATTCCTATTGCGGGACGTAGTAGTAGAGCTGATGAAAAGATGAAAGCCAGGGGCTAAGTTCTAAAGATCTGTCTGCAAACATATATGTACATTTTTTAATTTTTAACTGTATGGCCTTCTTGACTTTTCTGAGTTTGTTTTATAGAAACTATGGAGAATTCAGCCTTTACTGGTCAGGAAAAAATATTTTAAGGAAACCCTTCTGAGAAAGTTAGGGCTTCTTCGCACAAGAAAACTTAAGAATTGTACTAGAATTTGGTCTGTGAACTCTTATAGGAAAAAACCCTCAAAGGTTCAGCTCATAAAAGAGCTGAAATGAGTTAATGCACTTTCACAAGAAAACAAGCAGGTTGAGCAGCTTTAATCACACCACTTCAAGTCGCAAATTACTTTCTGCCAAAATAACAGTGCGTGTAAGAAAGACGTTACGGTTTTGTACCATCCTTTGCACTTGAACAAGAATTCAAGAAGAAGGCATATATTTAAGTCTCCACATACAAAAAGTCTCATTCTAAGAGGGCTTCCACACAAAAGATACATGATGTTACATGGTTGGACTAATATCTCAGTTTGATATTTATAACTTTACATCTATCAACAGATGTAAAATTTCCAATGAGGTCTTTATACGAATCTTGTTAGTAATAAACTCTTTTGAGCAACCACTGCCAATGGTAAAGAGAAAGGCATATTAAACCTACAAAATAATTCTTTTAATTGAACAGATGACATTTGAAGTGAATGCAAGTTGGCATATATATGTGCATATATGTTTTTAGATAAGAGAAAGCTATGCCAAAGGAAAGAAAAACTGTTTCCTACATAAATAAAATAAAAGCAGGTAATCTGTAACTCTTGTCATACTTCAGTCATGGCTAAGCAGTGTAGTCATAAACCAGGACAGACGTATGGTAGCTAGAGGACAGCCATGAAATGAACAGACGTGATTATGGTTATAAGAGCTCACAATGTAAATATTAGACATTACAAAGGACTTGAATAAGGTAACTAAAACTCCAGAAATATGAGACAAAGGCATGAATAAAAATAATTGTATGAATTAGTAGTTATTGTGGGCTCAGTTGATTTATCATAATTGATGCTGTGTTTACAGGGACAGCTTCTTTCTTATTGTAAAAAAGCACACTTACAATTTATATACTGAGCATCTACCTTATATTTAGATGTAGCCTTATAAAATGTATATTTTATATATTGTTTTTGATTTTCCCTGAATACTTTAGTCTCCTTCTCTATTTCTAGGGATGTTAGCCAGGTTATTTCTTCTTTCCTAGCTAGAAATTGCGAAGTTGCAGTGAATTATGTTGTCAGTAAAACTGTAAATTGTTGTAGAAAGATACAACTTCTCTTTTCCTAGTTATCACTCAAGAGATGCCCTTACAACTATTTGTTTCTTTAATGCTTTTATATACATTATTGTCAAGCTGACTGACAGTAATAAAGATAAAACAACAAAGAAAAGATAAATAACAAGAAACAGAAAATAAAGGAGATAGCACAAACAGCACTGGGAGCTCCAGTGGATCACAGATGAACAGGGGGGATGATGAATTTGATAACTTGCATACGAATGAGCTCCAAAGGATTCTTCCTTGTTGTTCACACTTGCATTTGTCTACGTGATTGGAGTAATTTGCATAACTGGAAGGTAATTTCTTGTTAAAAGCTGGGATAAAATGCTTTGATTGTAGGGTGTGTATCTCAATGCATGCTCTAGTCTGGAAAAGTCAGAAGTGTGATAATGAGGTAACATTTTGAAGTCTATATACTAACAATGAATAAATAAAACGTAGAGAAAGAGAAAGAGTTCCTCTTCAACAGTTATCGTCTTTAAGAATTCTTGATGAATGTAGCTTGTCCAAGAGTCCTTACCCATAAAATATTGAAGACACACTTTTTAAATTATATGAATCCATCTTTTAAATAAGTTACACAACCAAAGCCTTGACCACAAAAGATTATTAAATATTCCATGACTAATTTGATAAGAGATATTTTTTTATTATAAAAGATGTCTGTAGGCAGCTTTTGTGCAGAGACCCCCCAGATGACTAGCGAAGAAGAAACTCAGCTGGCTGATACCAGATGGATTTTTGCAGTGGGTGGAGAAGACTGCAGATTCCTGGAAGCTTTCTCACTGCTTTCATTCAGGCTTTTATGGAAGTCACTGACTACATGATTTTACAATATATCTCTTTCATTCATTTTCATCAGATTTACTCTCTCTTAACTGCTATGCTTTGACATTACTAAGCTTGAATCTGTTAGAGATCTATCTCTACCTTCCGTGAAGAACCAACTGCTTTGTGTGGGTCTTATGAAGAGAAGAAACAGAAACATAATGTTTCAGATGGGCTAAGTAAATTTGCATTTGTAACTGCTGAAGCTGTCTGGCATTCAGTTCCGATTCAGTTCCGTTTTTTTTTTTTTTTTTTTTTTTTTCCTCAGAGATTCTATTTACTAGCTATACAATTTCAGAACTATCAGTCTGAAATCTCAGTGTGGTTTAATTTCAACAATGTGGACACCACCTCTGATACTGATCAGACTCACTAATGGGCTGCAACGCCTTTTATGGTTGAAATCACATCAGTTCATCAACTATAAGACCTTGAAGTCAAGAAGTTCATTTCCGAAAAAAGTCACCAACCTTTGGACCAGTATCTACTGGATAGCTTACCAAAAACTAGCATGAGAAATAGCAGTCCATATGAGTCACCTGTTTTTTATCAACAGTTTATTCAAAGATACCACAGACTGAATTCACAGGAATTAAACTACTTTCCCCTCTCTGATACAAGTGAGCAGTAATTTAGCAGGATTTATACTAAAAGCTTAAGGAAATTTAAACTGAGGCTGCCATGGATGTCCCTCTACTGTAGATAAATAGCGGCTATTAGTCTCACACCATCAAGCTCTTACTTAATCAACAGTAAGTGCTTCTTTGGGTGCTTAAAAACACAGACCAAATTCCACAGCTAGAGATCCAGTCCCCCTTAGCTGAGCATATCATCACACTGAAATAAGCCAATGCTGTCTTGGGAGTTTGAAATGAAACCTAGGTTCACTGTAATTCAAGTTTACAGCATAGCTGAAATCAAAGGGCCTAGGATGTTGTATTTTGATTTTGTTTGCAATTGGATCTTCCAGGAAAAAAAGGCTCAGAACTCTTTCAACTACTACTAGTTTTGCTGCTGACTTGCTATGTTACTGTGGATTAACCACTTTTTATTGCAAAAATGAATGTCCTTTTTCCTTTTAATGTATGACTTCAGTGAACCTGGTTTCATGCAAAATGAGTATATTTCAAAACACAATCAATTACATGCCCCAGATTTACTTCTGAATTCATAGACCTAAATAAAACTTTGAACGAAAGTCCACTGAATAAATTGAAAATTTGCAAAAGACTTACGTGATGTTCTAGACTAAGACCTCATGGTCTAAATATAAGCCTGTTGGTTTACTTCAGTTTAAGAGAAGAATTTTAAGGATTTTTTTAAAAAATCGTATTTTCAAAAACAGTTTAAATCCCTACAAAAATATATTTTTTTACATGGGAGTTGAACTGAATACCAGTTTAAGACAGAAATAGTTTAAATTATTATCCTTTTGTTGAATTGGAGCTGAACCAATTAGATAAATTACTGGTGCCAGTTGTAGGAAGAGTTTAATTAGAACGTAGTGTGGTACATAGACTAGCTTCATTTTTGCACCTCTGGTTTTCTGCTCTGTCAGTTCTTCCACTTTTGTCTATTCCTTATTTTCTCCATGATGGAAATGATACTTGTTTAGACACAGCTGTATGAACAGTGAGTACGACAGAGTCACTTCCCAGGAGAAAAGGAAACTGAAATGCTGAAAACAGTATAATTGATATTACTATGGCTTTATTCTGTCATAGTTGTTTCAGTCAAGAATAAAACCTCTTCTTATCCTAATAATGATCCTAATAAGCAGAAGTAAAAAAAGATTAAATTATTTTGTCACAAATTACTCTGAAAGTCCTTGGAAGTTCCCTGCTATAACTTTAAACAGCATAGACAACAGTCCATCCAGAAGTTAAATACCTCAGCCTTGCTGAAATCTGAAGACTTGGTTTTCTAGCAAAGACTTATCTGCGTGATGATGAGTGTTAACTACATTATTGCTCTCATGTAGTACTTTAGTAATACTTAATACTAACATGGAACTATTTAAAAAATGTAGGGTTACCCTAAGGAACGGGTGTTCAACCTTTTGGCTTGCCTGGGCCGCACTGGGTGAAGAGGAACATTTGGGCCGCATATATATCATTTTGTTAATGTATATAACTAAGAAAAGTTACTTTTTTTTTTTATATTTTTATTAAAACATAAAAAAGAGTACTACAAATACATAAAACTAGTGGGATACAGTGGGATATGGTAAGCTGGACATGAGACAGCAATGTGCCCTCACAGCCTACAAAGCCAACAGAATTCTGGGCTGCATCAACAGCAGTGTGGCCAGCAGGGCAGGGGAGGTGATCCTGCCCCTCTGCTCTGCGCTGGTAAGACCTCACCTGGAGTGCTGCGTCCAGATGTGGAATCCNCCTTGTTTCTGTGAAACTAATGCATCAGTCTGGTTCAATGGAAGCGGTTGCAATTCTTAGTTAATGCTCAAGGTGTTTGACTGTGACTTTTGATGAAATATTACTCTTTCTGTGCTTCATCCGTGAAAATAGTCGTTCACAAATGTACACACTGCTAAGAAGCAAACACATGAATAAGATGTGATTATGAAACGAGGGATAATTTTCTCCAGTGAGAGAGATCTTATGTCTTATAAAAGTCTAGTAAAGAGAGACGATCAAATTTTTCTTTGAGTTGAATGTCTGATTGCAACTCGGTACATTACCTTTGAAAATTTGCAGGTAATGTATTTGCCAACTGAAAATGGAGTCACAAATATATCAAAAAATTGATGATTTTTTCCCCAGTCTTGAAAACTTTTCTCAAATTCCTTTATCAACACAAAAAGCAAGCCTGCATATTTTTCACTGTTCACAGGACTATGTTTAGCCAATGTATCAAAATGCATAAAACTATTTGCATAACTTGAGTTAGTACCAAGCTGTGCCCTCCTTTTGTCCTGGCTTCAGCTCAGACAGTGCTCAGTGCCAAGTAATATGAACTGAACTTCTTGCACATAGAAGCAATTTGGGTGCACATTTTCTCACTTTAGGAGGACTGAGTATGGTAGAGACTTGCTGACTGAAGAAAACCTAAATAATAGAATATGATCTCATTATTACCTCTGATCTGATTATTAACTTTCACCTGAAGTATTCACATATTTCTGCTTTATGGTCTGAACAAAGAGTTACTTGACGTTTTGAAAACAAAGTCCACTATATGACATAAATAACATAGCTACTAGAGATGTGTTGATAGGTCACAATCACAGGTCTACATAGGTATATGCTTCCTCTATGTTGTCTGAGCTACTGGCAAAGCAGAATCTGCAGGAATAATATGCTTTGTGATATAACACCATTATGCCATTGCACAGCTTCAGACTTCAGATTTAGTTGTCAAGCTCTCTATTCCCTCTTTAATGAGTGGCTGGGTAGTAGGGTTTGTGAAAGGTTGAGAATTCACGCAAGCTCCTTGTTTCCCAAAGAAGACTGATGATATCACTAAGTCACAACCTCTTCAAATTCCACATGGGAAGAATCTGAAATGCACATTCTGCTATAGTCACTATGCAGACTGTAGCCTCTAAGACTACAAGGGTAATGAATGTAAGACTGCGTAAAGGGAAGCTTCCTTCATTTCAGTACGTATTTCTGTGTTTTGGTTAGTAGGTCTAAAAATCTGTTATCGCTTTGAGCAACAATAATTTTATGTGTGAAATTGAGATAATTTGTAGTTATTAGAAAGTTTTCATGATTTCTCTTTTAACACATATCATTTTGATACAAGATTCAATGGAATTACTTTTTTTTTGGAGGACAGGTAGATTTCCAGTATTTACTGTTTTGGTTGAAGCTTGAAAACTACAAGAATTGCTTCTCATCATATCTTGGCACTACCTTTTTTAATCTTGAAGAATAGAGTCGAAAGAACGAGGTGAGTTCTGAGAAACTCACAAGGTGAGTTCTGAGAAAGGAGGAGTAAAGAAAAGAATTTTATCAGACTTCCTCAGGCCTTGAGAAAGATCTGTGAAGAGTCATTGTGAAGACAAGCTAAGATTCTCACTTTATTTTCTCTAAAGCTACACGCCTGACCTTTTTTATTTATCTGATTTTTCACACAGAAAGTTGCCCAAGAACACCATACTTCACAGACATACAAGAATTCACCAGAATCAAAACAGACTGTTGACTTCATCAAATATACAAAAAATGAAGTCATGATAAACACACAGGACTTCTGCCACACATTGATGTATTATTATTACGTGCAGTACAATGTGGTATCACACTGCACATACACAATTTTTCTTCTTTATGTTCTTTTGAAATCTCTTACACAATAGCTCTCTCCTCCTGGGAAGTACTGGCTTTTGAAAATATATCCAGCATACTTTGAGGCCATCCAAAAAAGTAAACAATTATTTTTATATTTCACTTTAGTTTTTGTAAATGAAGTGCTATGCTGCAACTCACAAGAGTATGCTGAGTAAACACTGGAGAACAAAAAGGAAATGTTGCCCTATTTATTCATCATAAAGCATCAAATTTCATATTTCATTCAAGTTACTTCGCATTTTTCTTTTAGAAAGATAGTTTAGCTGGTTATGTTGTGATATTCACTTAAATGACCATTACTGCTTCATTTTTATCACATGGACCAGATCAATTGCAGTCTACTGGGCTTAAGGTTGGCAGTCTAAGACATGGCTAATATTGCTTAGTAGAAAAAAAAATTCTGCAAGAATACAGTGAAGAAAGCATATTTCTCTATAGATGATGCTAAACATCACAGATACTAAACAAAATTTGAGATGTTTCCTAGAGGGAGCTGTAAACCTGATAGTGTTGCTATTCTATTGCTAATCCAAATTATAATTTTTAGTCAATACTTCATGGTTCATTAATAATATTAACAGAACTTGAAACCATTATCAGAAGTAAGGGTTTATAGTGCTAGTCACTGTATTGACATACAAGTAATGAAGAAGTCTATTTTTCAAAGATCGTTAAAGAACTACTCAAATTTATTGAGTGTTCTTTTAATATCTTTTTTGTCTAAAGCCTAGATTAAATTTGCTTTTGAGAAAAATTCTGATTTGAATGGTGTTGGATCACATAAAAAATCGGTCATACTAGTCAGAGTGGTAGTATAGTAATGGCTTGCAGTATTCCAGAACAGCTTCTATGCTACACTGTGTTGAATACGTATACCTTTTTTTCTGAAAGCACTTAGGGCTGCCTTGGGATGAATTTGGCATATTTTGGCCCTAATGCAGCAAAAGGCATAAAGTTATACAGAATTTAAGTAGGTGAATAATCCCCATCAGCTTTAGGAGGATTTCTAACATTCTGAAAATTAAGCACACACTTAAATCTTGAGCTGTTGGAAAGTCCATTGCTACAGAACTAGCTTGTTAGTGTGCTTATTACAATGCACAGTACGGCTTTAAAGTGGCCAATATATTCAAAGATGGCCAATTCTATTTTATGAGTGAAATCAAATCAAGTCTAGTAAAAGAAAAGGAATGCTTGGAAATTATTTTGAAGAGGAAGTTTTATCATTTTCTTCTTACTTTACAGATCTTCTTTATCTTCCTATTATTGTAATCTAAAAGGCTATTCCTCAGTTACCACTGTTAACAGGGCACAGCCCTTCCTATTGCTTAGCTTTCTCCATTTTGCTGTGCATTTGTATACTTTCCAGTTTCCTTTTTTTTTTTTTCCCTTTCCATTTGTTGTAGAAGGCTTCACATACATAACATACTTTTCTAATTCTTTTTCTTAGGGTCTGCTGAGCCTTGAATGGACAAAATAAATTACCTGTGCATGTCTGCAGCTTCCTAGAATTCTCTCCCTTGGCTGGAGTACTTCCTCCTCTTTCACCTGTTTTTCCCTGCTTGTTCACAGCACTGCTTTATGTTGAAAAAAACCCATGCTGTTTATTTTAGCTATGTAAGCCAAAGCCAGTAAGGCTGGGTGCAACAGCTATGAGGTGGTCTACAAGTATTTTAATGAAAAAAATGCCACCTGTTGAGAACTTCAGGTATTCCTCTGAAAACTGTCATAAGAAATTTCAGAGCATGTCAATAAAGAAGAGCAGGTATGCTGCAGTACTGCCACTAATGGTTCCTCCCTAACATAGGATCCAGTTAATGATCAACTACAAATTATACCAATTACAACTGTCTGGAGGTAAGTGGTGTCAAGGTCATGATCCAGCTTTCAAAAATGGGGAAGATGGTCATCTCTGATGAATCTGTGAGAAAGTATCCAGCCTGACCTTTGCAATTTCAGGAAGTGATAATAAGCTCATATATGTCCTAAGGCCAAAAAAACCAAAAAAACAAAAAACAAAAAAACAAACCATTAAGAGGTTAAGTTTTGAGTCTGATATTCCAGACTACAGTATAGCAAACTGATTAAGGGGATGAGACTGTTGTTTACTGATCTTCTGGGAACTGAAATGGCAAAGAAAGAGAAGACCAGTATTACTTAGGATTCCCTAAAGGCTTGTGACTAGGAAAAAGGGATTGAAGGAAAAAAAGGAAAAATAAAAGAAGGCTATAAGGAAAGTTTACATACAGCCAAATCCATTGATTTGGAAATGCACTGCTACAGGAAACTTTCCAGAGATGTAAAGGAGGATTAGAAAAAGGAGTGAGATCCTAATGTAAGATACAGTGGCATGTTAGCAGGACAGCCAGCAAGATCTAGAAGGATGATAGGGAAATTCCAACAAGGCGATGTTAACGTTAGAGCTGATTACCAATCATGAGCTTTGCTTTTGCAATATGTATGAGCTTCATTAACGAATGTACTTAAGCACGCGCGAAAAGCTAATAAACGGAGACTTGTTGAATGATCAATTGGCTGTCCGAGTCTCCCTTCGATCGCGACAAGCAAGATCAATAGCCTTCAGTTTCTGTGATTCTGAACGAGCCGGTCTGCATTTTCTCATGCACTCAAACACTGAACCACAGGGAGAGATACCATGGGAAGCTCAGATTCTTTTGTGTGAATTTCACAGGGTTCTGCATACATTAAAATGTTCCACTAGTCACCTAGATAACTAGACAATAGGCATCACATGACGTGCTGTATGTAAAGTATTGACTCTTTTAAGACTAAGCCTGGGTTTCTACTGTTATTTTTTCAATGGCAACTTTTATGTGCGTAACTGTGTTTCTTTCTCTTTATCTCCTTTAGGAATGCTGATCTGGAAAAGCTACTAAAATGCAGATCAAAGTATACTCTAATAATTCTCCATAAAAAGTGTGGCTTCCAATTATCTAAATAAATTTCTTTTACAAGGTCCGGCACTTCTTGTCTGGCAGCAAGCCTGCAGCCATACCAGTTCACCTCAGGCTGTGAGCCTGTGAGATCTGCTGTGTTAAGGGAGGCCAAGCCAGGTCACTACTTAACCAGGAGAACAAGACAGAGCTGTCACTGTTCTGCCAACGGTGTCAGCATCTGGATGATGCAAGGAAGTGCTTCTTTTGTCACTGACAATCCCTTAGCAGTTGTGAAATGGGGGTATAGTACCCTTTGTGCCCTGGCCAAATTCCCTTGAAGGTGATTACCTCTTAGCTACCTCAATATCCATGGTGTATCAGTTTGATATGGTCTCACACTATTTTGCTCCATTTCAATGGTAGGTGAAACCATCCTTGCATACAGAGGTTAAAGAGATCTCTACAAGAGGAAGTATATTTTATTATTAGGTTATTTCTTTTGATTTCTAGTAGATTTTTTTTACACAGCACAATACAGCTGAGAAGCTGCTGATGCAAACTTCAGTATAACTCTGTGAGGAAGACAAAAATGACGAATAAACATCTACATCTAGCTACCAAATTCTACTACACTTTTCCGTATTTCACGAAAATATCCCATTTTCCAGGTTCTTATTCCTTCATCCTCTAAAAACTTTACTTTAACTTTTTTTCTGTCATCCTCACCTCTTACCTCACTTGTTGAATGTGATTTTAAAACCTTGGCAATGCTGACTAGTCCTTTCCTTTCCTTCAACAATGAGAAAAAACACAGAGAGGACAGAAGCTTCCTTGCATGAAGCTTTATAAGTAAGTACACTCAGAATTTCCTTGCTAATGAGTATCCAAACCCCATTTTAACAAGTGTACCAAGGGTGAAAAACGGAGAAAGGGCGCATGCCCCAAATATTGCTCTCAGTCAATGACTTCTTGCTGTCTAACTTGTATTGCAGTGAGACACAATATAAAGCAAACCTGAGGCTATTGCAAATTACATTGAAGACCAGGTTTTAGATGCTTTGAGATCAATGAAGAATAAAGGATTAATTCAGGTTGCCTTCCGAGACAACAGAAACTCTGACGTGACTATTGCATCAGAAAGCAAGGCGCAGCTTTCCACCCAGGTTCTAGCTCTGAAACGGGGACCACTCCCAGCACATCACACTCCTTCCTCATTTACACTCTGTTTGGAAGCTGAGGGAAACAGTGTGGCCGCTGCCTCCCCTTCAATTCCTGTCTTTTCTGTGTTATAGGTTTGGATTGCAAGGTTTTTTATTAAATAGTTGCTACTGACCTTCCCCCACAATAGGAGTACTTTAATAAGTGACATGGTCATTGCTGCTTGATATGATCTTAACTTTTGGCGGTTCTTTTCTCGGCTATTTCATTTTATACTATGTAGTTAAATGCTTTTTGCTACCCCAAAGGATGCCAAACATAGTTAATGAACAGAAACATGGGCTTCTAGAGACCTAGTGGTAGTTCTGCTGAAGAATTTACTGTAGCTTTACCTTCAACATTGATAATAGCTGAGACATTCATAACTAGCATTGAAAAGCGGTAATCATATCATTGTATTCAAGGTCCAACGCTTGCTCCCAGTATGACATATTTCCACATAGCTGACTGTGTGTTTGTGGAGACTTAGCCTAACTGTAAGATTTGAAAAATCTGAAACGGTTTAATGCAACCTTGGAGTTTATTTAGATCCTTTGCATCTCTTCAAGCCTTATTAAATATAGGTGATTTCAGAAGTGTCTTTATAAGGACTTACATAGGCAAGGAACATTCAAAACCATGTAATGATATTTTAAAGGGAATATATGTATATAGAAAGAACAATAAGCAGTGATTGTATTGGAATGGTATAATGCTTATACCTAACAGCAAAATGTAATCAAAGGGAAAATTTGCTCTTGAGAGATTTAGAACATCTTCTGCTAGCGTATATTAGCAGAACTTCATTAAAACCAGTGGAGCTATGTTGATTTATGCTCACTGGGACTCTTTGATTAGTTCCCTGTGTATCTGAGAAAGAAAAGTAGACCTGGAACCAGTGTGTCAATATCTTGCACATTAGAATGTTAATATTTGGGAGGCACAAATATAGGAAAATGATAAAATATATATATATATATATGCTGAGCTGTGTGTCCTTTCTAGGAACGTCAGAAAGAAAAGAAATACATGCTTTCACACCAGCATTCACAGACTAAAAAAAAAGAAATCATGCATATTTCTGCCATACCTCAAAGGCAGATTTCTGACAACTCTAAGGGTTTTCTGGCATAACATTCTTTGGATAAGAAAATTAATTTCATTGACTTTGCAATTGTATGTGATTCTATTTGCAATGAAACACAGCTAAAGTAAAGCACATTAATCTGATTGCAAGCTGTACAGCACATTCAACAGTCAACTAAACTACAGGGCGGTCTTTGTACAGTTCGCACAGATACAGATAGTGTGAGCGTTTATCTGTGTTATTCTCAATAATTTTCAAAAATCATCAAAAAGAGATTGAAAATCTAAGAACAGATACAAAAATCAGTAGTTATCTGATCTCCTATTCTCTTTCAAGCTTCATTTCTTGGTATTTCAAATGTATCACAGTCCCAAGGAGTACATGAATGGGGGGAGGGATTAGATCCATTCTTTCGGCTAACAGTGAAAACATTTCAGTGTTTTAGCTAATGATGAAATAATAATTTTAAAGGTTCAAAAGATCATTGCATCTTTTAGTTGGCATAGGTCAGGTTAATGACATTAAGAGAGAGAGATGAAGAAGGAACTAAAGCATAAACTGGCAAACTCCATCAAAAGCAATACTTAAAGCAGTGATTTAACACCTTTTGTAATCTGACCTTGAGATAGACTCCCGCTGAATGCTGTGCTTCAAGTCACTGTCTAGTTTTTAACATTGTCCCAGTCATTTAAGGGTAGTAATACAGAGCTTTCAGGGAAATCGCGTTTCTTAATCACTCAACCGCCATAAAAAATGTACAAACTTTGCTTACAGAGCTGGGCACTCTAGTTTGTAGAGTGCAGCAAGGGCTTACAAGGCAAGGGGTGGAGTTGTACATAGACTCTGTAAGCTGGGTTAATTGTAAGGAAAAACAGTAAAACCAAATGATTAAATCAGCGTCTTTGTAGGAACTTGAGTAACACTACATTTTTTGCTCTATAGACACAAGGGAATAAAGAACTGACGCACAATTTCCAACTTGTAAGTTTCCCCTGCCACATTCTTGCCCTATTTAGGGTCAAATCAGAGAGAGAACTAGACCTCTACTTTTCAGTTGAAAAGAACTTGTTCCTTGGTTGACCAGGATCCTTCCATTCACATTCACTATTCAGGAGAAATCCAAACTCAGCAGGCTATATGAATGTTTTCAGTAGGGCTGATGTTACCATTTTGGTCCAGATGTTGATTCAAACTCAATAAGTGAATACTGGTTTTCTCAATTCCTCATTCCAAAATTCTACTTGTTGATTTGGCAAACCTTGTATCTAACGTTGAACAGTTTTTAAAGGTTCTTCGTTTTGGTTGATATGCACTATCAGATTTCTGGAAGATCAAAAAAAGCTATTTCTTTTTTTGGCATAGTGGATTCCACTGTGTAGAGATGGTTGAACTGTTGATTTATTTTAAATTATACTAGCCATTTTGTCTACAAAACTGCCTGTGACTTAACTGCAGTTTTCCTTTCTACTTACAGAATCAGTCAAACTGTTTGTCTAAATACTCTGAGTGATCTGGGAGCTGTTCTCTTTGACCACTCACCGCTAGCTCTTTGTGCTGTCACATTAGATGACAAGTTTTTATTAAAAGTGAAATAAGATCAACTCCTTTGTTTTATCATAACAGAAGCTTACCGAGGGGCTGCATGATATTTGTTCTTATGCTGTTTGAGAACTGGGAGTATTTTATGATTAAAAACCTAAGGATTTTTTTTTACCAGAAACATCTAATTGTTTTGTAATAATCAATAGACCCTCACTGCAAACCTGCACACAGTTCTAGGGCAGTTAAAGAGCTCCATGACTTTTCAAACAGCACAAAGGACATAGTGGCATAATCATTGAGACTTGTAACTGCTCTGACAGACCTGGGTTCGAATAGTCTCGACTGCAGAGGTTGAGGAAGGATGAGATTAGCATTGGTAGGAAAATTGGACAGAGACCTCTACTTCATTGCTGGAACTATGACAACTATTGTACAACTGAGCAGGGGTAGCTGAAGCAGATAACTTTGATTTCCTCTATACTTTGGCTTACTGTTTGGTAATACATTCAATAATGCTGCCATATGAACCGTCACCGTCTTCATCTAATCCCAAAAGAACATCTCAATGCATTTTTAGAAGGGTTGTAGAGACACGAGTACCCCAGAAACCGCTGGCAATTAGGCACTTCAGAAAGCTCCAGTGAGACCTCGTCTAGAACACTAACTTAGAGACATGGATCAAAAGGCAGGTTCAGAAGAGAGTCATAAGAAATGATTAGCAGCCTCTAGATCTTTAATTATGAAGACTGAAATCCTTGAGATTGACCAATATATAAAAAATAAGGAGGAAAAAAGATACATAAACTGCTGCAGCTAAAAAAATACGGAAAAATTTGCTCTTCATACCATGCCAAGCAAGATATAGAAGTGGACTAGACTTCAGGAAACTGTCTTCTCTTGTAATGATATCTGAGCAGTGGAAAGAAAGAGCTAGAAATTTTCATCAGAGGAAGTTTCAAATTACAGGTTAACTCTGCCAGGATTCACATTGCTGAGGTTAATTTGGGAAGGATTATACAGTTGACTTCCTGACTCTCAACCTTACTTTTGATTATATTTGCAATATGGTACTGCTAATCATCTCACACTCAGATTCATGACTTCAAGGAAAAGAAATGGAACTCAGTGGTCATATTCCTTAATTTGTCCTGAGAATACTTAGAAGGTGGAGAGTATAGAATTTTTCAAACCAATAGCGAAGCAACAGAGTGCTCTTGGATTTCGTTGAATAATAAACGCATATGCCTGCATGATGTGTTACTTCTTTGCCCTTGTACCCTTGTCATTCAGTATAAAAGCAGAGTGAAAATAAGAACGGCACACAACAAAGAAACAGAATGATAGAATTAACGAGGAAGCCATCTAACATTTTGCTTAGGCCTCATTGTTTCCTTGTGAGCTGCAGCAGCTTACTGGAAGCTTTAGTCACAGCAACCTTCTGACAGCTTTCTTCACAAAACTTTTGAAGAAGACATTTTCAGGAACTGCTGGAAGTACTTTCATGAAAGTTTATTTTTGAAAGACTGAACTAAAATTTTCTATCTCCAGTTTTGAATCTGCTCTTTGAGTGACTTTATTAGATTTCTTAAGCATGTATCAGTTTCCACACTTTATATATGCTATATGAAATGCCACGTAGTGACAAATACCTCAAAGACTACAGGATGGCCTGCTAAAAGGCAGAAAGAAACAAACCACAGACAAGACACAGCTAATTATTGCTATCATCCCTCTGTGCTCAGAGGCTCTTAAGCCTCCTCCTCCCAAACTGGAAGTTATGCAGTTATTTAGTTAAGTTACTCGGATATTCTAGAGTTTTTCCATCCACTGAAACCAGCACAGAAGGGGGAATAAGGGAAAAGGGAAGGTCTTTTGATGATAATTTCTAAAGCAACCTGGTTTGCCTACAATGCCCTTCGGGGTTCTTCACTGTGCTGGTGCAGCAGGAATGGGGCTGCTCCAGGAGGGCTGACAGGCCAGGAGCTGAGCTCAACAGAGCCAGCTGTGCTCCCACTGCCCAGGTGCTGTCGCACGTGTCTGAGCACAGTGGGCACAGGAACAGCAAGTGATGAAGCAGGCCCAGAGGCCTTGCTGCCCAGGTAGGGATAGCAGCAGTTATGGGAAGAGACCTTGCCACAGGGCTGGCATGAAATAACATGTTGCTACTATACAGAACCTGAATTTTGCTCAAGTATTTGAACCATGATCTTTTCATCTTAAAGAGAATGCTTGCTCTGGGAAACTGCAAGGTTTCTCAAGGGCACAAGGAAGCAGCTAGCTTAGCTGAATGAAGAAATTCAGGAGAATTGTAATCTGGACCATTAACTATTTCTAATACATCAGCAATGTTTCACTGATGCATTTGGGTTTTCCATTATGAGAGTATCCTCCCCTTACACCCTCCAGGATGTGAATCCAGTTTTATTAGAGCGTGAAAAACATGTACTCTTCTGTAGTGATGTGGCTGAGAGGAATAAAAGATGGCTCTGATGATATATGCTCTCAATTGCACTAATAACATCTCATTTTTTTTCCCAGCTCACCCTGTTGTGGCTGATGGGAGTGTTTCTACTTCTGCTGTGAGGCGTCATTGTGATCATTATTGTTCCCTTAGTGTCTTTTATACTCTGGGATCCAATCCAGAAATACATTCTGTTTCAGGAGATTTACGTGGCCAGATTACACAAAGAAAAATGATAACATGAACAGCAGCCCTATTTTTTATAAGAACGTTTTTACAAGTACATCTAAGACTTTGTGCCAGAAATATCCCTCCCTGTCACACGTAGTCCACTAACTCTAGAGCCAGCCCAGCCTTTGGGCTTCCTTAACACAGAAATCAAAAATTTAAAATTTGGTGCATAGTTTGAGTTACCTATTAGCTGCTGATAAATTGAGGATCAATAGAAATTTCCAACAAAAAATATTTCCGTTTTTATAACTATTGGCCCACTTAAGCTCTCTGCCTCAGCTGACATAAAGGCTGGTGACCTCCTATGCCTACAGGGCACTCACATATATGTCATTCCACAGCTGGCTTCCATTTTCAATCTGCATTTTAACTACTGCTGTTTTTGTAAATAATTAAGAAATACCTCATTCCTCATAAAACAACTGATGTTCTTTTCTCATGAATGTGCATTGCTATTCCTTTTCTAGCCATTCAGAATTTTTATAAGGCTTTCTCTTAGCAACAGGTTGCTACTGGATGCCATTTTGTCCTTCAGAAACAACAGACTTCATCAATCTTTTTTCATGATTGAATGTGAAAGAAACTACAATATTATCTTTGCCAGAACTGTGATCTACATTACAGCTATCATGTCATACTTATCTGAATAAATACACCTGTAAACTATTTGCTTCTCACAAATATTATACCAGCAACTATTTCATATATTCCACATTTTACTTTTAATTAAACTGATCTAAATTAGAATGAACTAAATTGATTGTGCCATTCCTTATTGTTGCAGGATTAATGTCTTTCACCAAACAGATCACTACAAAAGCGAAGCAATAACAATAGTCCTTTAGAATTTTACAGTTTTGCATAACAGAACAGGAAAGAGATAGAGAACAACTAGTATAAATTGTGTATTCTATACTATGTACCTCATTCAACACAACAGTCTTATTTCAACATGTGTTGTTTTCCAAGGAAATATTAGACTGATAGTGGCAAAATCTTGCTATAAAAGAGCAGTGAGAGTAGTTGCTCATCTAATGCAGCCTTAGCAGATGTAACTGGAGCTGAGGAGCTTAGGAGAGTGAGATCTATGTTAAAGCACATAACCACCTGTAGGACTGTTTTCTTCCTCGTGTTCCACCCTAGTGATACATTACTTGTACATCAGAATCCCAGCCTCAAGGAAGGATTTCAAATGCTCAGATAAATGTCTGATGACATACTTTTTCTACCACTGCTTTCAAAATGGGTGCATGAATATGCCTGTGATCCCTCACTCATTTTATGATCAAAGTATGTATTTTACAAAGGTGCTAAGGGTCTATATGCTGAAGGACAACACACCTGTTCGATTTTGGAAATTATTTCCAAGAAGTGTCCTGGAATTTTATTATTTTTTTTTTAATTATTACCTAACCAGACAAGTGTTGTTTGATTGTGGAAATAACTTCTGGGTTAAATGAACTCATTTTGTTTGAAAAGAATGCATCTTGTCTGCCAAATTGACCAGGTGTGTTCTCCTGGGAGCCAGAAGCTTGGCCCAAGCCCTGCAGGGGCAGGAGGGCTCCATCCTACTGTGGGTGCCATAGGAGTGGGATGGATTCATTTGCATCTTCCTGTGCAACAGGAGCAGGTCTCTGGGATAATGCTGGGAGCACTCCCAGAAGCAGCAGCTCATCCCCTGACAGCTATTCTAATCATGCACTCATATCTCTTTAAAGGAGAAACCAGGTGAAGAAATATAATTTGATCTGAGAGTTTTCCTTATGAGTTAAACTCTCAGCAGGCAGAACAATTTTGAAAACTCACATGGAGACTGCTAGCACACCATTAACATGCATCAAGTTAGCTCAGATTTATAAGTGATCTAGGAATTTACAGTAATTAACATTGCATTCACGCTCCTGGGAATTGTTATTGCTAATAATGACATAGTCTGAAAACTTATACTTTGGTACAGGACTGGTGCTCAGTACATATAATGACTAACTCCTGTGACTTATAGTGACTACAGATAGATGCAGAATCAAATAAAAAGTCTACCCATAGAAATCTCTCCCTACATTCCTTAGGAAAAAGAAACTATTTTAACCAATAATTATTCCCCCTTTCCTTTTCCAGAAGTAATTCAAATGAAAGCTAATGTGACTAATAAAGTAATTGCAATTGAATGATGTTTCAGGTGTGTCATATTCTTCCCAGAAATTCAGACAATGAGTTTGCATTTACGTCTCCACATTTTGAATGACTTCCTTAATTGGATGTGCTACAGCATAGCCGATTTGCAGCATATCATTCAGAATGTAATAGGGATGCAAAAACATGTGTGATGGCTTTTAAGAGAGCCCCAGAGAAGTGTTCTACAAAGGGTAGATCAGTGAAGCAGTATAGTGCAAATTTATTGCTGTCATACCAGACTACTCCTCAATCTACCAGCTCTAAGATGCCTAGGGAGCTGTTTTTGAAAAGATAGTTCCACATAAGAGTTTCATTAGTGGTACATACCTGCTCAGCATGTTGGCTAAAGGGCAAATTAAATGGCAACAAAAAGTGAAAAAAAACTATTTGTCTTCTAATAGACCAATGTCTATATCCCAAATAAAACAATTCAGCTGCCCAAAGGGCAGCTAATTTTAGAGATCAGCAAACCTCCTCCACGGGTACCTGTCTTCTGAGATGTTTATTCCTATATTTTATCTGGTGACTGGATGTGTTCAAAGCACATAAAGCAGTCCACTGAGTACAGAGCAGAATCCAGGACTGTCTTTTGCTAGGTTATCACTAGGCAGTAGGTTCACTGTCTCTCTAAAGCCCTCTATGAACCTTTCATGAGATGGGCTGGAGGGTCACCCCAGGTTTGGTCACTACAACCCCTTCCCTAGCCTGGAAGCAGCTGGAGGTTAAAAGTCCTGCTGCAAGTAAAGAATTGACCCATGATTCCCCTCAAATACAAGTGCATTACACTTTATACAAATACACACATCCTGGGGAATTGCTTGGCCAGAGAGTTATTGTCCAAAAATGCTGCAGTAGCATTTACCCTGTGTGCATTTCAGAGGAGAAAAGCAGCAATTTCCCACTTTTCCAGGGCATTTCCCACCTTTGTTCTCAAAACACAGACTAACTTCAGTGTTCCCATAGTATTGAAATTACTGGATTAAATTTTAATAGTAGCCTGAAACTCAGAATTTAAACACTGCAGTGCTTAAAACTCGTTAGGTTTAATGTTTTGTAGATCAATCTGTGAAAAAATAAAAATAATATGTACGGGAGAACTAAAAGTTATGCTAAGACAAATGAGAAAGTTCTGTATTCAGATGTTTGTCTGGGAGGAATGCAACTTCCAACCAGGAAGAAGCAACAAGGAGTCTCATTCTGTGCTCACAGTTAGTAATATTTGGCTATTTAATCATGTATCTGATTCTGGACCTTATCTTTGATAATGACAAACTTCATCAGAGACACAAAAGGTAGAAGGGCATGAGAAACATTATCCTGGTACCAGAGAGACTGCGGACCAGGACAAAAGACTGACAAATGGAACTGGCTATTTCAAGATGATCTACTTAGTGGAGTAGACCTATAGGAAATAAATGAAGATGGAGGCCTAAGGGTAAGAATGAATGATATCAGAAAAATGGAGATGAAGTGTGAAGAGAGAGCTTGGCATGCTCATATAGGATTAGACTGCAAATATTGAAGGATCATCTGTTAACCCCTAATTATTCCATTATGTACATTACCAGTTAGGTATTAGTTACTGTTAGTGTCATTAACTTTTTCATCTGAGCTATTATTTGTACCATCAAGATAACTATTTGAAACTACCGCAACAGATGTGATTTAAAACGGAAGGGCTAAACGAACAGTGCTTCAAGACTTTCATGATAATTTCTTCATTCCTAAGGGGAAGTTTAAAGGATTGAGAGGGTTTTAATTTTTTCTTGCTGTGGTTTGGTTTTTAAGCATTTAGAGCAATCTCTCAATTTCTCTCATACAAATCAGATGTAGAGAGACACCAGCATATTTTTGTATGTCAAAATCACTGAATATATTGGTACCAATATTCCTGTGCAATGATTTGGTCTAGAAGGTATCACTCAGCTTTGAAATGTAACAATTTACCGTACATCTTTGAAAGTCCAAGTGAGTTCTACTCACCAGTCTGACTTCTCAATTTTACAAATCTTTAAGCATCTGCTATTTTCTGTATTAAAAAGTTCCAAATAAATGTTCCCTTCTTCTACTTTGAAACATATTATTCACAGACATGAAAATCTAAGTATTAATGTAACCCTGCGTTCCCTGACTGAAAAAATGAAATATATGTTGTCAGAAAACTAGAAAACTCGTAAAAGCATGGACTTGTTCCTGGCCTTTGAGAGAGGGGTGAAATAGTTTCAGGATCAGGAAATAATTTCAGGTAATTTGTTGACAATTCCAAAATGTATTATTTAAATGGTTTTCTTTTGTCAAATTGTGTTTAGTTACCTTCTGAGTGGGGCTAATTAGACAACTAAAAAAAAAAAAAAAATTATTTTTATGGTTCAGCGTTTCTTATTGATGATTAATGAACTCAAACAAAAAAGGATAAGACATGGTATTATTAATTGAAATTATTTTCCATATGTCTTCGAGCAATTCCAGTAGACTAATTTAAGAATGAACTTATGTAATTTCATATGTATCTGATATGCTTAGAAGTATGCTACTGCTCATTTTATCATGTATATATGCTCACTTGAATACACAATATATATGCACTTCTACATGCATTGTATATAGCAGCTTATATATATATCATATTGTGGAAAAGAATATATTGCTTCAATTAATGTACCTTGGAAGAGGACTCTATTCATATATGTATTTCAAGCCTGAAGAGAATACACACTGAAGTTTTATACTACACCAAAGTACACTACAATGGCACAAGAGAAGTGTAGATAATACAGTTTTTTCACTCCTACTGCTGAACCTTGGTAGCTATGCAAGTTGGAATGAAAGCTACTTTGGGAAAAAGAGAGGAGAAAGGATACAGAATATGATTGTGCAGTCCTGGCTAGTGGGAAGCACCCTAATCCTAGGAAAAGAGCAGTTCTTGTGCTTTTATTTTCTGCTCCCAGTAACTTGTAATTGTTTCTGGATAACTTGGAAGATCACGTGGTTTGTTGCAGAGTAAACCAAACTTTGGCATGTTTTGAGTATATTAACTACAAACCTTTACCTGTGTACTAGGGAGAAGGCAAAATGGCAGAACAAAGAGTTCCCTTATGCTCCTGCGTAGAAAAGCATTGTTTTTTTCTTTTCTCTCTTATTATGTACGTGGCCCTGGCACATACAACAAGCAGTAGCTTCTGAGTCTGTGCTTTGAGCAGAAAAACAGATCCAGAGGCTTTAGTACTCTGAAAAAACTTGTAATAAGAATGCTAAATGGGGCTTGGTGTAAGTCTCTGATTTTCTGTGATCCCGTTGGGCAAGCTGCAGGCAGTGTGGTTCCCTACAATCTGTGTAGGTCTGTCAAAGACAAAGAAATAGAAGAAAAGGCTGACCGGTTTTGTGGAATCAAAAGGAAGAAAAGTCAATAGGAAGCTCTTACATACTCTCAAAAGGGCAAGCTTTTCCACTTCCATGTTACAAATTGCTTACTTCTTTGTAGCTACTTTAAAAAGGAACCAATATTTTCTTGAGGGAGGGTTAAAATGTCGTGAGTGTTTGGGTGGCAGAATTGTCAGGAAGCTTTTACTTACATAAGGTCTACAATACAAACTTCTGTTGGTCGAGCTGTCTAGAGTTAGAGTTACAAAGGGGTAAGCTCTGAGTGATACAGCCCTGCAGGCAGAAAAACCCTGTAGCTACATTTCTTCTTTACAGACCTCTTGGAAGGCTGAAGGGAACTGCTGGAATTAATTATATATCAGGAATCACAGTTTTGTTAAAATATGCTATGCTGGGAGTGTTTTGCCTGGTTCAGCTACACCATCAGCTAGATTTTAATAGAGGTAATTCTTTAATTTGATGTAAAGCTTCCAAGGGTTTGGTGAATACCACAAAAAAATCCTTCTGTGTTTGTTAAGTTCAAATGCATTTTCACCTCTCTCTTTCTATTTTGTTTTAAATTTTATTTTAACTTTTACTCACCTCCTGTTTGTGTTGCTTCTCTACAAAAGGACATCATGATTGACCCCTTGTTGGGCACACTTAACAGTTCGAAACAGGCAGCCTTGCAGCTCAATTCAAACACACCTCCATCACTAGTGGATGTGAGACAATTCCCACCAATTTCAGAGAGGTGCTGTTTAGTAAGTCAAAATGAATTTACGTCTAAAACAATGAATGGATAATTGTGGTAGGAAGTTATGGCTAATCTATGTGACATAGTAAGTCTGCACTAGTAAATATCTAAGCAAAACTTTTTTTTTCTTCCCCTTTTTAGGATTAATTAATTAGGCCAAACTATGGAGGCTCTGAAAAAGGAGAAATTTGAAGTATCTAAATGCAATATTTCTTACAGGTCTATTCCTTCATATTTAAATGCATAGTTCTTCTGAGATACCTCAAATTTCTTCAAGCCCTCCTCTTAAAAACAGTTGCATTTCTCTTACTAGGACAGAGAAACAAACCTGTTTTATTGTTTATGAGGTATATTTTATTGACACATTTCGAGGTTCAACAAAGATCAGTAGAAGCCTGTATTAGGATATATGATAGTACTAAGTGGTTATTATTTTCCAGAAATTAAAAGTTTGGAGTTTTATTTTGTTTTAAATTTTTATCAGATTTGAATTGGGCTGTCTTCTATTTTGAATTTGTAGTATGCTTAACATAAAGATATCTTCGTTTCTAAGTAGGACTTCTAACCACTATCATAATGCAAATAATAGCAATACTAACAATAACGAAAAAGTTGTTACTAATGTTAACTAGTTTAATATTCTTATGGTAATCGTTACCAGTTAGTAAAAGACTTAAAAGTGCTATATACGTCTAAAGTTTTAAAGAAGAAGCAAGAAAAAAAGTTGACACACTGGTATAAAATGTAAAGCTTGTCAAATTCATATGCAAGTCTCCTATGCATTCATGGATGGCTATATACACAAACAAAATACACGCAAAATGTGTAGGGGAACCAATATAATAGAGATAAGGGATCTACTGTCTTTGGATTCAGTTGTCATTTCTAGACCAAGTGTTTATCTAATCTCATCCCAGATGACACTTACAATGGCAAATATCATCTCTCATGGTCAGCAGCAGAACACAAATCTGAATCTTGCAAGCTGAGTGCATGGGTGCATGTATGTCAGCAGTGACTTGCTTGGTAGCTTAGCTCCTTCACTCTTCCTAAGAGCACAGTTCAGAAGTAAGTGGCTTTGATCTAATGTAATGCAATTTTACATAGAAGGCTTTACTTCTAAGACCTCATGTTGAGCTACTGTCAAAAAAGGCAGAAGATGCGAAAATCCTGAACCAAAAGCAGGATACTAAATAGCTGTGTAATCTATCACTTTCAAAAACTCTTCTCATTAGGCTCAATTGTAGATGTAGTCCTTTTGATGTATGACCTTCATGACAGAAGTCCTGCGAAAAAGTTGTACACAGTAGAGGGGAGTCATCTCTAATGAATTTCATTCTGATTTCTCAGTCAATAAATCTGTGCTTTTCTATGGTCCAGTGCTGACCAAAAGATGCAAATAGTTTTATCCCTCTTCCCCAATTATTCTGTAATACCATTTGCAGCCTGGAATTCTGTTGTTAGTTTATCCCCAGCTGCTAGCTCCCAAACTCCCCAAACCAATGGCAGGCCTGCCACAGACCTACATTCAAGAAATAGGCTGCTGTCACTTTATTTGAACATTTCTTGTGATGCTCAAACTCTCTGGAGAGCAGGTCCATAATAAAGCTATCTACATTTTTATTTCTGGAGAAATGAATGGAAACAGCTAATTTTTCATGTATTTTTCAAGTCATTGTGGTACCATTAGTAAAGGATTACTACCTATGCCCATGCTTAAGCAATAGTGGGCTTTCTGGAGCTCAGGCTCCTGTTTTCGTTGCCAGATGGGAAGGAGCAAAATGTCAAAGTAATTGTTTCATACTGATCTGGAAAATAACTAAACAAAGGAAAAAATATTTAAAGGACAGAATTAAGATAATTCAAATACTATTTTGTTATTTAAACACTGAATTGTACAATAATTTGTATAAAAATATGATAATTAATACATATTTCTCAGTCTATATATTTCTAATTTTCTCATTTTTCTGAAGCTAACCTTGAAAAAATTGATCTGCAGGAACACCTTTTAACATTAGCTGTCTACTTTGCAGACAGAAGCCTGAGTTATGAACTGGCTTATTTACTTTGATGGATTTTTTTTAGTTTGAGACTTGTAATACACAAGATCTCTGTTAGAAATGTCAGGTCTTCATGGTTGATTACTTAAAGGGGAAAAATCAGGGAATAGATTTGTTTTGTACTCTTGATTATCTTTCTCACCTCTCTGTTGCTCAAAATGTTGTATTATATTTATTCAAAAAGGAACTTCTGGACAAAAGAAACTGTGCCATATTTGTAAAGAATAACAAATATTCGAGGGAGCTTGTGGTAGAGTTAGGTGCAGCCTAACTGGAGGAGATGGCCCATTATCACCCTGAAATACTGGTCAGAGGTTTTAGGCTTACAGAGAACTCAAGACCTTTAGAAGAAGAAACTCAAGCATGAATAAAAAGCTAGTACAGTAGGAAATGAAAAGTTGAAGAGAAAATGCAGAGTTTTGTACTTTCATTGGCCCCATTTGCATCTCTCTCGATCAGAGGAGCTAAGTAGATACTGTCATTTTTCATAAATCATACCCTGTTAAAATAGTAAGGGCAAGTCCATGCCATCTTGGCACTCAAAATACACAAGTCAGTTTCTATGCAAGAATATTACCCTGCAAACAGAGGACTGAAGATAAAGTTTTAAAAATTGGTGGTAACTTTAAAGTAAGAACAATGTGAATTTTCATTTTTATGTCTAAAGTAATTACTTATCAGATATCTACTGTTTAAAGTAGAAAATAAAGAAATATCAGTCTAGACAGTGCTTAGTGACAATATGTGTAATTATCTTGGGATCTGAGGATTTTTAATTTGATCTTTCATTGTTTAAAAAGATTGTGTTGACTTATAACATCTGTTGTTACTATCATTCAGTATAATACAGAGTTCATAATATATTTAAATGATCTCACAGCTCTCATCATGATACGGGAGAAGTCAATGAAGAATTCCTAACCAGAGTCAGGCTCTTCACAGATGTACAATGAATACAGCCTTATTCAAACTGGAAAATTAAATTGCAGGTTATCAGGGGAATTAATCTTGATTTGCAGCTATTTATCATAAATAGGATTCAGGATGTTGTTGTCAATGGACTATTTTTTACTGAAGGAAGAGGTGAGTATCAACAGCAGGACTTCAGGAAAATCTTGATATGAGACTCGCAAAAATAACTGAATGATTACCAAGTAATGATTTAGGAAGTTCGCATACAAGTAGCCCACCAGAAGGTCACAGATATTTCAGCATTGTGGAGGTATTTTACCTCATTGAGGCATTTAATAATCAAAATGACCATTAATGATAACAGGAAATATTCTCCCATTCATTTATTTGATGCAATAGATGCCACAGCTTATTTATGTTGTGGGTTGTTGGATTTTTTTTTTTTCTGTACCATAACCACCTCTCTAAATATACAAATTTAGAAACAGTAATGTCTTATGTTCTTTAGAAGTCCAAGAAATCAATTATTTACATCTTTACAAATAAATTAGAAAGAAAACAGCTTCCAAGGTGGGCAAGGGCATATAAGGATGTTGATGCTTGTGTGTATGTATCTGTGCGTGTATGGATGCATCTGGTCCTTAAAATGGAAGAAGACAGAGAAGTTATACCAGTCTGGAAAACTGTGCCAAATTGTCTAAAACTGTTCTCTGTTATGTAAGATAATCAAATGGCTAAATTGGGAGATTCTTGCAGGAGATAAGTTACTGCAAACCACAGAGTTCTGATGCTTACCAGGAAGACAGTGTTTCTTTTGAAAATTCCCAAAGTAGAGGGAAAATTTATGAACCAAATATAGTTCAAAGTTTGTAGATGAAATTTAGATACACATGTATTAATGAACAATGTTTTAAAAGAAGAATCTGTAATGATGACTAATGGACAGGATTATTTCATGGAGATTTTGATAAGGAAGGTGGCTTTGGAACCTCAGCCCTCTAATGTTTCCGTGCTTGAACACACAAAAAAATCGTCATGCTTGAGTGAACAATACATTTATCTTCCTTCTATGCCAAGTTTTTTTCCTAGTGTAGAATGCTTCTACTGCAAACTGTGATAGTGTTTGCCCCGTTATATGAACACAGATGGTATTTTACCCTTACTCCAAAGCTCGGGAATATTGTCATTAGGTATAGGGCTGTGTTTTAAAAATAAGACCCATACTCAGGTGTCTAAGAGAGATCCTAATACAAAGCATTGTTGAGCCCCCTCAAATAAACATTTCTATCACTATATCTCCTCACTAATTTTATTCTGAGTCCTCCTGTCTTTGGTAGCTTTTTTGTAGGTATGCTAAGAAAGAGAATTGCCTGTCCAGAGACTGAAGAGTTAGGGCTCTTCAGCCTGGAGAAGAGAAGGTTGTGGGGGACCCTGATAGCAGCCTTCCAGTACCTGAAGGGGCCTACAGGAGAGCTGGGGAAGGACTTTTTAGAAGGACAGGTAGTGACAGAACAAGGGGTAATGGCTACAAAGTGACAGAGGGTAGATTTAGACTAGATATAAGGAGGAAATTCTTCACTGTGAGGGTGGTGAGACACTGGAACAGGTTGCCCAGAGAAATTGTGGATGCCCCCTCCCTGGAAGTATTCAAGGCCAGGCTGGATGGGGCTTTGGGCAACCTGGTCTGGTGGGAGGTGTCCTTGCCCATGGCAGGGGGGTTGGAACAAGATGATCTCTAAGGCCCCTTCCAACCTGAACCATTCTGTGATTCTATGACTTCCACGGTAGAGCTAGCTCAGCCTGTGAGTGCTGTGGCCTTTGGAACACTCACTAACTGCATGACAAAATGTGAAATCATTCTTCACAGGCAAATGGCTGACAGCTGCTTAAAGGCTACTTGAAAATTCTGGTGGAGGTTTTGCAACAGAGGAAGCAAAGAAACACCCTATATTTCCTCTGGGATCAATTAAAAAAAATCTTAATTGGCAGTTTTTCCCACTTTAAAATAAGTTTTTAAACACAGTTAAAAATATGTAAGCAGCAACAAAATCCAGAGGCAAATTAATCTTTGTTGTAAATGTGCAAGGCCAAAGAGGAAAAGCTGGACCTAATCTTCTAGTAAAAATAAAGTAATATTTAATAACAATAAATGAGTGGAAGTAAATACTAGTGGCCCATGCTAAACTACAGAGACGATTTTGTAGCCTGAAGAAATCAAATAAGGAAACAAGGATATATTCTGTGTTTAGTTATACTGTCACAAATATAAGATAAAATTTTAGTGATCAGAAGTTCTTGTATTCATATAAGTGGAACCTGTACTGTAGAGACCAACAAGGACTTTATTTATAGATACAATGTATACAGACCTACCTCTATGTACATACACACATATATGTACATTTATGTACACACACACGAATATATAAAACTTTCAAGGAGTGAAGTCCTATAAAAAAAATCAAGTATTTTTTATTCATGACTTAAACGAGATCCATTCCCAGGAGAAACAAGACTGGGGAGACAACTCGGGTATAGGATGAGGTGTGCTCTGGGTAAATTAACTTCAGATTAAAACCAGCCAAGGAAAGCACAGAAAAACGCATAAGGCATACTAATATATCATTTCCATGGAATTTTTAGTTGAATTCTTCACTTGTGAGTAGCAAAGTGCACTCTGTCTTCTAATGTATTCTGGTTAAACTCAAGAATCCCCCACCTTATGCAATGTAATTTTACACGTGTGCTTTAGGAATTCATTATTCATTAGCAGCAGCTTACCTACACATCCCGTATCCCTAAACCTATACTAGATGTCTCTGCTACAATGAGTCTGGGTGCGCTTGTGCTCAGAGAGTCCCAGTAGAAAGCTCTAGAAAGAAAAAGTTATATTTATGTTTTAATTAGATTAAAACCAGAATAGCCTTATCTATACGGTAAGAAAATCTGGTATGTTTGTGAGGAATCTCATTGTCATGCCAAAAAAAAAATGTTACACAGAATAACATGTGCCACACAAAGGTATAAGAAGAGACAGAAGAAATGTCAGCTCACATGTAGTGGTATAAACATTCCTCAAATCACTTTTGAGCAAGGTTGGTGTAACACTGGAACTAGTAGGGCAGGACTCTGGTGATAGCACTCAGTAAAGTACTATTGATCGCTAGAAGACAACAGAGAAGCTTTCACTGTGCAAGAGTTGTCTTACTCTAAATAGCAGTTAGGAGTGAGATTAGGATGTTATTTCACTGTGGTGGAAATTAAAGTTCAGGGTATGCATGCTGCATGTTAAATTAGATATTTATAGCCAGATTTCATAACCGTAAATAGAAGGATATGCAAATTTTAAAATCAAGCTGCATCTGAGTAAGCCAAAGTCAAAATGGAATGCTACTCAGTGTTCAACCTTTAAAATTACATGTTAATATTGTTTTTCAGGATGTATTTGAGGATGATTTGTAGCGAATGGTCAGACAGCATTCATTTCACAAGTATAATTCTATCCTGCATTCCCTCGATGAAATTTTGAAGCGAGAAAAAGGTAATGTAACTTTAAGCTCTGGATGTGACTCTGTGATAGATACTCAGTTAAGGTCAGTTCCCAGTGAACATTAATTAAAGAAGGACAGAAACAAAAGGGCTGCTAGTCCTTGTGGTTTTACTACATCAGCAAGGGACCCATTCTGAAAGTGAATTAATGCTGATTGTTGATTGGATTAACTGCTAACTTGTCTAATCTTCTGCACTGAAGAGGTGATCTCTTTAGAGGGAAATGAAATTTTGCTATTTTGCTATTGGTTGGGAGCCATGTGAAAGGGCCTTGCATAAAAGACGGGGAACTAAGTTTTCCCTGTATTGGATTCGTGAAGGTGGGTCCACACTCACACCTAGGATGAGCACTTCTGCCTTTGTAGGCGCTACTGACTGGGCTTGCTGTGGCTCTGCCCTATGTGATTTGACTGAATCTGTACAAATAAGAGCTGTATTTCTTCCCTGTGTCACTTTTTATGGGAGTCTTATGTATATATGTATATTCCTTGGAGATAAATCATCCTTTTAAAGGACTGAGACATATCTTTTTTTTTAAGCAGGACAAAATACCAAGCAGGAATAATCTTTCACATGAAGTGACTGCCTGCGTGAGTGCTACTTTCATTACAGTCATTACAGATGAGACAGAGGATTTGGTCAGCCTCTGTCATGGCAGCAACACTGTTAGTTCACATCCAGTCATGTTTTTAATTACCAGTACTCAAGATTCATTCATTCCTGTTGTGAAGAGGAAGAATGAAATAGCCTTAATCCCATTATCATCATAAAATGTAATCACTCAAGAAGGGTCAGAGAGGATAATGAATTACTGTGAATTGCTCTATGTGGAGGTAAAGTAACCAGAAGCAACAGATTTATTAAAAATACGTTATAATGTGTGATGTATGGTAGGCAATGGGAAGTTGAATCTACAGTTAAAAGTAAACCCACCAAATTAAATGGCCTGGTACAGAAAATATCTGTGGGAACATTGTAAGTAAAAGGCCGTGTATTCATATTCTTACCATCATCCTCAGAGAAACTTGCAGCGGTAATGGCAAAGCAATAGGTAGAGAGTGCCAAAGTGACATAGACAGTGTATTCAAATACAGATAGTATGCTTATATTTAATAAGCACAGCAGGTGAACAATTGGATTTGAAAGGGAAATTAAATCGGCTGACCTAAGAGCAGACGCATTTATTGTCTAGCTCTGCGCTTTCTATTCCATGATTACTGCAAGGCTCTTTTGTAAACCAATATGAAGGAACACATTACTGTGATTGTACATCAGCTAGGCATGGTAGCCACAGTAGGAAATAGAAAAACATTTTAAAAAGTCAAATTCAATCAGCTTTTACCTCCAAGCTTTTATATTCTCTTTTCTTTTAATCTCCCTTCCTGTGTGATGCCTGCTTTGAGCCTAACATTGTTTGCATTAATGCTGTCCCTAGATGCCTGATAACACAATAAGGTAGAAAAATTAGCAAAGGCTAAGAGAGAGACAGAACTCATATTCTAGCCCTCTCTGAGCTAAGCTAGAAACAATCTCTTAGTTGGAACCACAAGCAGCTGATTAGTCTCACATTGCAAGAACAACTCAAAAGGAAATGCAAGGAACAAAAATCTTCATAAGAACCCTACAACTCTTTATGGATTAGGGATGAAAATTAGCTTCATGAGTTGGGACCATCTCTGTAACATTGAATATGAGATGTAGCCAAGGGATACAAATATAAAATTTCCCATACCGGGTGAACAGGCTCCAGAAGCCAAACAAAAATTAATTACACTGGGAAAACACTTGTCAAAGTTCCTGTGAAATTACTAGTGAGTAGCTTCATCTTCTCACCTGAATAAACGATTCACAGCATTTAGCCACTGAACCTCACAAAATCTTTCTGCCTCTGAGGCAGTTGTCAGACACTTTCTTGAGAAGCTTTCCAGACATTAGCCCATGCTTCAAAACAGAATGCAAATCATTGAAACCACAAGTAAAATAAAACAGATTATCTAAGTGAGGAACAGAGGATATGAAAGCAGGACAAAGGGTGTCACAGGTAATTATAAAGATGCATCTGGTCCCTAGTTACTTTTGACAAAGCCGTTTTTGTGATTTATGGCAGGTGCTTGTTTATAAACCTATTGCAGCACAGGCACACTGAAGCACATTCATCATTCTGCCTGGTCTTCATTATTGGATAAACGTCATTTAAACAGAACCTGAATCCAGACTTCTGCTACCTTGACATAAAAATCAGGATCTTCTATTTGCCTGCATATATTTATTTATTTCTATTGACCTAAGGAGCAGGGTTGTGCTTGACAGAGGTTCTGCTCTTACCCTACAGTTCATTCAGCAAGGAAAGCAAATGAAAGTATGCTGCACTCAGGGAAAAATAATGCTGGCAAGCAGTACCTCCTTTAACGTTGACATTTATTTTTTATGCCCTGCAATTTTGTGGAAATGGAGAATAACCAACATACAAGTTTGATCAGCTAGAGCTCTGGCAAACAACCAAAATCAGCTGCAGTGTGTCCTCACCCTGCTGTTTTGACCACTGAATAAAATAAGAACTCGCCAGGCAAACTATTCAAGAGGAAATGAGCTAGTTTGGTGGCTGAGCATTTTTTTTGGCATGTGTTTGTGACTTGTTCCAAAAACCATGGAAAGGAAGCTGCTGTCTTATGTTTTGTGCGTTTTCTGACCTGTGAAGACTGACACAACCCAAGAGCTTTCACATCACATACCAAGAAAACCCTGACCTGAGGAATTGCTCCATTACTGTGACATAAAGTTGGGCAGTCAGTTCATCTCATGACCCTTTTCCCTGATTTTACTTTTCTTCATTTTTACCTTCACTGAATATGTCTTTGAAACAAAAAAAAAAAAAAAGAAGCACTGCAGAAGAAAAGGAAGAATAGAATTGTTAAAATAAATACCTTAAACTCATTTTGCTAGGCAGGGTAAGCCTGCAGAATGATACAGTGTGTTTTTGTACTGTCAATGAGTAGCTTGACATAGAAAAAGGAAGTTAAATGATTTAGAAATTGGGCACAACATAAAGGATATATTGAGGTTTTTAGGAAAAGGCATGATAGTAGAAAAGATTATTTTTATTGGAACTGTAGGTTTACTACAGCAACTGCAGGATTCTGAGGCAGTGTATCTGCATGCAGGAAGGAGTGAAAACAGAAAGAAAGTGACTACAACTCAACTGCATTGTACTCCTACTTGTACTCAGTAACTTTCCCACTCTTAAACATTACAGAATTTAAATAAACCTACAATGGAAAAAAGGATCCAAAGTAATAAATTTGGAAAAGATTTTGGGTTACAATTTAATCTTCACAAATATTTCGTTGTCAAAGTCAACCCATGCTAATAACGATGATCAAACAAAACTCGCTACAATAGTCTTCAGATGAGAGCACTAATTGCAATCAGTAGAATGTATCTATAGATACTCTCTACAGAAACAAAGCCTATGCCAATTTCTGTTTACTTTGAGGAAGGTCTCAGACATCAAGTGCTTATACATCCTAGACAGGGACTGAACCATACTAAATACTGACTGGCTATGGGAGACATTTGGATTGATAGTAATAACTTGTCTGTCAATGAGTACTGGAAACTTACAGAAAATATAAAGCAAAAATGAAAGGCAAAGTCTTCATCTAGTCACATAACTCCATGTGTCAGTCTAATACAGAAAAACGGCTAGTAACAGCTAAAAACAGCTAAGAACATCTTTACATAAAAACATTTTGACAACAACGATGCCAGCTATGGTAAGATTAATTCTTGATCTGCAAAGTTATTTCTTCATTTGCTGTTAAAGATCTTTCATGTGGGTTCAACTACTATTTCCTTCCTGCAGCTAGGTTGCTGAATGCAAACTGTTTATTCGTAAACAAAGACTGCCTTGTTAGAACTTACTGTAGCAGCAACACAGCAACAGTCACTTAGAACATTTGTTCAATTCCACATCCAGTGCATGAATTCTCATTTTTGAAATGATCTAACAACCCTTTAGGCAAGGGACCGTTAAAGAAGAAGGCTTGAAACAAATCTCTCTTAAACTCTGTGTGTCTTTACAAGGTAGGTCCCTCCATTCAGGTTTCTTTTTAATCCACGAACCCAGTCCTTTCCTGCACTGACAACACTGACATTAAAATGAGCAGTATACAGCTACTCACTTCCTCCTTTTTCCCCTTCCTGGAGCCAGGCATTAGGTATGCATTTTTCTTTTCTTTCTTTCTTTCTTTCTTTCTTTTTTTTTTTTTTTGATTCCTTGCCATCCTCCATATGCTCTCTGACACCATAACTGCAGATCTGGAGCACTCAGAGGTGAAGTTCATATGGACACCTGATTTAGGAGCAGTTAAGCATTCTGTTTTCTGTTCTTTTGTTGACCAAGACAGAGGGGTATTCTGTTTCCCTCTCCCCTACTTTCTTCTATTCAGTTTACTTTCTCGTGTAGGTTGATGCAAAAAAGGAGGCATTAAACACTTTTACTTTCTTAGCATCATCTGTCAACAGCCTTCACACAGAGGCGAGTACACAGACTGCCAGTTTGAGTTGGCCACTATAGATGCTGTGCAAGGGAGACGACGGTTTCTGCGCTTCACTACACTGCTATACATCCTTGAGAGTGCCAGATTCACCAGCCAAATTTTACTGACAAATTCTACATATCAAAATCCTTTTGGCTTTAATGGAAGCGTAGGAAGAGACGGTCTGATTTTCATGTTACAAACTAAAACTGTATACCCTCTGCAACACTTTCTTATTTTCTTTATTTAAAGAACAGTAGCAGGGTGACACATTTTCTACCATATATAAAATAAGCCTCAGAACTATAGAATTAGTGCTTCCACTATGAAATTCTGGTATACAAACAATTTAGTTATCATGTAAAAGTTTATAAATCCTGTTATATTTGCTACATTTTTCCATGACATACAGAGAGGGGCAGTTATCTTCAATCATGAAGAAATTATCTCCAAACGGAATGCCTCACTACAAAGGGCACATGCATAAGAGCTGTAGACCAAAGTCACTACCTGTTAGTACCACTTGTAGTTATTCATTTTTAGGAAATCTATTCTGCTTATTTCACTAGATTTTTAAAATCTCTTTCTTTGCAGGTCCTGCTGTAGCGGATCCTTCTTCAGGGATTTCAGTTTCTAGGTTACAGAGAAAACACTCCCCTTTCCTTAAGGTCTCTTGTCTATTTTTAAACCTAACCTCTTTCCAAATATCACATTTTTCACTTTCTGAAGCAGAAAGAACCCTCTTCCTTTCGGCTTTTGCAATGAAAACAATTCAAAAGGAAATTCTCTCACCTTTCAGTCATATTTGTGGCCAGAAGCAAAGGTTAACTGAATTTTCAACTCCTATCTTTGAAAGCGCTCTGCTTGGTGTTTCACAGATAAGTCCATCTACATATACTTATTTCTTTGATTACATTGATCTATGGACAAACTCACAAGGGAGTGATAGAGTAGGTTTGTCTTCAGAAAAGGAAATTATTTAAAAACAGTAATGCAATATAGTATATAAACTCTGAGCCTGTCATGCTGATGTACCTTGTTTAAGATTTGAAAGAGGCACAGAGAAGAACAAGAAGGTAGTTTGGCTGGAAGTAACTTTACCACAAATTAAACCTATGGATACCTCTCCGTTGGGAGACAGAAAACAAAAGCAGGGTGCAGCACTGTAACGTTGATGTTTGTAACGTAATATTTTTAGTGTGCTTTTCAGAACTTTCAACAACACAGAAATACTGTACAATATAACCAAATTCACCCCAGATGTCATTTTAGCAAGGAATTATCTTTGATGTAGAAGTAAGCTGATAGCTATCCATAAAGGAATTAAAAAAGTGTCCTTGATTTAATTTCAGTTAATAAAAATGTGACCATTCTCGTAAGATTACGAAAACTACATTACAGAGTTACAACATAGGACAGAATTAGGATATGAAATTTGAAATACCCTGGAGCATCAGAGAAGAATAATACTGCACACAAAGGCAGGGTTTTGTTTGTTGTCAAACATGGCAAGAACAATATTTACTGCTCTTTCTTTGGTCCTTTCCCACCTTCTCATTTCCTGTTCACAGTAAAGCTTTTCTCTTTGAAATAAAACATATTTAACATCCTCTACGCAGTCAGAAGGGATGCAGGTAGGAAGTTTATGAAAGAAGACAGTGGACTGGTGCTAAACCAGCCTTATATTGATTTAAATATTGCTGACTCAAAGAATATTGTCTCTTTTCTTTGTTTTGTGAGTTTCCAGCTGCGTATGCTTTCCATTGATCCTGACCTTGTGTTTTTCCACTCAATAGGGAGAATTGTAACTGGCACCATCAGCAGTAGGTAACTGCCCTTGCTGCTGCACTGACGGACATGAAAGGACGTGATGTGGATTGCCCTGCTGTTGCTTAATTGAATTCTAATTAACAGGAGGTGCTTTGACACAGATAGAGCCTGGACACACCACAGGGAAACGGCCATGCAATGGTGCATTAGTCTGTGAATAGCGTGCATGGAAGACATTTGCTAATAATGAGTTTGCATGTTTTCTGTATCCAGAAAACCAGAGAAGGATCAGGAAAAACCTTTGGTGGTGACAGGGACTGTACTGTGATGGAATAGGTCCAAGGAGTTCAGACCTGGAAGTATCTGGCCTTGTATTTGTTGTAGTTTCCACGGAAATAAAATAAGAGGCATTATTTTCGGATCAAGGTGTCTTAATAGAGACAACCTCAGGGGAGATGCAGAAGAGTAAGGAGGAGCTGGCTGACAGAAATCTCAATGAAATATCATGTAACTGTATCTAGACACCTATTAGTGTATGCTTAAATGTGAAAGTTAGGAAGGAAAACCCTCCATATTCATAAACCACAGCTTGCATGAAGGCATTTTTAAGCTTGATGCATTTAGCTAGATTCCTAGCAAGGTTGCTTGAAATTAACAGACTGTGAAAACATTGAGCCACCCTGCCTTGTGTGCTTCCTTTACAATAAATTGTTAGAAAATACAGCAAGCTTTCTACATGTAAGTTTATCCTGAAAAGCTTTAACAAATGTGACTCCGTGGCATCTTAAAGAGCCTATTAAGAGGAGAAGTAGATCAGAGAAAGCCTTCGTGCCAAACAGCCTGTGTGACAGGCAACAATATCATGCACATGTTCTGAATACTCATCTGGCATTATCATAAACAGCTTTGGGAGAAAAGGCAAGAAAGGTGGCAGGGTGAAATCTGCTTTATCCAAGCAGTCCTGTCACCAGAAACACATAGAAATCCTGCCTCGAGTGAAACAGTTGATGGAAAACATTAGCGGCAAGAGAGGGCACAGGATGGGATTTGTAATAAATGCATTTCATGCGTGTATACATGCATTTTACATCGTACTAATAATTGGTGCAATGTAAGAAGTAACTCCAAACTAGCTGTATGCATTATCACCTCTGGAAGCAATCACAATAAAAAAAAAAGATAACCTTAACTATTCTTGGGCTGCCAGAAAGCCCTCTAATCGCTCTATTTAAATGGTTCGGTTTCAATTAAATTGAGGAAAAAAAATAATAGAATTAAGTGCTTCACCATTTACTGTACTTGAGTGAATACAGTTTATGTAATCTGTGTAGGATCCCCATTAGCAGGGTTCTCAGTGAGAAACCATAGTGATTAAATCATTAAATTATGTCTGGGAAGAATGAATATTCCCATTGATACAGGAAACCTTGATGAGATTTTAAACAATTAGAATCATCAAGTGCTTTTATGAATAGAAAGAATTCTGAAGGCACGAAAGGTTTTAAAAATACTTTTCTTAAAAAAAGATGAGGGAAACTATTTTTACCCTGATACATTTCACTTCCTCCTTGGTTCATTAATACTGATATCAATTACATCCACTTTCTGTCATTAGATCTCAGCTCAGCCCTTGAGTATTTCAAGTTCTGGTCAGCAATCTGGATTTACCCAGCCCATTCCCTCACCCCCCTCTCTACCTTTTCCTCAAAGGGAGAACCCTTTTCAATAAATGATTCCCAAACTGCTGTTGGGAAAGTCATTTGTAATTTCCATGGTTACATTTCCCCAGACTGCTGCTGATGATATGATAGCTAGCTCTTAACTTTCATTCTGTTTTTGGTTTGTTTGTGTATTTGTTTTTAAGTCTGGTTGATCAAAACCAAGTACAGCAAATGAATCCATCAAAATGTGGATCTCTTCCAAAACACCTTGGAAATACTGGGTTGTTCATTTCTTTCAATGGTTTTGGAACTGTTAGCATAGGTAGAAAAGTGGAAGTTTATCAACAGTATCAACTTGTCCACTGCCTTGCCAATGCAAGGGTGTCACTTCAAGATAAGGTTGTAGTGTATGAGAATAGTCCCACCTACAAGATCAGCCACGGTCTCCTTACAGACATGAGGCTATAAAGCAACCCGCAGAGCTGATAATTCTACAGGATGTATTTTATAATGCACTGATGTATTAGACACGCATTACACATTTTAATTCTGACTTCACACAACAACTTGTTCAAATCAAAATGAAAGAAGTACAATTGTTTAAACTAAGGGACAAAATAATTTTGTGTAGAGATTTGATCTTATATTTTAACATTCTCATTCTGTTTACAAACTAAAACTTACTCTGCAAAGATCTTCCTAACGTACCTTGAAGCCTCACTGTGGAAGCTGAAGCTGTTGTTGGTCAGCCAGACTAGATAATAAAATATTGCTACCCTTGTAAAAGACCAAGTTGATGCCAGGTTTGCCAGTAAAACCATACAGCTCAATAACGTGTTACATCAAAAACTTTTTTTTTGTTGTTAATAAAACGTTATTACAGATGTGCTTGTTGACACAAAAAATAGGAAACTCCTTTGAAGTTCTTGTTGGCTTACTTGTAAATCCTTCATAGCTCATGGATCATTGACGTGAAACGCAGGTTATCAGAGAAATATTGACGTAATCTTTTCACCAGTGGCATAAAAATGCTGCTATAAATTTAGAGGTACTCTTTAGTATTCTTGATAAATTAATGACATCTGAACTTCTAGCTATAAATAAATAAAGATCTAGGAATAGTGGCATTGATGATTTTTTGCCTTAGCAGAGAGGAATGGTATTGGGATTATGTGAAATGTAAACCAAACCTATTTTAAACCTAATGTTTCACAAATTTTATAGAAAAGATGTCTACAAGAAAATATTTTATTGATTTAATTTTCTTTCTAGGAAAGCAGAAAATTTTCACCTTCATCTTTGAAAGAATGGTTTTTCTATTAGCATGAAACAAGTCTGACCAGTACTTCCTTTGGCTTAGCAGGAAAGGACTAAGGAAATTATGAATAGTAGTTTTTTCATGTTTTCTTGATTTTCTGTGGCATTGTCTTTTTAAAAATGGCCAGAAAATTAGGTGCCAATATTTTCTGGTTATAAATTGTAAATTGTTCTTTTCCACTCTTCATGATATCCAACTGATTCTTATCAAAATGTTTAAAAGACTAAAATGTCATCTTTCTTAGTTTCATACACAGAAAGTCTGAATGCACTTTCAAAGCTTCATTTCTTACCATTTTTCTGAGGACTCTGACAGCTGGTTCAAACTCTCCGTCTGCTGACTTTGCTTAAGCAACATGTGTTGAACGTCCAGGTGATGTCACTTGATGCTCATCTATTATTTTTCCAGTAGGAGTTTTTCAGTTTATCTCTTAAGGAGGACCTTAGCCATAAATTTGCTACTCAGTGTGGTTTGTTGGTTTGTTTGTTTGTATGAGTTTTTTGTCTTTTGTTGTCGTGGTTAGTTGGGTTGTTATTCTGGCCTTCTGCTTGCATATGTTCCTGTCTTTAACACATGAAAGCTGACTTCATTCTGAACTGGCCCTTGCCCAATTGCAGAAATTAGAAGTTGAACTATAGATAATTCTGAAGCCCAAGCACTGAGACCTCAACATTCAGTTTCTGTGCCTATTTGCTTCTCAGAACGAACCCGGTGAGTTCATTAGGACTTACAAAAGAAAAAATCCTGTCTCATAACACTGATAAATGTCAGTCAGCTTAAGAGCTAGAAAATTCTTGTCTCTTCAGTCAGCTTGAGCAATAAACTTTCCTCAAAATAGCAGAGTTGTTTTGAAAACAGACAGAGAAAGGGACCAAGAAAAGCTTTGGGCTAGTTTAGTTGTTATGTAGCGTTTGCAGCACTCATTTTTGAATGTATTTACTATTTTTCCTATCAGCTCTTCATACATATTAAAGGAGAAAAAATATACTTTCCACTCATTACTATCAGCTACTGCCATTTCAAAATATTGATTCACGAACAATTTAAGGTAGAAAATTCAGGATATGAAAGTGAAATTGACTTAAGTATTTCATTTTTCAACCTTAATTTTTTGACCTACACATTTATGTCTTACAAAATATTAATGATTTTGTAAATATATTTATTAATAACATAGCACAAAAGGCTGTGCAAACTGAAAATAAAGACTGTACACAAAAGTAGATGTGTACACTGCAGGGATGGTACTCATTGATCTTCCCCAAAAATGTCCTTGCCTGTGTAAAACACAGCAGTTAACGTTGCTTTATATGATTCCTAAGAGACTATGTGGCTGTGGAAATAATGTTTGCAAATGATGCTTTTAGGAATCAGTAAGTTGGACTGTAATGGTTCCTGCTATTTTTGAGGACAGTAAAGCAAATATTATCATATTCTCCACATTTGTCATGGAGACACCTTGAAAGTTAATCCAAATTAACAAGAGGTAACAATTTAAAGTGCATTCATTAAACAGTACTAAATCTTGATATTGACACTCTAAGGATTAGACATATGGTCATGTTACCACAGCTTAACAAGCTGAGCCACAGTAAAAAGCTTCCTCTGCATTCATCGTGCATTATAAAATGCGAGGTAAGTGAATTAATTTAAATCTCCTATGTAAATACATTTAATATCACATTTGCTGCTTATTAAGAGCATATGCATGAATATACACTGCAGCTAAGCTCATGCCTAGGAACTAATTAGTAAGTGTCTAGCTATGAATATTTATTATTTGATTATGAATAATAATGATAATTTAATATTGATTATAGAAATTAAGTCCTTTTGACCTTAAGATCACGTGATAACATTTAGCTTCTAAAAGATAATTCAGGTATGAAGATTCCAAGGATATAACTTCATATTCCTTATCCCAAAGCTTCATTCACCTGTGCCAATAATCTTCCCTTGCGGTTTAATAATGGTATATAGATGGAATGGCCAAACAGCCTCACCATCAGCATCCCTTTGCATCACCCCTGTTTTGATGCTCCTTGAGTCTAGTGGTCTCAGGACCAGCATCCTCTGGCAGAAGATGTGTGGGGTTACTTAATGTCTAATTCAGTTGATCCTGGAATAGTTTGAAATGGCTTATCATTACATAACATTGCTTCCTCTAAAAGTAAGCTACCTTATAATGTGGTATTTAGAAAAGATAAAAAGTAAAGAATGGCATAATGATTAGCAGTAGAACCTGCAATCAGATCTGAGCAAATCCATTTTTAAAATGATTGCACCTACAGTATCTCTCAAATGCAATGAAAAGTGAATAAACTGTCAGTGTGAACCAAGAACTACACTTCACTTACTGCAAGCCTCAGTCATTTGTGGAAAAAAACCATAATGTATTATGGATGAACACCTAGCTAAAATAAATCTAAGCAGTCCTCAAGCAGGTATTAAGCTCATGAGTCCTTTCTTTAAAAGTAAGGGGTTATTTTCATTAAAACATGTATCTAGAGGGAAGGAAATTCCTTCTTAGGTCTCAGATTTCCTCTTAGGCATGCAAAGTTATAAATACCAAAGGAAAAAAAATCAGCTCTAAGTCGACTGTTTTAATTTGTACAGATTTGTGCAATTCGCTCGAGGTTTTCCTAGGCCTTTGTTTGGAAAATAGTGTGAATTGGGCAGGTGACAGAATTAAGTCCTTTCCTGAAAACTGACTCAGATAGTGAGCCCTGGAACCTCTGTGTAGAAATGCATGGACTTCGACTGGATCGAAGGATCACCCTCTTATTCAGACTAAAGAATCAATGTTAAGTTAGGGTTCAGGAGAACTCTGAACTGATCTAAATCCTGAAAACTGATGAGCATTCTCTTAAAACAAAGTTTTTAACCTTTTGTTCCTTTGAGGCTAGTGACCCTGCTTAGATTTGAACATGCACTGTGTCCTTGTTGAGGAGCAAGATAGTCAGTATCTTGTGAAATCAGGCCATCAGATAAGGCTCTGAGGAAGATTAATTTATTAATTACTTCTCTTTACATAATCACTGTCTACTGGGGAAACAGAAGAGTTTTCTCTTTTTAATTTCGTATATTCCAGATCTCTTCCTCACAGATACACTATATAAACACATAATCCGGGGAAATATAATTATTTGGAAGTAGCAGTATCCAATATTTGAATGTAAAGTGTTTAAACAAGAGAAATGTGTTTCATTTCAGAGGCCTTATAAACCCATGCTATCACGACATTAGTTAGTTAAATCAAAACATATCCTATTATTTGAGTCCTGGAATACTGTATCTGGCTGAACAGCATGTGTATAATGCAATAAACAGGTGATAAAACAGATGGCACTAAGAGGGATCCTGGTCGTACAGAAGGTTAATCTAAGCCATTACTTAGAGATCCAAAATGCTTTTCAGAAATGTCTTTCCACCCTTAATTCTTCTTCAAAATGAAAAGTAAAAATTAAGAATTCACTGACTGAAAAGCAAAACTTACTACAAAATTTAGTGCATTTTACTGGCTGTGTATTTTCATCAGACAAGAAATAACTGAGTGAGACAAGAAAAATAAGGGCATTAGTAAAATTTTTCCCCATACCTGTTTACTTAGTGAATCATAATCTTTGAAAACGTCTGAATGTAATAACTGCTGTAGAGTATTGGAGATTTTTTATTGTACTTCCATAATACAGATAGCCATTTGGTCCCAAAGCAATGCATTTGTTCCCTAACTACATGACTTGCCTCTGCAGACAGGTGAAGGACCTGGAAAGACAGCTGATAATTGATTCAGTGAAGTAGAAAATTAGACCATGAGAAGAAGCTTTAGGGGAAGGGTAAATGTAAACAATAGAAAACAAACAAGTATTCATATCAGTATAATCCAAATGTAAGTCTGCTCTTCCTTAACCGAAAATAAAGGCTAGTGAAAGAGTATTTGCCGACTGCCAAAATAAGCTTTTCTTTCCAGCTTCCAGACAAAGTAGCTTTGCAGGTATATGCATGTATGTAGAACTACATACATATATTCTTAAAGAGTTCTCATAATTGAATATCACTTGCTAATTTCAGACTCCAGTGAACTCTTTACTTTTTAAAATAATTTGATAAAAAAAAGTTGTTTAAAAAGTAATGACACATATATATTGTCTTGAACCTCTTCAGTGTGTTGGGAGAAGATCCTCTGTACCTGTGTATGCATATACCTGTGGCCCCTTCTTGCTACCAGGTCACTTCATGTATACTTATAAAACCCATTCACACTGGTGTCAAGTTCTCTATTAGTAGCTCTGTGTTCCTAAAGCTTAAGCTTTGCTAGATCTCTTATTTTTAGTGTCACAATCTTCCTGAGTAAAGGATTATTTCATAACTCAGAACATAGTTATTTCATAACTAAAATGTAAATTTCTTAGCTATTATAAACAGCCATTCAGAAGATACACTTTTTGCATGAGTTTTCTTAAATTTTAAATTAGAAACAAGTGATGAGATTAACTGATTTGTACCTTTTGATATTAATGTATAAAACCAATTATGCAAAAAATCCTAAGGAAACCAATACACTGTTCTTTCCTTCACACACACACAAAATCATGTCTAATCATTAAACTAATATTCTGCACGTTAAAAAAAATATATAGGGGAAGAAATGGGAAGCTCTAGCAGCATCACTATTACAGAATTATTGAATTGCTTTTGAACTACTTTGTTGTTGTGAACAGTCAGTAATTTTGATTCATATGTAAACAAAAATGGGCTGCATATGCTTTGTAACCTCCATACTTAGGGAAATCTGCTTGTCTAACGCAGTTGTATCAAATAAAGAGGTTTAGTTACAATAGATTCAAATGAAGCCTAAAAATGCTTAGCAATTTGCTTGTCTGAACATTGAGATCGTTTCTTCGTAAGGCTAAAATTAAAACTGTGGGAAGTCAGAGCAAAAAGAAAATTTCAAAATGCAAGTGCCTTAGCAAAAAAATAGAGAGAGAAATATGGAATTTACAGTTTGAATAGAGCTTGGTTTGAAGATAAGAAACCTGAATTCCACTGGAAATAGGCAGCAGACTACATATGGGCTGAGAAGAAATTAAAGTGAAATATCACTAGAGTGAAAAGAAGGGAGTCCACAAGGACAGACACAATATAGTACAGAAGAAAGGTCACACCATACTATAGAGACAGAAATGAAAGATCAAGTGTTAAAACAGCATGGACAGCAAAACACGTGCTGTTCCTTTGTACAGAGCAGACCCCTGCACTTAAGTGCCATTTTGTGAAATTTCAGCCCTAGCAGCTTTCACCATGGAAGATACAAAGTAATAAAGAAGGCAAACACTTTTGCCTGAAAACCTTTTCTAAGAATCATTTTAAATTGTGAAGAGTAGGTCATTGCAAATTGTGACAATATTCAACACAGAAAAAGATTGTTTTGTTCGGTTGCAGCTGTTAATATTTGCAGGTATGTACACCAACGCTAGTTTAGCTTTGCCAGTAAAAGGTCAAACCTCCATTAATAACAAAGAACAGCTGTTCTGGAATGAGACATACGAGAAAGTGGGATCACCCTTGCTAGTTGCTACTCTCAAAGTGACTAAACTAAACCCTGCAGTTCGTTGCTCCTCTCCATTGCCATCACTTCCTGTATCTTGCCCTGAGCCTGAGAGCATCCATCACCACTCAATAAGCTGAACCAACATCACAGCACGTATAGGCCTACACCTAGGCAAACAATAACCCTGTAGAAACAACAGTTTCTCTCTAGTCCTGAAGCAACCTCATGATGAATAGTCCTCTGAATACGAATGTTTATGTATTAAGAATTAATAAGTAGTCCAATAAATATTTTCAAGTTATTCAGAAAAAAACAACCTTATTGTTCCACCAAATAAATGGATTTCCTGAAGCAAAAATACAACCATACAGATCTTCACAGATGGCATAAATCTTTATGTTTCCATTAACATTAATGAAGAAACTTCAACTTCCATTACCGGGATCAAATATAGTTAACATACTTCTCATATGTTATATCCTCCTATATACCATTCCAGAAAAATATTCAGCTCAGACTTTATGTAAAAACATGAAAATATCCAGTCTGCAATTACAAAACCAAAAACTAACAGTGTAAACTAAACACAGAATAAAATATGAATAGCTTTAAAAGAGCAAAACTCTTTCAACACAACATGTGATTAATATATGTCACATTTACGAACATAAAAAGCAAAAAAAGTAGAGACAACATATAGCAATCTCTTCTTTGATAGAAGAGAACAAAGGAAAGAGTTAAGCCCGAGCTTCTTTTTCTCCTGCTCTCATCTTCTCTCATCGAAGGTAAGACATGACTTGTTTGCCTTTAATTACCACAACACCAAATGAAAAATCTTTCAGGCAAGAACAGAGGAAAAGGCAAAGGCAGCAAAACTGTCAAAGCAGCAACAAAGCCCTGCAAAAGGCTGCAGGAGCCATGACTCACCCTGAAGAGACTGGCCGCCATCTTGGGGTGCTCCAGGCAGGAACCTGGCACTGCTGGTTGCAAGAAATTACCTGGAAGAAGGAATAAAAAACAACAAAAAAAGCCAATGAGGGCACAGAGAAATTAAACTATTGTTTAATAGTTATATTAACTATTCTTATATGTTAACGTAACTATTGTTATGTTAAAACAAAGTGGTACTGTAAATGGCTTTGCTATTACCAGGTAGAGCAAAATACAAACTTTCTTCACATAAAGTGGAGAAATTAACTTCTTCCTGTTTCTCAGTTCTTTTCCATCAGCTTTTAACTTTGAAAAGACCTTTTTACCTTTGAATATATAGAATTTTTTAAAAATACGGGAAGAGCAGAAAATTCCTGTCAGGACTCAGTGCCGTCCGGCTGCTCCCTCAGGGGGGGCGCCACAAAATGTCCGCCAGCGCCTGTCCTGCGGTACCTCAGCGAGGGAGTGGGGCCAGCAGAAAATGGCGGCCTGGAGTCCCATTCCATAGACACCTCCATGGGAACAGGCCAAAGCTAGGCTGGGAGGTACCCCTCAGGTGGGGTCAGGATCAGGCCCTGTGACTGGGGGAGGCGAGGGACACCCAGTAGCCCCCCCAGCCCTGAGGCACATCCTGTTTAACTGCAAGTCACCCACATCAGTGCATGCCAAACAGAAAGGCCAGAAATGTAAATAAAAGTCTTGCTATCAAAACAGCATAGAGATCAACACATACAGTGGCAGATCTGCCTGCAAGTCCAGGGGCAGAGATGGCTCCTCATCTGGGGGATGTTTTAAAAGCCTGCCATGCATTAATATCATTGCCAGTGGAAAATAGAGAACAGTCATGTTGGGAGAGGCTGACAGTCCACAAGCACTAAATGAGTTTACAACTGAGGACATTTTTTGTCTGCGTGCACAAAATCCAAATGCAACAGCAGCCTCCAAATTTACAAGGTACCGATTGCATGGGCATCATTAAACTCCAGAAATGGAAGAAAATGATGGACGTGGCTCAGAAAACTGAGGAGAAAAATCATGGCCGGGTTGCCAGAAGGAGCTATTTGCCCCTGCCCAGGGTGCAGCAGCATGGGGTGCTCCAGCCTTCCTGGGGCACTGCAGGGAAGGCCCGTCCCCAGCTCACCTCTTGGCCAAACCCTGCCAGCAGTGAGAATTTTCCATAAGCTTTTTTTTTTTTTTAAACACTTTGTAAAACCGTAAGCGTATCAAAAGAATGAAAGAGAAAAGCACGGTTTGTTAGAAGCTGACTTCCATTTTGTAAGAGGAACAGATGTTTTATTGTAATTAAAGCTCATCTTTTTGCACAAGGTGACTCTTGGAGCACGCATATACTCCAAGCAAACAAGTCTACTGTATTGCTTTCATATGAATGTTGATGATCCACAGTTTTCTTGTAAATCTAACTTGTGCTCAAAGAATAACTATAAAAAAAATCTCCATTTCATCTCATATGGCTTTTCATTCCATTGCTTACTCTCCCAGCTAAGCCCTAAATAATTACTTTTACTTAGTACATCTTGAATATTTATGGAAACTTCCTTCCTATAATACAAAAATGAAGCATAGACATCTGAGATTAGTAACCAAATGAACCCAATGTTGAGTTGATTAAAACCTGCTTAGCAGCAGTGTACTGCATTGTCACACTTGTATAAGCAATTTTACATAGTTAGAACTATCCAATTACTTTTTAAAATATATTAGTGAAGCATTGTAAACAGCGCAATGTGTGTTTAAACAACGCACAATAAAATCTGTACACAGTAAAGTAAATTACCAAGTCCAGCTCTGACTCTCTCCTAGCAATAATAATGCCAAAGTCAGCTCGAGGTCAAGTCCGAGTGGGGACAGTGGGATGTTTGAAAGTGGGAACCCCCTGGGTCATGTTAGTGAAAACAGAGCCGGGCAGCTGCAGTGCAAGACAGAAACAAGGAATGTCACCTTGTAGGAAAACCCTTCTCTTCTGTCACACTGTAGAATTTTGCAAGTAAAACAAGGTGTGCATTCTAAATGCTTATTTATCTAAGGGTTTATTTCCTTGCGGCTTTGAGTTTTCTGTTATGGAAATCTTTATAAAATTGTATTCCATTCAGGCTTTGGATTAACATAATTCAATGGGAATTTCTGCACTAACAAAACCAATATTAACAAATAAATATCCTTAATAAGTGTCACATACTGATGGCAAACTAGCAAGACTTGTTAGGCAAATGATAAACTGTATAAGTAGACTAAATTTAAGTCTCACTGATGATAAAGATGCTAGCAGCAAAATAAAGATGCTGCTATGGATGACACTAACGTGAGAGCCACCAGGGAAACGAGGTTGTTGTGTTACTCTTCACCAAAACTGCTAGCAGAATCCTACAAACCTACACATTTCTGGAGACATGCATGCTGAGGTACCTTTCCCCAGCTCAGGACACCACTGATTATGGGCAATTTGTTACAGCCAATGTCAGTCTGTTGATTAAAAACTACCTATCAGAGAAAGTACAAGCCTGACTGCGAATGTGTGAATGAGTCATTATCTAGATCAAAGGAGAGCTGTGCTTGACTAAGTACAGACATCACCAACTTGTTTTCTTCAAGATTTATAACTATCTGCCACTTCATTTCAGCAAGGAATAGCATAACAAAAAGGAGTGTCTTTCTTTTTTTATTTCTCCCCTTCAATTTTCAGCTTGAAGTTGCTATATGTGGCTGACAGTTTTCAAAAGAAGCACTTGTCATGTTTAAGTCAGAATAACAACCAAATCAGAACTCAGCTTGCTTTTGTGATAACCAGAATAGCAATCCTGCCAATTTTTGATGTGAGGCTTTATCTGGAAGAAATAACGTACAGACCATTTCTCTCCAGAAGTCTGCACCTCAGAACCTTCCTTCTGTTTCTGTATTAGTTGTAAGTCTGAATTTTATACATCTGAAACCACCCAAATGCTAAAAGACAATAAATGCATATTAAATCATAAATTTTCGGGTAATCATTTTTTATGTGCCTCAGCACATTGTCATAAACATTGATATAAACATAGCAGGAACTTCTGCTTTGGCTTCAGTGAATGCTGAGGATGCTCAGACAAATTTTTATGCAACTGAAGTGATCTGAAGTCATTTTATCACAGAATCTTAACCGAGCATGGTGGAAATGTACGTCACAAATAATACTCAGTTCTGGGATTAACATTTCAGAAATAAATAAAGAAAATGTGTGAGTCCACAGCAGAGTAGCAAAACTTACAATCATTTTTACTAAAGAGATTAAAAGAACTAGTGAACTTGTAAAGCTCTTACTGAGCAATAACTTAGGGGTTATGATGGTGTGTAACTTTTCAAAACCATTCCTTGTAGCATAAAATAGCAAGGAAGTCAATGAAATATTTAAAGCAGCTGAAAGTAGCAGTAATAGGAAAATATCTAACAAAAAATGTAGAAATGCCATGAAAATACGTTGGACGGTGGTCTCACCTGTGCAAAGTTCTTCTAGGAGAAGGAAGAAGAAAGAAAACCCCACAACCATGCAGTTTTTCAGAGTAGGTGTGAAAATAAAGTATAATGAATAATTCCCCTCCAAGTGAAGATAGCTAGTGCATCCATATCTAAATTTCATTTCTGAATACTCAGTTGTTTTGTTATTTTAGTACCATTAGTGATCGATATATCGTAACACCTTCTTTTGAGGAGTCATTTTTGAAAACACAGTTTTTGAAGTATTTCTGGGAATAATAACAAGAAAAATGTTTGCATTTTGCAATCTAACTTAAATAGACACAAAAGAAAGAACCCTTTATTCGAAGACACAATATCTCTTTTTAGGTTATTTTCCAGTTTAAACTCCAGAATATTTTTCTTATTCTCTCAAAATATACAATTCCTCAGCTGTTAAGTAGGGTGAAGAAAGGCTGGGTAAAAAAGACAGCAATCTGCTGTATCTTCTAGTGAAACAGAAATTTTAATCACTTCTGTGTTGGTTATTTTGTTATCAGCAGTTGTGTAAGCACAACTTATTTATAGTCATTCGGATCAACAACATCTAGATAATTGCTTTTAGCTTCCAGATCAGCTCACTGCACTACAGAGTAATCTTCTAAAATCCCAGGCATTCTTATTCTGCATTTGTAGAAGTAGCATAATGCATGCTGTAGGCTGACACGATAGCTACTGTAGGCAAAAAAAATTACCACCAAGATGCACTGTACAGAAGTACATTTCCGGTGAAAGTACCTTACAGGTAACTGCTTATTATGTGTCCTCATTAATGCTAAACTGTGATGGAATTTGTACGGAAGCATGTAAAAATAATTTTAGAATAATTGAATTCAAAGCTACGGGGCACTTACAGTGTTCTCAAGTAAACAAGAATCCAGGGAAGGATAAAGACTAAATGAGTAGCTTTTTGCTGCCTTAAGAAGCGATCACCTCTGAACTGGCTTAAGAATGCTTTTAGCTTGATAATCGTAAATTGCCAATAATTGCACTAATATCACCATTTACTAGCAGGAATTCAGTTATAAATGGCTCATTCAGTGCCAAACACTCTGCATCCTTCAACCTTTCTTCAGTTTCACCCATTTGTATTAGAATGAAAGACCAGAACAATACTTAATAATAATAAAATGTAAGCCAAAATTTTACAATGGTGGTTGATATACACTCTTAGATTATATTCCAGAAACAGTGTCATGAAGCAAGTTTGATGAAATTCAAAGGATTTGAGCTATCACATGGAATTTAAATCAAAATTAACTTTTTCCACATTACCTTTCCTTAATTACAGATAAAATGGAGATTAGGTAGTAATGTCTCCTCGTTATCGCATGATGTTTGACATAGTTCTCAAACACAGAGAAACAACAATTCTGATATAGTTCTCTCTGTAGAAAGAGGGATTAATTATATTTTGTATTTGATGAGAATATGAAGCTCAAATAGGTAAAAGGAAGCCCTGCTTTACAGAAAGAAAATATAGTCTTTTTACGACCAAAGTTTAATGTCTTCTCATGAATATCTTTACAAGCCAGACCTGCTAGAATAGATGCTGGGTGTTAGTGCCTGTGTCTATGAGCTTTGATTTGGAAAAGCAGGAATAAATTATTACTAAAGAACCAACCTCTCATAGTTTTTATGTGATCAGTCATATGATCACATTATAAACAGAACATCCTGAAGAAGCATCCCTGCCAAGTTTATGCGTGTTAGGATTAAGGAGAAAAGTGCTTAAAGCCACAAAGGTTCTCACTGAAATGCATATTGAACAGTTATCATGCTTTTTATTGTTATTTTTGCATGTGGAGTGGGTGTCAGAGCACATGCTTTGCAGTTTAGTGTTCGTCTGCAGAATAATGGCCTCTGTGGTCAGCAGCTTTACTATTGGATCATAATAATGGATGATGTCTAATAATCATCTCTTATCCACAACCCGAATAACAATTACAGCCATTTCCTCACTGGAAACTGCAATCTCTTCTTTATTTGGCACTAAAATTATTAGCTCTTTTAAAGAGTTGTAACATGGATTAATCAATACAAATGCTGTTTATATAGCCCTGATAATGATCCATTATCTCTTAATCTGATTCTAGAGCTTCCTCAGGGTATGAAGTTTTTTTTCTTTTTAAATGAATATCATATCTTTAGTAATGGGCACATGGCAAACCTAAGTAGGCTCTCTCCCCAAGCAATATTACTCAATTCATTTTGTCTTTCAAGACAAGATTCATTTATGAAAAATAATTATATTCAGGAAAGGGAAGTAATAATGTACCTACCTAATACAAACAAGTTTAAAGTGAAGCCTGACCTAAGTGTTTGCTGAAATGATGGGATTAAAAAAAAGTCTATCCGAACATGATAAATCATGCTATTTATTATTATGCTGAAAATAACCTGGGGAGTGTTAGAATGTATTCCTAGAGATAACTGTCGTGTGTAGATTGTCATCAGTAAAATATATGTACTTTGTGTTACCTTGAAAATGATGGTTTGTCACTCTGAGTGTGAAAATTCAACCCTTGCTAACAGTGTGGGTTCTGAGTTCAGCTTGATGTCTGTTTTTCCCTTTGCAATTGTGATTAGTAGTTTCATATAAAGTAATAAAACAAAAACAACAACAAACAAACAAACAACACAGCATGAGAGGAAGACCAATGCTGTTTACCAGATGAAATTATGTGAGAAAACTCACATAGCGGTGACTTGAGCTTACAGAGAGTTCCTGAAAGATTTCATTGAAGGTCTGCAGTTTGAATATCTAGGGATGGACATGGAGGGTGAAGTAAGAAAAGGTTGCCATTTAAATTAATGTCTTTTCTTTCAGATTATTCTTATACCAATTCTATTCTGCTAATTGGGACAACTACTTAGAGTCTTACAGGTTGCTTTTGAACAGAGAAGAAATAGACTTATGTGAACATGACTCTTACTGTGATTAAACATTAATCCGGAGAAGAGGGAAGCCAGCATGTAAAGAACATGAAGAACAGTTTTCTCTTTAAGAACTAATCCAAATAGGAAATGAAAGTACCAGAGCAAATTTTTCTTTCTGCTTAGATTCCCATACGTCAAGGTTCAGTATCTCTACATAAAAGCATGAATATCTTTATTTCAGACTGAACTTTAATTTGGCAATTAACATTGGAGGTTATGCATCACAGTGTAACATGACATAGCCTTGATTTCCCTTGAAAACTCTTTTTAAACACTTCTTTGTTGGCTTTATCCCTCTTGTATCTAGTGAAAATAGGCAGGGAAACTGAAGGAGGAATTGCGAAAATGCAATTTAGGTCAAAACCAAAAAATCACCATAAACTTCACATACCTAGTTTTCAAAGCAATTTGTTGGATTATAGCTGTAAATACGGAAGATATTGAGATGTACATGAGATGTATAAGTAACTCCTCCTAGTTATTTATGATTTCTTAAAAGCTTTACATGTTAGTTGAAAAAAGCTGCTGTTTTTTGCTTGAATCTGAGTATACATTGGTAGGTTTTGGAAAAAAGCTATTCAGTCCTTGTGTTCAGAATGATAATGATAGGTAGAATAAGTGTTACTGGTGAAAAACAATTTCTGAAGCATCAGTAAATTGTTCAAGCATATCAAAGTATTTTAATTAAAAGTTCACAGAAACACAGAATGGCTGTGGTTGGAAAGGACCTCTGGAGGTTATCTCGTCCAACCTCCTTGGATCAAGCATGGCCACCTAGAGCTGGCTGCTTTGGAATATCTCCAATAATGGAGACCACAACCCGCCCTGGTACTTGGTCAAAATTTGGTGATTTTTTTTCCTAGTAGTTTTTCTTCGTATTTTTCTCAGATTATGTACATAGCTTAATTAAAACAAGTGCTCTTTCAAAGGTAAAGAATAGAAACATTTAAGATGCCTGAGATTACTAGGGGTTCTTTTACCTGTTGACATGGAAAGTGGAGTCATACTGATGTACTGGTAGAACATAAGAATGTAAACGTCTATAACACATTTCTCAAAGTCCCTTCTGTTGCACCTAGGAAATTTCTTGCAAAATGTGACTCAATGCTCTGTTATAGGTGACAGCACTAGGGCAAAGCGGAGAGTATTCTAGAAGTGTATATCTTTACATTCATATGAGTGGGGTTTAAGCGACTTGCCCAGATACATTTACCTCCCAGGTATCCAAAATTAGGTCAGCTGAATATACTGCAATGGTCAAATGAGATTTAAATAACACAGTAGGACACCTATGGCATTGCTAAAGCACTCCAACACTCACTATAAAACTGTTATGGGAATCCTACATGTTTATAGGTCCTTATTCAAAAGAAATTGCTAGAGGTTAACGTGTTTTTATGACTAGAATTAATGACACATTTCTAATTATGAGCTTGTTACCCTCTTCATACTAATACATTTCTAGCCCCAAAACAAGACAACAGCTTACATTATAGGTAGCATTTAAGTGAAAGCTATGAAGCACATTTCTTCGTTAATGTAAAAAAAAAAAGTGCTCTGAGATTTTACATATTTACTTTTGCCTCACATTTAAAATAGCATTAACATTATCATTGCAAGCCCAACAGTCTAACACTGAACGCTTTCCTTAAAACACCCGTAAGTGATATAACAGTGATTATTATGTTTATTTATAGAACTCTTACTTCTTTAATTTAACTTCATTTGACATCCGTGGTACTCAAATACATATTACCAAGACTTTGTGAGAAGACTTGTTTCATGTATTTGATGAATCAGCAATGTATCATTATTTTTAGCGATGATAATCAACTGTAATTATTGGCCAAGTCTAGCCATGACTGTGTCAATAATAAACATGGCAAAACACAATTAAGATTAGAATAATATACTTTACAGCAGGCAGGATAACTGAGTTAGTATTTCGAATCAATTTCTACTAACAGCCACTTAAACAAAATAATCAAATTTGCTTTGCCCATGTTTGGGATTCCTTTCTATTAATTTGTCAGAGATGCTGTTACTTCACAAGCAACGCTGCCTTCAAAGGAACGATTTTCAGTTTTCATTTATGCAGTCCATAAAAGTTCACTCCGAAATGAACTTCAAAAAACATTTTAAGTTAATTGGTCATAAATTAGCTAGAAGGATAGCTTGCTTGAGTATGTCTCCTTGTAGGAAAAAGAAAATGGTAATTGAAGTTAAGGCAATATATCTTCCATCTTTAAGGCAATTCGGGGAGTTAAAATCCTGACACTCCCAGGAGCACTCCCAAAGGATTCAACTCCCACACATTGCACTCCTGCATCTCTATTTGTCTTTCCAACAGAAAAAACAAAGATTCAGGTGTCCTAAATGTGTTAACTTGAATGTAACTGAAATATTACCACATTTATCTGAATTATGAGCTCCTCAGACACATACATTAAATATGGAGAAGTGCAGATGAGATCTCAGTCTTTTCTTCTCTTTTCATTTCACCATGCTCTGGTGTGGTCTTTGTTTAGTGAGGCAGAACAGTTTAGGGTATTTTCATTCATAACAGAAATATTTGTTGTTCTGATTTTCAACTACTCTTTCTTCCTAAAAAGAGCTTATACATGGCAATAGATGTAAAAATTCTCCATTGTTCCTTACACCTGAAACTCAGTGCTTTTTTAAAATGTCTGGGTCTCCTTTGTGAAGGTCCCTTGCTGATTCCCCACAGCAGCACTGACTGGAAATACGGACTGGACACACTGGGGATGCTGCTGCACAGGGAGGGAGATGCAGAGAGAACGAGGGAAAAAAGTGAAAAGCAGCATTTGGCTTCAGCCTAATGTTCACTTTCCTGAACACCATGTAGTGGAAACAAACAAACAGGAGCTGATTTGTGTATAGAAGACTCATTGATTTAGTCCTAAGAGAAGAATGATCGTTTACAACTGTGTCTACTTTTTAAACGTTAATGAATTGTTAAGTGTTATTTCTGGACCTCCCTGACCTTTCAGTGATTAAAGAGCTGATTCTGTTGCACCATAAAGTGTTTAGTTCCTTGGAGGAAGTAATCTTAGAGACATTAAAAATGGGGCCCTGTGTGTTTTATCGTGTTTTACATACATTGCATTTAGACTATCTATGGATTCTCAATAAATGTGGGATGAGACAATTGCTAAACTCCTACTTGGAAAGTCTAAGGCAACATTGCTTATTCAGGTTTCCAAATAAGCAACATTTGTCAAATGGCCATGACAGGATGGCATGAACGCAGCGTGGGAAACACTAATTACGATAACTCTAATCTGACAATTCTACAGTTAAGATCTTTTCAGGATCTTTGTGTAAATAGAGACCATTTCGCTCTCATTTCTACAAAATTTAATTATTTGGAAAGAAAGAATATATTCCTGAAGCATCTCTCCTATCACCATGCAGAACATTGCTTTTCAGAACCAGAAAATTTCTTATTTTATCTGCATTGCATCTAATAAAGAAGATATGCTTTTGCCCTCAGATAAGTGAAATAATCTTTTCCGTACTAAAATTCTTAGTATAAATGTTTTGTGATGTGTGAGGAAGATAAAACTGAACAAAAGCAAAAATGTATTTGATACTTCTGGTCAAGCAGTTCTGCACTGTAAAGACTACAATCAAGCACTCCAAGTTGAATGCATACACATAATCCCAAGGCACACTATCATCCAGCAGGCAGTATAGTTTGGGTGAGGCCTGCAGCTCTCTAACTATGCATTTAAAATTTACCAGAGTGTTTTATTGTGAAATGATCAGCCAAGACTTTGTAGTAGACCAACTGGAATTAGAGAGGCCAGAAGGGAGAGAGGAACGACAGGTTAAAAGAAAAACCTAATTGATAACGTTTGGGAAAAAACATCCAAAAGAGGAATGTCGGCACAAGGGGTGGAGATAATGTCAGAGCTGGTTATTGCTTTTTGCATAGTGCATGGGATGGGACAGAAGACATCCACAGAAAATGGAACCTGGAGTGAGACAAATACCAGGGAGAGGAGGCTTCTCATCAGGCACCAAAACTCAGTTCCAGAAGGCAGAGCTCACTCTCCCAGTGATTTCTGTTTGTCTTGGCAATTAGATGCTCTTTTGAGAAAACTGCTGCAAATGCTCACTGAAACACCAATGAGATCACAGTATTAACTACCAACAGCTATCAATTTGATTTGAATAAAGTTAAATATCAAGATTTTTTTATTCTCCTGAAGGATGTCCATGCATTTCTACTTTAATAGGACACGAGCGCTCCTAAGTCCAACCTGGTCTTTCTTCCCTTCTTTGCTGCTATAATTTTAATTTGGCTTTTTTCTCTTCCAGAGTTGTTTCTGGCAGAATTTTCAACATCATTTGTCAGAGTCAAATGTCTACAAACATGTCCACTAGATGTAAAAATAACTGAGAAAATAATTTAAAAAAACCCTTGGAAATCATTTGTACTGGGTTTGTAAGGGATATTGAGATTTTAGCATAAGATTGTGACATATGCAGGGTAGGACACGGGGTCCACTCTGTGCCTCCTGGCTTGGGAGATGCTCTGCCAATGCACTTGGCTCCATGCTGTGAGCAAGGGGTTCATCCTGTCCCTGTGGCCACTTGCTGCCCTGCCTTTGTCACTTCACAAGAAGTTAAAACTTTTGTATTTGGTTTAGCACAGCAGTCATTTACTTCAGTAGGATGTGCTCAAGTCCTTTTAATGGCCAGGCTCAGGTTCGTTTAAGTAATTAAAGCTTACAGAATTAAAGATTACAGAATTAAAGCTTACAGAATTAAGGTGCATCTTAACAGAGCACCTTAATGTAACTTGGATTTAGAGTTGCAGTTCATTTGGAAAACTATTCCTTAAAAACCTTTCCAAATGATTACAGCTGGATTTAAGTCACAAGTTACTGGGTTAGAGCATTCTCTGAAAAGCAGAATAGGAAAGAATTCTTAAATATTCATACCATGCCACATTACTATGTACATTATATATATTTATTAGCTTAATACCCAGAGTATTCTAGATATTATTTGGATGTATTGCAAAACATTGAAACCTCTGTTATAGAAAAGTTCTCAACCTAATGAGAATAAAGGGGGAGATGATTTGTTCCTTGAAAGTCCTTCAGCAGCTCTTTCTGCTCAGCAGAATGTTGCCAGTCAAACTACATGCTGTTTGGAACCAGACAGCACAAAAACCCCACTGCTTGGAGAACATAGTGATGGTCGCCCGGAGTCAGCCCAATGGTCTTCCAAAAAAGGAAGAAATTGTTCTTTTCTAGAAATCACTCTCCTCTACTGTTTTCTCAGAACATCCAATAGTTATAACTCACAATAGAGCAAGGAAAACCTAATTTTCTTTCAAAAGTCTCATTTAGTGTTTTTATATTTACTATTATAGCTCTGAGTTTTCTTAACATCAGGGTGTAAACTGTTAGGCTTGATGCTGTTTAAGCTCTTCTTCAAGTCCCCCCCCCTTTTTTTTTTGTCTTTGCACTTCACGCTTCTCTATGCAATTTCTGTGCATAGATTCAATATGTAAAATTACATATAGATTCTATATGTAATCCCACCTGCTGAAGTCATCAATACCAACCACTTTGCGGGATGCATTTAGTAGGCAGTACGTATACCTATAAGATCTAAGGCCAAGAGAGTTCAGATATTGCATGCAGGAGACTGGAAAAGGTTTCCCAGAGAGGTTGTGGGTGCCCCATCCCTGGAGGTGTTCAAGGTGAGGTTGGATGGGGCCCTGGGCAGCCTGATCTAGTACTCAACCAAGTGGTTGGCAACCCTGCCCTGCAGGGGTGTTGGAACTATGTGATCTTTAAGGTCCCCTCCATTGTTCCATAGTCCTTGCTAAAACATGGAAAAGAAAATGAAGTACCCAATGTAAAGGATGCCCTACTAGTCTGATGTATTTGCAGATCCTCATTATTTTCCTGTTGAACTGGCAGTAATATTTAGCTACAGTAACTTTGGGATGGGTTTGAAAAGATGAGCTTCATATTTTGTACTCTCAACCTGTTAACAACGTTCTTAGAAGAAAATTTGTCAATCAGAGAAAAGGCCAAGATAAATCTTTATTTAGCATAGAGATTTTTCTTGGTTATATCAGACAACAATAAACATTTTTATTCAACCCTCACTAGCAAGCATTTCATTTCAGAAGCATTGAGCAACATTCTGTGCGTTATGCTTTACACACAGGGAGGCAAAATGGGATGCTACTGTAGGTTATGATGTAGAGGTCAAAAGATTAGAACCAGTGACTGCTGAACTACCTGTGCAACTCAGGATCATTTTTTAAGCATCCTTTGGAAACTGAGACTCCAATTAAAATGCGTATTAATGCATAGGTCTGTTTTTGCAGTGATTTTACAGAAAATATTCCAACTGAATTTATCTCATAAAGTTATCATCAGGATCTTGATTATATAGATATTGTAATTAAAGTTTCATCTATTTGTCTTGCTCTCAGTGTTGAAAAATCTGCTCTTCTAAAATCTGATATACAGTAGTAATTTAAGATTTTCTTTTATTCATAATCTTAGGAAGAAAAATATGGTGCATACTAAAACGTAATGGAGGCCTATTCTTTCTCCCTTTGAGTAGCTGAGCCCACAGAGATGCACCAGAGAGGTACCCTAAGCACTGCACCAAGTAAAACTAAACTGAGGAGAATTTAATCCATCAGGTCCTTGCTAAACTTTCAGAATCAAACATGATTCCACAAAACCAAGACAGCTCTCACACTTAAAAATAATTTTTCTACTATTCTAGATGTCATAGATTCCTTAACTGGTTACTTAAAGTGTAACCTGATATAATGCATCATCCTGTATAAAAAGGCAAGGAGGCTTGCCTTCAAGCACTCACTGGATTATATCACATTTTAATTGCACCCTTATCCAAATAAGGCTCTAAAATTCATTATGATAAAAAGCCTGACAGTTATTCTGTGCATTCTGCTTACGGTGAAAATTACCGAACTGCTCTTTTATGATAAACTGCTTCTTTTATTTGGTATGGTTTGTAAAAACCATATAGCTAAATCCACAGGTCCTCCTACTCATGGGATGTCATCCAATATTACAACTAACTTTCAGGAAGAGTTTATGTGAAAATATCTGAGTCATCTCTTTTTCATCTTGAAAGTCGACAATAGGACTTTCTACAACTTATCCATTAAAAGCAGCATTAAGATTTTCTGGATTTTTCTGCAATTTGAATTGAGGGCATTTCCTCAGACACAGAATATGCCTGAAATAGTACTCCTTCAGTTTGGCTGCCAGGTAACAGAATGTAAAATAGAAACAGTTGTTCAATTCTGGACTTTTCCAAATAATGGGAAAGATTTACAGTTATCATAGAGCTGTTCCAAATCAAAAGTTCTGTCCTATATTTATAGCTTAAAAAAGACTATTTCAAGTTTGATTACACCCAAAGCTAAAAAAATTATTGAGGTCTTCAACCACTGAACTTTCTTTTCAATTCACAGACACATTACTTCTTGGTGATAATGATGAGGTCTCTAAACAGGTCACTGATTCTCTGCTGATCAAATCCCTTCTTAATTTATTTAGGGATTGGCTGGATCTTTAAAAAACTTGAGTGAAACAGCTGACCTGTCTAAGTACAGCAGCCTGTTCTGAGAACCTGAGCAGAGGTGTCACAGCAGTCACTGCTGCTTGGGGAAAGGGCTCGTGCCAATGACAGCAGGAGCATGAGCAGTGCTTTGTGTACACATTTCCATGTGGGTCTTAATACTGCAGTAGACAGTTCAGTATAAACAACATAAGTATAGGAGAGAGCCTTCTGTGCAAGGTTTCTACAAAGGGGCAGGCTGGCAGGCAGCTCAGAGCCGAAGCTAGGCAGCTGTTGGAGGGAGATTAAGCCACAGCATTTGATTAGACGGTAAAACAGGACTCCTAAATTTATCCTGGCATGTGCAACTACAGTGCTGGTTAGGGGGCTGGTTGTGAGCACTAGCCGCCTCTTATCTCAGGCTGACTCAGTGTCCTCACTGATAAAACTGGAGAGCTGCAGGTGTGCGCAGCGCTCACCATCCGGCAGGTTGAACATCATCTTCACAGCAATTAGCTACCACTGGCTGCAGCATCCTGAAGGTGAAAATGCCCCTGTACTTAACTGAGAGCGTGCAGAAGGCCTGCGCTCTAACTTGAAATATTTAGGATTGCATGAAAGATAGAATACTGCTACTGAAAACTCCTAAACTGGAAACCATTTTTTTTTCCACTCCAAACAATTTTTCCTTGCTTTTATGTTATTACATTTTCTTTTGGCTGTTAGTCACCCATTTCCATTTTTAGATAAGCTTATGGGGAAGAAGTTTTGATGAGTTCAGTGGCAGCGCTGTATTTATATTTGAAACAATTCTTTCCAAGCTCTGAAACACAAAAATGTTAACAAATCACTTTGCAGCTTTTAAAGATAACTCAAGGGCAGCAGAACAGGGAGGACCTCAAGGAAATAATTCACATGGGGGAGGGCATTCATCTTAATAGTGCTTAATCAGGAAAACCAGGACAAGCCAAGATTATTCTGCTTTACAAGGTCTTTTTTTGATCTGGTTCACCAGGGGAGGGTAATTTAATTTTAAAGGATCAGAGGTTTGGTGAGATAAGTACACTCCTAGGTATTTAATGGAAGCAGAAAGCCAGGTGAAAGGAAATTTACTCCTCAGTTTATTCAAAGTGTCTGCAGAAAGTCATCAGGGAAACATCTGTGTTGGACTTGCATTTGCTCTGAAACCAGAGGGGCCACCAAAGTGAGGAGGAAGTGTCCCTGCCAGTGACGAGGGCAGGACAGCAGCGTAGTAGATGTCACTGACGCCAATGAATGACTTTAGTGGCCAGAACAGCTCTGTTTGGTGCAAACATGAGTTGGCAAAGGTGTTCACTTTCTGGATTGGACTGGATACAGGGGTCCTTGCCCACCTCTGGGATTCAGCAGCTCCCTGGGACCTCAGCTGACAGCGGGCTGAAAGTCAGGGGAAAGGTTTTCATTCACTGAATTAAAACCTGCTACTCCCTTGTGCACAGCACTATGGATCAGAATGGTTCCCTTGGACAGACTCTCTGTGACAATCATAGTTTAATGCTACAGTGGGGATTGTTTGCAAGATTGACCATGCTGATAAAAAACAGGCTATTTTCCCGAGACTTATCTGTGTTAAGCAGTAATTGATGCCATTTCTGTTCTGCTGAAATCTTCCCTTACCTTTTTTTTTTCCTACTTATGCTCTCAACACAGCTCCCTTTTTTTGACAATATTAACTTCTCAGGTTACTCCAAGACATGAAAAGAAAACAAGCACTGTTTGCTTTGCCTCTGTATTCAGGGAGAAACACTTATACTACAGCACAGTTTCTGAATAAAAAAACTGCTGGACTCATGTCATAAATTTCATATGTTCATGAGTGAGGGCTGCTCTGAAAGTAAAGTCTCCTATTTTATAATGGTCCACAGTGTCAGAAGTGGATGTTGGTAGGTATGGCAGTAGAGGTTGAACCTTCCCACCAATAACACAATCCATGATGTTGCCATGTGACAGATGGCAGCAGAGGGGCACTCTGACCCAATGGTGTCTGACATGGGAGTGTGGACGGAGCAAAGGGGTGGAACTGAATTCCTCCATGTGTAAAAATGGCACCCATTGACATCCATTGACACTTGCTGAACATTTATGGAGACCAAACAGTGGATATCAGTGCAGTAAGGCTGTGGGTGGTACATTTCAGCAGAGGCAACAAACCTCTGCTGTTGCAAATGTTTATGAGCACAGCATGCTGGCAAAAATGCAGAGCTAATGGTGGTGGGTGACTATGTTGAAAAATAGTGTTTAGTAGCTGAGAATTGGCTCTGTCAAGCAGTGTTATTTTACTCTTTGTTGTGGTTTCCATGGAAATAAATAGGAGGCATTACTTTTAGAGCGAGCTACATATACAGCAGTGTGTTAGAGCAGCAATTGTCTATGAAAAGGGTAAAGTGCTAAATGACACTAGAACAAGGTAGAGTATGATTAAATCAATACCTCAAGGAATTTTGAAATGGATTACGAGGACTGTTGCCAGAGCCACCATAGGTATTTTTCACAGGCTTTTCTCCCAAATCCTCAGCTACGTCACTGCAGTTCTCGCATGTATGAGCAGCCTGTATGAACCTACTCTCTGCTTCAGTTTAGAATTAGAAAAGGGGTCTGATTCATGGACCGCCTACCTGGGAATAAGGAAGTCAGAACAGTCCTGCCTCTTTTTAGAAATAGAGAATTTTAGAAAAAAATAGAGAATTTTAGAATCTCCGTATGGAATTGTATATACATACCCTCTCTGTGAACTTAGAACCTGAATCGCTGTGAAAAGAGTGTTAAGCTATTTACAGTAAGGTAGAGATCCAATTTTAAAACTGAACATTCTGTATTTTTATAGGTATCTGTCAAAATATTTCCATAAACCTTGAAAAAGACATAAAGCTACCTTGAGAAGTAAGCATCTAATTAAAAACATTTTGAAAGAAATCAAAGAAAAATATTATATTGATTCATAAAAATGAAAATTGTCAAATTTTAAAATATATTCACTGAAGACAAGAATTTATGGATTTGGTGTTGATACAGAAACAAGCATTTGGATTTCTTCGATCTAAGTTTTACTTCATCTCAGTTATCTTTAGTCAGTTCTAAGCAGAACAACGTGCAAAAGAGGTCAAAAGCTGAGATGAGAAGCTAAATGAGTGGAAATCACTGAGACAAAATGAACAGAGAAAAAAAATCCCTCCTTGGAGACCTTTCCCTTCAAATCTCTCCAGACTATTGCAATCACAGCTTAAGTTTTGATTTCCATGTTTTTCCTTCTCCTACTCTTATTTTCAAAGGATGAAATGACAGAAAAGAACTTGACACACCCCAATTATTCTTTCTGCTTCACCCACTCACCCCTTGCTTTCTGCACTCATAATTAGAGCCAACATGAGGTTGTTCATATGAACCAGAGCCATTCCTCCTCCTCCTACAGCGCAGAGAGCCCCAAAGTGCTGCATCCTTGCAAACTGAAGACATCTGAGCTGTACCTTTTTCTCCCAAGTGAGTTTTTAGAGTACACGGTTCAAAAAAACCAATGACAAACAGAATTATGAGCGTAAAACGATACATCTTCCCTGTATATAGCTGCAAAATGTTCATCATTTCCAACTTGTACAACTGTGTCAATAGTGGAACTTTATGTTATCTATGTACAAGTCCAGGAATATTTTCTAGGTATATTATTTTTTTTATCACTAAAAATGAAAAGGAAAAAAAAAGACCTTCATCTGTATTTATATTTGCAGCCACAGAAAAGCTAGCAAACATTAGATTTCTGCTTCCTAGCAATAAGCAAAACCAAACATAAGTAATGAATATATTTTATGGCATTGCTGTTGTTGCATTTGTCTTGGGAGCTTTAGAATGTCTGTATGAATTTTGCAGTCACGTCTTCATATGAAGAAGTAATTTATGGCCTAGAGAAGAACATGAAAAAGTTTAGTAACTTCTGGAACTAGTCCAAACTTCATTGGAAAAAACTGCTAATATTTAGTAGATCTTAATCTATCACTTTGTGGACACACATATGCATTGGTCATTACAGTGCAGGAGGATGAGATGGAGTTTTGCTTTCATTTCAGCTATACATACATGTTTTTCTTTCTATGTAGTACAGAGAATGTAATTTTGATGATAAAGCAGTAATATCTAAATATATGATTTGGGAATGAACGTGTGAACGTGTTCAATTTATCTGTATGGAAAGAAATTCAAGATGTTTTATTTGCTATAGTCTTATTGCTAGTCACTTTTACATTCACTGGCAACTACATGCAAAGAAATTCCTTTTTAGAGTATTCCTTTTTCTCTGCTCTGATTTTCTTATTTCTACCACTTTGGACAAATGGTGCAAAAGGGATTTAGCTCAGCTTGAGCCATAAACTGTAACAACAACAGTTTTTGCTGTCTAAAGATAATTAAAGCCTTCCAAAGTGACTATTACTACTTTGTTCTATTCCCTCTGTATTACATCCTGCATAATTCACTCACATAATTTCTATTTACAGCAGCTTTCATGGGGTGGAATCCCACCTCCCTCCTCCACATAATCCCTATTTACTGGAACCTTAAGGGATGGAAAGCAAAACATGCAAACTCACTCTCAAATCCAACAACTCAGTTAATAAAATGTTTGTTTCTCCAGATATTAAAGTAAACAAATATATTCAAACAATCCATCAGTATCTTCCTGATACGGATACCCTCTATCATTACGAGATAAACTCTTGAAAAATATCAAATTTTTCCCTGCATAACACTGGCTTTACCCAGTTCTTCCTGATAATGCACATGAAGGTGCTGCTTGCTGCTGCACGATCACTAGGTCACACACCACGCAGCCAACGCACCAGTTATCTGTAAGAAACATATCAAAACACATTTACTATAGCACTGCTCAGGCTGGTGGCCCCTTCCCTTCCCTTTTCCACCTGTCCGGTGCACTGAAATGCACCGCTGCATAGCACAAAGTGCTGCAGAATCTTCCCCTGCCCCCAGAATCAGAGGGGGCTGCAGTTGCTCCAGCTGCCAGGGGGCGATCAGTGAGAATGAAAGAACACCATCAACGCTAAGTTGCTACTGAGATATAAGTAACAGAAATTGTTCCTGCAAGGTCCAGTATGGAGCACTGACAGATAAGAAAAATAAGTGTAAAAGCATCAGGGTTTGCCATTTGATGTTCTCAAATTTTGAAAATAGATAACCTGCTCTCCCCCCAAGAAAAAACACTGAAAAAATAGCCCCCTCTGCAGAATAGTAAAAAGCTAATTTGTCTGTACTAAACTATCAACTGTATTATTTCTTAACTGTAGGCAGCCCTTGATATGTTTCTTCATCTTTACATGCTTTAACTCCTGTGAAAAACATGAACGTGTACCTCTGCGCACATTGAGCTGGCTTCCCGAAACGGCATAGGGTGGCCACAGGGCTATTGTCTCTGCCCCCTATGCCGTTATGAACAACCCCGTGACCATGAACAATCCAATTCCCTCAGTGTGAGGCTCCCCAGAAGCACGGAGAAGGGGCAGTTGGCATCAGGCCACAGTTGTCTCGTTTGTACACCCGAAGTACATCATGAATACAAACACAGCAAGGAGCCCAAGCACAGCAATGAATTAAATGGAGATAACACGATTGGTAGTACTAATGTTTTCTCTTGAAACATGCCATTCTTGTAAGTGCTACTGTTTTTCCCAAAGTCAGCTTGGGTATATCCAATTAGCCTCCATGGGAGACTTTGGGACATAGCAGCAGTGGTCCTCTAATAACCAGTTTTCTTGAGTTTCATTTCACCAGCTGGGGAATATCAAATCACCCAGCCTGTGTTATTGTGTTATTTTAGGAATACAACTGTGACTTTCCCATTTGGGCTATCTTCCAAAATTTTCACTGTACAGTAGTAAATGGCGAAGTTAGTGGGCCAATAAAGTCAGATGTTAAATGAAGCTTGAGGGTTTTCTTGTCATCATGGTGAATTATTATTTTAAAACGTTTCATTATCTCCATCATTTCCTGTGGAGCATGCTGAGAAAGAAAACGAGGATCCATAGTAATGATCTATCACTGTTTTTGTTTTCTTTATTGTCTGCTGCATGCAAACATAATTCTTGACCACAACATTTCTTGTGAGAGAATAGATCCTCTCTCCTCTGAACATTCCTGATGATAGACCCAGGGGATGAAAAGATTTCTTCTTCCCCTTGGCTACAATAGAAAGAAGCAACAGGGGAAATCTACAGCTAATGACATTTGCAAAAAATTAGATTTTAGAGATGTACAAGATAATTGTATTTTCCTTATTTTTTTTTTTTTTAGCAACAAAAAGAAAGCAGAGTTTTAGCAACACTAGCAAGTGTTACATAGATAACAGAAATTTGGAATATATTGTCAGCCCTGCTTTCTCATAGCTGTGCTTGGTGAGCGGGGAGGAGATTTATTTTCCCCATGCCTGCTGTTTAAGATTTCCTTCATCCTGTCACCAGTTCATGGGGGAATGCCTTCAAACAGCAGCAGACTCAACCACCAGTGTGGACACCAGGGATTCAGGTTTAGCTCAAACTTTGTGTGAGGCAGATGGCTCCTACAATCTCTGCATTTTGTGATCTGCTTTAATGTGATATAATGCTAATGTTTTACTAACATCAATGAGTTTTAAAGCTAATATCATATAATAGAATTTTTTTCTAACAATAACCAAAAATGTCATAATTTTGATTCTTTTTTTGAGCCAGAGGAATTTGGGTGCTAATTACTTTAGTCACCTTATGAAATCCCAGTGTCAAATATAACAGCTTGCATCACTTAAAGAATGTAAGCTAGGGCATTAAATGCTTGTAAGTGTGCCATCTTCACTGAGATCTAATGGTTAAAGGTGCCTGTGAAAATGTGTGAAAGGACACTTCAGATGACCCCACCTGTTTATTTTTAGTCCATACTCATTATTCAAAGTTATGAAAAGACACAAGAAACCGAGTAATCCCACTGTGCTATAATACCTGTTCAAGAATTTAACACATTGAATTGCATGGCAGAAAATTTATGATTCTCATCATTTAATTGATGGTAAGAGCTCCAGAAGCTATGACTGTAATATAGCACAGTTCAAGGGTTCAGGATTGATGAGCTTCACCAGTTAACAGAAAATAGGAAAGAGAAATCAAGTTGCGTTACTGGTTAATCATTGTTCAGAAAGTAGAGGCTGTAATGCACATTACAATGGTGCGGATCATATGAAGAGAAGCATGTGTAAATACATCATACATAAAACATTCTAGCTTTTTATCTTTGCCTCTGACACTTCAGTGAAGTTCTATTAATTCACAACTAATTGGCTGACAGCCTTGTACTTTAAGATTTTGTGCCCACTATTTCAATAGCTATGAATTACAAAAACGAGCCATAGGTCCTGTCACATCACATTACTTAGGTCAGACATCCAAATCATAAATCAGACATTTTTTTGCCCATTGCCTCATCCATGGCATATATAGTTCTTATTGTTACTTTGGCCTCCCAAACAAGTTCAAAGATTAACTTTTATCCTGCAGTTAACTCCTCCAGGTTAGGGAGAGGCTCCTTCACCTAGCTGCAACAGCTTTTTACTAGTGATGTTCTAGCTTATCTCCTGGATGAGCAGCAAAATATAGAAACAAGACAAAGAGATACAGAGATTAAAAACCGGACATTAAGTTATAGTTGGATCCAAGAAAGAGAGGGAGCAGAAAAACCATGCTGCACCCTCACTGAGATGGGATCAACTGCAAGAGAAAGCACAAAATCCAGGGCAGCCTGTATCCTCTCACTGCCAGGCTGAAGGCAAGAACTCAAAGGAAAGGAGTGGATGGAGGCAAGTCCATGCTTGGGACTACAAACAAAAACCCTCCTTGCCCAATCCACCCCCTCAGGTGCCTCTGCACAACACGTACAAGGCTCTGGACATGGAATGCCCATCTGTGGGTGACAACAGCTCGTTTACACTTGAGGAGCCAACAAAACCAAAACTAGAAAAGCCCTTCTCCACTATCAAGGCTACAACCACAAAGAAGAGACTGGTGTTAGTTGTAGGTGATTCCCCCCCACAGGGAACTGAATGCCCAATATGCTGTGCAGAACCGCTTCTTAGAGACGTCTGCTGACTCCTTGGGGCTCAGGTGAAGGATGTCACCAGGAAATTCCCTAGTCTGGTATGGCCAACCTGTTACTGCTTTTCCACATGAGGGGTGACAATGAGAAAAGGAAAGTCCAAGAAGGTTCACCCCACCAGTGAGTAATACAAAGCTGGTAACAACAAGCAAGGAGAAGGATGAGGTGTTAAACAACTTTTTGGCCTCAGTCTTCACTGACAGCTGCTCTTCACACACCCCTCAAGCAGATGGATCAGAAGGGATTGGGGGAGCAATGTCCCTCCCACAATAAGTGAGGATCAGGCTCGCAACCAGCTGAGGAACCTGAACGTCCACAAGTCTATGGGTTCCAATGAAATGCATCACAGAGTCCTGAAGGAATTGGCTGATGTAGTCACCAAGCCACTCTCAATGATANAGTCATGGCAGTCAGGTAAAGTCCCTGGTGACTGGAAAAAAAAAAAGGCAATGTCACACACATTTTCAAGAAGGGCAGAAAAGATGAGCCAGGGAACTACCGATCTGTCAGCCCCACCTCTGTGCTGGGAAGATCATGTAACAGATCCTCCTGGAAACTATGCTAAGGCACATGGAAGAGAGGGAGATGATACAAGACAACGAGCATGGCTTCACCAATGGCAAGTCCTGCCTGATCAACATCGTGGCCTTCTACGATGGTGTAACTACATCAGTGGACAAGGGAAGAGTCACTTACTGGAATTCAGTAAGGCCTTTGACATGGTGCCTTACAACATCCTTCTCTCTAAACTGGAAAGATATGGATTTGATTGGTAGACTGTTCAATGGATGAGGAACTAATTGCAAGATTGTATCCAGACAGTAATGGTCAATGGCTCAATGTCCAGATGGAAATCACTGCTAAGTGGTATCCTGCAGGGGTCTGTACTGGGACCAATGCTCATTAATTTAAAAAAAAAAAAAATAAATGTAGTAATAACTATAGGCTTCAGATTTATTAAATTGCAATTATAAAATTGCAGCAGGCTCAGCTACTCATAGGTAAAAATAGAAAGGGAAAATGCAGAAGGTTTGAGGATTTATCTGTTGTTTCCTTGATAGTATTGATTCCTGTGTTAAAGTATATCCTTGCAGAATCAAACTATTGCTATCTGTATCAATGTATGATACATCTATATGAACACAAATTGCTCTTCTGACAGCAGAGTGAACTCAGGAAAAGGCTGTCATAGCAGTTCTACCCCAAGTAATTAACTTTACAAATTTAAGGGCTAGATCTTCTTCAAACATCTGTAAAGAAAATCCTAATCAAAACCGATCCAAAAAATCAAATGCAGCAAGAAACTATTTTGCACTATAAAATGTGCACTGTAAATAATATAGTCAACTCTCTCCCCCAGGGAAATTGTAGAATAGTCCTCTAACACAATACCACAAATAGCAAGGCCTGTGGATTTATGGTTATAACACCAACACACAGACATGTGAACTGACAATTAGAATGCTGACAGTGGCTGCAGAAAATAGGGTGATGTACAACTAAAACAAAATATCAGTCCAGCAATGAAAATCTGAAGAGAGTCACTGTGTGAGTGGTGTGTGGCCTGTGACTGCAAAGCAACTCTGGCTGGGACTTTTGCAACTCCACTATGCACCCACTATTCCCGTGGAAGCTGAAGAGAGGAGGATGGAATTAAAGGCAGACATAGATGAGACTGAAAGAGATAAGGAGGAACAAAGCAAAATGTGAGAAGGAAAAGCAAAAGACAACACTGATAGCAAGAATAGAACATTTCCAGCTTATTCTGTAATTTTTATTTCCCATCTGGATTCACATCTACAGTGTACAGATAAAGCTTATCTTGCATCCAACATCCCTGGAGAGCACGTCATTTGCTACAAGGGGAAGATGTGATAATTCGATCGGAGACCTGCTCCCAAATTTATGTCATAAGAAAGCACATTTGCTACCTCCATTGCTCTCAGTCTTGAGAACACGATTCAGCTAACTCTACAATTAACCCAACAAGCTCTGCAGTAAAGTTCAGAGGACATTTCAGGATTCGTATCACAGAATAACAAAAAGTAATCCTAATGTTAACAGAATGAGCTGTGCGCATCTGGACCACAGCTTGCTGACAGATCTCTGGAAGCAGAGCACATGCATACCACTAGGGCACACTGACTTGCCCAAATGGACGATCCCAACACTGCTTTTTAAAATGGCTTTTCCTTAGGGTACCTTTTCTCAACCAGATTGTCGTAGAGAAAACCCTGTCCCTGTGCTCAATAAAGAAAGTCTCAGCCTCCCCGCTGTGCACACCTGTGGGCTCACTGGTGTTGGAGCTCCAGCAGAGTCCCCACCGTGCAGACACAGCCTGGCTGGCAGATGTACCTTTACCTGGGTGTCCCACACATTTGCTTGCACTACTGTGAAAGAGGAATTAAATATCTGTGAAAGAAGACTTTGATAAATAGGTAATCTCTTTTATGCTCCATAGCAGCAGGACAAACCTTTTGGCACACATCACTTACAATTTGCCTAAATGATTCTGCAGAGTCTGTATCTCATGTCCTTGTACAACAGCCTTGAGAAATCAGTGCAGGAAAATTCATTTAATTTATCACTGAAGGAGCCACGGGCCCTAATATCCAAGACCCTGTGCACCAAAATTACAAAGCATTGTCTTTAAAATAGGAGTGCATAGAGTTTAGGGTTAGAAAAGCACGAACAAAGGAGAATTTAGCCCAGTGCAATCTTATGACAATGACTAAATACGTGTCATGGTTCAAAAGTTCTACAAAACAGAGGAGAGCACAGTAAGCTGTTTGTTTACAGCCTGGGGCAAAAAGACATTTTTAGAAGAAGATGGAAAACTTCTTTGCAATGAAACTCTCTTCCCTTGTTAGTCCATTTAAAGATACAAATCTGATTTAGTGAATCTTTTCTGCTAAACTTTGTTGCTGGGTAGCCAGAACTGCTACAACTGAAATACCAAGTAGCATTGATCTCGGGACACAATGGCATCAATAGGACAAAAAACTTCGCTTGCAGCTGGACTTCATCCTTCCTTCCTTACAAGAGAAAGCAGGCCCATAGGTTCAGATGCTTTCTGTTTGTCCATGAGCATTTATTTAACCTATGACTTTATTGCTGCTATTATTTATCAACCGTTTTATAGTTTTCCCATACGTGATGTTACATGGTACCTCATATACAGTAAATTAGAGAAAACACACAAATTGTGATGGCAATCAGGCTTGCATAGTATTTTGACATGTACAGGAAGAAATATTTGTCGTAGCTGGGTGGGAATAATTGCCCTACACTGACTTTCTAATGCTTTTTTCTACTTGGTCTAAAGGTATGTATGCAAAAAAAAAAAAAAAAATTGGTGTCCCCAAGTTAAACACCAAAGTGATTATTTCTTCTATTGTTTGCAAGATAATACTTAATTTACAAAGAATGACAGTCATTATTTTGAAGGAAATACAGAGAGAAATACAAAGTCTTCCTTGTCTGCACTTCCATTTCTTCCGTACTACAATAAAAAAGCGTCAAATCCTTTTGTCTTCAGAGCAGACAAGTAAATGCATGCAACAGCAGCCTGTAAGTGGCTTAATCGTACAGTAACAACTGCTCAATATGGCTGAACTTCAGAAATTGTCGTCCTTTCACCTATTCAAAAATACAATTGCTTGTGCATTTACTGTGTTCTTGAGCAAGTATTTCATCATGTACCTTTCCTTTGGAAAATACTGCCCAAATTCTATATTTAGCCATTACAAACAGGCCAGTCTTAATCTCCTTGGCATAAATGTAGGAGGCTGTCTTCTCCTGAGAACAGGCTGTTTTTTTTGTCTCAATGTTTTTTCAAGTGATAAAGCAAAACTGCGGCGTCTTATCAAGCATTGAACTAACAGAGTGTTAGCCACATGGGGGAAAGGCTTTAAACATTCATTAATGTTTAAAAAAAGGGTCATGAAACACAGTCAAATAACCGTGCCTGGGGTTAATTTATGTTTTCACAACTATATACAGCAGGGTGACTCGATAGTTTGTCTTCATGTCTTGGTTGTATGAACAAATCTGGTGTTTCAGTTTGAAAACAAACTGTTAGAGGGCAACTAGATCACTCAGGTAAAACACAATAGTGAGTACTTCAAGGGCCCGATTAGTATCACTGCCTCTGAAATAATTAAAAATTATGCAGCTTTCCTGTATTTACCGCTAAACCAAAATATAGGAAGACATGGACTCTCAGCTGATGTAAACTGGTGCAAATCCCTTGAAATAAAATAATTACAGAGTCTAGTTATATAAGAACTGCATGATAGCTCCCATGCTCGTAGAATTCCCTCCCCATCTATGCTCTGGCCCAGGCCTGAAGTGATCATTAAGAAACACCTACTGTGGTTTTAAAAATGGACTCTTCTAGTGGCAGCAATGCCTAGGAAGAAGTGGTCACATATGACCTTTTCCTTGAGACAAGAGATCCAGCTAATGACTAAACTTAGGGCAGTGGACCTGGTGAGACCTCAGGTTTTGGGGAACAGGGAGGGAAGCCAGCTTGCAGAATTACCATGCAGTGCTGTAAAAGCTTATAGCTTTCCTTAAGTGCTCATGTTGCATTTTATTCACCCCACACACTTATTTACATCTTTTGGTCTCCTGCTCTGTTAAAACAAAAATACAGAAACACCGCACAAAGCCGAGTGCTCACCTGACAACAGGTACAGAACTTTGCTACAGGTAAAGAGATGATCCCTCAGCTTACACCGGCTGGAGATCCTGTCTCTAGCCTTGACACAGAAATTAAAAACCGGTATATTTAGAGGCTGAATTATCTGATCATATGCATCGCATGTTGGTGAATTTGGTTTGATAAAGAAACGAAATATAATCATTACTCTTCCTAAACACCCTGAAGCCATACAAGGTCCTGCACAGCCCTGCTTACAGTCATTTGCCCGCCCTTTCTGCTCTGATCAGTGTGCTCACAGGGGGCTGGCTACCATGCACTGGTAGTGAACTAAATGCATTTCTGAAAGCATAATGAAAAACAGTCAACATCCCACAATATCGCTTTCCCTTTTCCCTCTCCCTCCTCAAACGTGGACATTAAAATCATTCCCCTGCATATAGTTTGTTGGAGGGAGAAATGCATATATTTCCCGAACTTATTATCTGCGTGCTTACAAATTATACCTATAGTTATGATATGGGAAAGACTTCTCATTTATATAATGGACCGTGTCCACCTTTGGCACCTGGTTGCCTTTCACCAGGTACTCCAGAATGCCCAGTTTGCTGAGGCACGTCCGTGGTATCTGCTCAGCGTTTGGGCCATCAGATGCTACGAAGCACAGCTAGCCATGATGCAACCCAAATTACAGGCATCTAAAATCTGTTTAGGCAAGAAAGTCATTTTTCTTCATTTTCAATTCACATAAAGCTTTCTGAGGGTGACTTTTTCAGACAGAGAGCAGCAGTTTTCAGTTAATCTTAAACTTGATCCTGACGCACTCAAGCTAAGCCGTTCCTCAAACCATGCCTAAGCTCAAGCTGGCCATGAAGGCAACACCAAGACCCGAGCAATTGCATAACGATCAGTAAGACAACACAGTCTCCTTGTAGTGGTTAACTGTTTTCCAGGGGAAAACAAGTCTGCAGCTGTCAGCATGACATAGGTGATGATGACAACATCCATATGTGTAAATGTGTGTAGGTATGCACTTTTGGGTATAACTTCAGAGACAAAAAATGGGACATGCAATAATCTGCAATAAGCACACCCAGTCATGAAACAGCAGCTAAAACGGCAATGTTTTAGTGCCCATTTACAAGAAATAATGACTTCCTTTTCCACTCCATAGTTTTCCATGTCTTTGATGCATTTTTTTGAAGAAATCCCAACTTCAGAAAAATGTGATTTTTTTAAGTACATCAGCCCAGAACTATGACATGATAATTTATATGGAACATTAAGCAATACAGAAGTCATAATGGGAACTTCTCCCTACTTCTCTTGTCATCTCTGAAACTGGAAGACAGTAATTTTAAAAACCTGTGGAGGTAAATACTTTTTCCACTCAAAGCATAATAAGCCTATAAGATCTTATGGAATGAGTATCTTTGAGGCCAAAAATCAGCACAATTTTTTAAAAGGAAACGGATGTTTCTTTCAAAAAAAAAAAAAANGGTGCTATAAAAAGATTCTTAAAGTAAAAATTTCAAAAGGATTTAACACGTATCTCAAGATATGGTATCCACAAATAAAAGGGTAAGAAGCAGAAATAAATATTTCCTATGGAAGCAATTACCCCAGTATTTCTCATATCTTCTCATGAAGTAACCAATATTGGTCACTGGCAGGAAAGGTATTAAATTAGATTGATTTCTGTTCTGCTTTAGTACAACAACTTATTTACTTCACCCCCTTTGCATCCATCAGCAATGTGTTTTTATCCCGAAAAACATCTTACCTGCAACAGCAAAATATAACGTTAAGTTCCTGTTATTCCTAGTCAACAGATGTCACAACTTTGCTGGATAGAACACTAATGAACTTTGAGTTTAAAGAAAAATGCATTGAAATAACAAATCAGATATTGAGAATTACAAATACTGGGACAGTTTTTGCATATTTTCCCCTTTCTGATTTGTCATATGATTAATAGCTTGTGTGCATTCTGAAATTGTCAGTGTGCTGTTTTCTAGGAACTCAAATTTTATCCTTCATAGCCCAGCGTTTCTGGCAAGTGTTTGTACAGCAGTGTGATAAATTGGACTGGGGCACCAAGTTTATTGTTGCTGCACTAATTTTCATCCTGATCGTATTGCTCACATGGGCCACGCGAACACACTGGTGGAAGGAAGACATCCCATGAGGGTGGCAATGCTCTTCTAGGGCAGGGGAAGGAGAGGACCGCACCTTCCTGTAGCAGCTTTTTGTGAAATGTCAGCTGTTACCTGCATGTCTTGGTCTTGTTTAATAAAATGTTGGCTTCAATCTACATTTACTTGTACATTTATTGGTACCCAGTTGAGGAATAGCAGCTGCAGGAGCCACAGAGGCTGCTGCCCTGGGGCCTTGTGTGTTGCCACCAAGAGGTTACATGGCAGGGAAAATGCATTTCACTTCCAGTTGTACATGTGCTGAACGGATCCTGCAGAAAAGTGCCTGCAATCTCTGGTGAAAACATTACTCTCACACAGGTTTGATCCTCAGGTTGTGTTTCCCAGTATGGGGTTTGAAAAAAATTTTATAAACAAAACACATTAAAAATATGCCACTTGAGCTTGGACGAAACCAATAATGCTCTTAACTCCAGCACCCTTGCATAGCATTACAAGTTAGGATTAGAACAATCAGACCTCAGACTATCAAAAATCTCTTCAGTCCTGTTTTCCCTTGGGGCTCCTTTGATATGAAGCCTTCATGTGGTTGAGTACAGTAGCTGAAACAGCTGAGATCACTCAGACCACAGAGAATAACATTTTTATTTTAATCTTTCAAAAGGTCAGTAAAGCTGAACAGCACTAAATTACATTGCTAAAAATGCACTGTCCATCAGCACAGCACACCTTCCCAGCTGCCTTCCTGACTTCGCGTTAAGTCCAGGCTGTTCAGTCCGGGAATTTTGTTGGTGGGAGGTGTTTAGTTCATTTTTTAGGCCAAAATTCAAGATTTATGGGAAATAGCGTTACCTCTTTGGAAAGGAGGACTTCCATCCTCTTCCAATAATACATGAATGTTTTTATTTACAGTAATTCTACTAAAATATTCAATTTCCACCCTGCCTCACCACCAAATGACAGATAATAGTTTTCAGCAGAGAATCACAGGGAATGTAGGAAAACCTCTGTGATCAAAGCAGAACACAAACTGATTTACTCTGCAGGGAAGATTTGTCTCCCTGGCCACAGGACAGGCTGCCCACCAAAGGACACTTCCGTGATGCTCCCATGACCTCCTGCCACCTCTTCCTCACTGATCCCTGGGGTCAGGCAGTCCCAGCTTAGCTGGCTGAGCTGCTAGGACGCTCCCCTGCCCAAATCCACCTGGGATCTTCCCATCAAAACAGAGAGAGGATATCTGATAACATGAATTGTTATTGTGAGACAATTTATACATCGTTATGTGAATATACAGCGACAAGATATCCAGCAATTAATTGATTGTAAAGAAAATTAAGAAAGGATCCATATCAAAACGTGAAATTAGAAACTTTACAAGAGGTTTGTCTGCATTTATACAGACAAACATACACAAAACATTGCATAGGCAGAGGTTTTAAAAAGGCCACTAGAACAACGAAGTCAGTGCATGAATTTTGTCCTCAAATTTATAAGGCTTCTGCTGCAATAACATGCATTCAAATGGATTTGCTAATTAGCTATTTTTTCCTCCTCAACTGCTTTGCTTAGAGGCTAGTACATCCTTCAGACACAGGCAAATTAAGTGACTCACATTTTTGCAAAAAATTTCTTTGCATCCTTAATGTCAAGTAAGTAGATCTGGTCTCCTGCTGCTTCTGGAACATAAAAGAGTGTAAACTCTCTGTTTAAAACTATCATTCTATTTTCAGTTGCTACAGACATCACCTGAATAAGTAGAAGACTATGGAAAAAAAAAAGGAATTAAGCTATCAGTCTTAACTGTCAGCAGGGTTACAGCTGCAGGGCGAGCCCACCCCACCTCCAGCACTGGGCAGAACTTTGCCTCTTGTTCCAGAGGGAATCACTGCAAGCTGAATTCTCAACCCCAAAGTACCTACTCGCTGCTGCTAATAATAATGTCACCCTACAACGTTTTCCCAAAACAAAGGCAAAATTCCAATATCCTAGCTGCATCATGAAAAAGCAAAACTATAGGGAATATTACCTTTCTTCATTTTTTTTTTTTATATATAAGTATATGAACAAATACTGCAGTATATTTCAAAGATGATTACATTTCAGGTTTAAAAGGTGGCCAAATTATTTAGTGATAAGCAAAGGCTGAAGGCAGTACCTGACTAGAAAATGAAATTATTTAAGAGCTTAAATAGAAAGGAACATTCTAAAGCCAGACCCTTTCTTAGCTAGAAATATTTTATGACATTCTGTATTTTGTATTACACGCTAAGAATTTACATTGCCATCAAGGATATGTGTAGGCTGTCTAAAGTCCCTCTCTATGCAGGTATTTGTTTTGCAGAGCAAATTAAGTTAATACTCTTCTCAGTTTTCATACACGACAGATGAAAAGCTTTTAAGGCCTAGGAAGGTTTGATTTTTGTGCGTGTGTGTTTACCCTCTAACATTTAATGCTGAAGAAATATGACTTCAAGAATAACATTAAAATATCACTAATCTAATGCTCACATAAATAATGTTCCATAAATTGATGTTGTCATAAATACTTTAGTATCTCTTTGGTTTCTTAAGAAAAAAACCTCGAAATCTTCTAGTGCTGTTTCCTAACAAACAGCTCAACAGCAAGAGAGCACAGCACCACAGCAAGCAGTAATTAAAGTACATCATCTCCTTCATGATAAAAACAGCAATTGAAAAGGAGCAGATAATGCACTTCGTAAGTCTCATAGCAACAGGACTCTTACAACCAAAACATTTACCAAGAGGAAAGCAAAGTTTAGTGGAAGGGTGTGCTTGGAAGGCAGGTGAGCTGAGGGAGAAGCCCTGTCCTCCTGCAGTGCTTAGTGCCTCACTCCTGAGGTTACTCTCACCTATGCTGCTGGTTTGCTGCAGCCTGTAGAAATAGTCCACTGGCAGCAATCCTCCACATGCTTGGTTTAAATTAACATTTAAACTAACTGAGCAAATAGCCCTTTGAGAGGTTTGTTCATCTTTGCTTAAGAATAAAAAGTTAAAAGAAAAATATAGTATTTGTTCGAGAAAGGGTTAGAGATTTTCTATTAATGTATACTATTCAGCTCTTATCTGCTGAGTAAAGACTGTTAAAAGTAGCTGTGTATTTTCTTTTTTCTTTCTACTAGCACATTTTAGCATTTAATTGTTTCATAAGTGCATTTCACAATAGTTCACAGAATTGTTTAAAATTACTACTCTGGTCAATTGGTGCTGTCAAATTAAAATCTGTTCTGACGATTCTGTGCTGGCCCTAGACCAGCCTTCTACTCACATGGGAGCAGATGAGGAGTTTGTTCTCCTTTCCATGGCCTTCAGCTGGAGCTCAGAATTCACAAAGACAAGGCCAATACTATGAGCACCACCATCACGCTCACTCAGACACTGACATGCTTTTAAAGCTAGGAATTCTGAAGCAAGCACTAAATATACAGTAAGTACCAAACTACAGGAAGGGCGTATCATTCCACACGTTGAGGACATATGATCTAACGTCATCCATCTAAATGTATGGCTGAACTGGAATGAAAAGCAGATGGCCCAAAGACTAAGTAGGTACTAAAAATACCAATGATGTTAAAATGGCAAAAAAACCTGTGTGTCAGCATTCACTACAGGAACGTATATATTGGAAAATTGCATCTAAGGCCCACATGTTAATTTTTTTTTTTTTTTAAAGCCATTTTTAACACATCTATTCCATGTATCAAACCATCTTGAAGCACAGGCACAGCTCTCAGGAAAGACATGGTGATAACAAGATGCATCTTAAGATCACATGAAATTCTGGTCCTAATGAATATTAGTGAACAAGACCACTGGGAACTAGTAGAGCCAGTTTCTTAGTCTTGCAGGTGAACTACATAACCATGACGACCTCTGATTTCTCATGGAAATGTTGCTGCTTATTTACATCTTTTTAGGATATTTCTAAAGAACACCAAACATTTTCATCAATCTGTTCCATTGCAACCTTCATATATTTTTTTTTAATTCCTTTTTAAATATGCCTCAATGCAGTATTTTAAATTGCAAGTATAGTATATGGCTGCCTAATCTGTATGAGTCTAATGTAGAGTGCCAGAAAGTAATAACAGTCAAATTTGAAAGTTGCTTTTCATAGCTCTGATACTTTCTCATAGCACTTTTTCATTTAGGTGAAATCACAACAGACAGAATTCATCATTGGTGTGCAGTCTTAGTGGTGACTGGTATTACAGATGGGTTATACTGATTTTTCCAAGCACTGGAATAGAAGGTTTTTTGAAATTGGAGCAGCAGAATTTTCCATTAAAGTCAGTGGACTTGTACTATCTCACAAGAACCTGCCCAAACACACCTGATTTCCTAGGGACAGAAGAACAGCATTTGAAGTGTCTGAAGAGCATTTAGCACGAAGGCTTTCTTGTTTGTTTGTTTTCTTTCCTATATAGTTTTTTTTAACAAAAGAGAGCAAGTGAAGGACCCTGCATACAACATGTGTTGTACGTAGTCATCAGCTCTCTCTATAACACGAGTTTTAGAATTTCACAGAACAGACCTGGGCAACACTGGTCATTCCAGCAGTCTTTAAGCCTGCATCTGAACACAATTCATCTTTCTGTGGAAGTACTCAGCGTTCCAACAGCTTTACCATCCCTCTGAAAGAGCAGCCTCTTCCTCCCTGCAGTCCAACGATCTCCTGTCTTTGAACAGCAGCTGAAAGCAGTGCCAGAGAAATAAATCGGCCTTTTCTCTCAGATTTATGCCTTTCAAGCAAGACCCAAAATTCCTTTTTTTTTTTTTTTTTTCTGTTCTTCAAAAACACATTTGCCAGTGATTCCAGAGATTCCAACAGATTGCTCCTCCACTTCATCCTTTCCAAGGAAATGCACATTTCCTTTCCTTTACATTAGGCAAAGTTTCTCAGTGCTTTACTTGGTGTTAGCAACTTCACACCTACTGAACAGTTGAACAGCTGCTCAGCATGGAACATTTGATAATCTTGCCTTTGGTACACATTTACGTGAAGGATAAGGAGGGGTTGAGCCAGACATTTCATTGCTCTGCTATTTGCTAATCTAATCTATTATATTGTTGTAGTTATTTTTTATTATGATTACATACCTGCTATATCTTTCCCAGATCAAAAAATAAAAATAAAAAAACAACCCCACAATCTTTTCCAATGTATATATGTACCAGCTTGTACATGGGTCAAATTTTACACAAGCACTTGTATCACCCCTGACCAATTCTCTCTTGCCTCTGTTTCTGTAGTTTCCATCTTCTCAGGGCTGATATACAGGCTCAGGACTTTCCCAAAGTATTGCTATGATTTTGAGTTGCTCCATCAGCCATATTTGCATACTTATGCAGATGTGAGTGCTTTTTATGCTTTCTTGCTCCTCTTTATGGCTTTCTCACTTCCAGATTGCAGGCAATTGCCCTGTTGTGTGCCAAGCACTCAATCTTGATAGATACCAATTTTGTGTAATATACACAGAGGGCATCCGTCATGGTTTCTCCACATAAATTACATCTAAATTGCATGCAGATAGAAGATAAATCATTCATGCAAAAATTCATAGGTGGATAACTGCACGGTACTTGACAACAATATTTTCCTTCTGCCGAAAATTAAAAATATACATCTGTAGAGTCACACCCCCCCACACACGAGTGTTTTGGTTCAAGCCTACAGTGAAGCATTTATTTGGAAATGCAGTAGTGTCAGATGTAAATTTAGTGCAATAGAACATTAATGTAACTTTAAGTACTGTGGATTTTACTGACAGTCACTGAGCACAGGTGCTTTCGGGAGCAGTCCATCACTAGGAGAAAGGCAGAAGGCACTGCTCGAGAACAAAAGCATTTCCAGGCACAGGCAGCTGGGCTGCTACCAAGGGCAGGTAGATGCAGGTGGCTGCATGCTGCAGGAGCATGTGGCTGGATGCTGACCTATGAGCCACAGCGACAAGCTGCGGGTAGCCACCTAGTCGGGCTGCCAAACAGTGTGGTGATGCTGTGGTACGTCTCCCACCACCCTGCCCTGCCATCATCTCCCTGCCCCAAGATCTGCTGCCTGGTTCAACATGGGCCCAAACTTCCACACTGAAGCACTGAAACTCCATGCAAAAATTCTGTAGCGAACCTGTCCAACTCTTGACTTCAGAAGAAGGAAAGTTAAGCCCACATTTCTGTGGTGTTTACTTTGTATAGTTAGGCACCTATTTTTGAAAGACTGAGCCATGATTAACTGAAATTTCTTCAGTTGCTGTCAATCATATCACCTTTAAAAGCCCTGGTGATCAACCGATGCAATCAGAAACCATGATTTAACATGAGCCACCACTTTCAAAGGTAGACATTACAAACGAGCACCTAAAGAAAGGTGACATGGCCAACATGAGAACCAAGCAACGTGACACCACAAAATGAATACTTCTCTAAAAGAGACACTGGTTACTCACAACCATCCCCTCACCTGGTTTTAATCACCTTAAGGGGTATGAAGGTACCAACTGATGGTTACCCAAATTTGGATTGGAGGTACAAACAAAAAAGTTATTACTACAAGAAATAAAATAGTTCTAAAATTCTTAAGCTATGAAATTAATAAACAAGAAAACAAGCTTTCTGCTCTCATTCTTTTTTCATGTTCATGATCCAACAAAAAGATCATGTCAGCTAGTGTATTCTAAAGAATCAGCTTCATTTTCCTTTCATCTTTCACCTTTAATAAAAGAAAAAAATGGGAAACCCAAATCTTTACATGTACATAGGTTTCATTAAATCATCACCATCCTAGTATTCATCACAATTGTTAGATTAAGATTTAATGCTGAAAACCTTGATATAACGACCTAGTATTTAGATGTGTGATGTGCTCTAGTATTACTGCAGCTTGCATTCTTCCTTCCATGACCCTTTTAAGAAGTGCTATTTCACACGTGAAGATTTAAAATGAAAAAGACACATGCTTGATCTAGATTTTGAAAATCAAGGAGTTACATATGCTTCATAACTATTCTCACTGTTAAGCATGTTTCTCTAATTAGTGAATAAAAATATAATGCTAAGATGCTTACTTATAAAAATATCGTAAGTTTTTGCCTATATTTTATTAGGCTTTTGAATAAAGATGCGAGTAGTGTTCAATTTTAGAAGCAGTGTGCCACTTCACTAAGCTTACATGTTGTAAGAGCATACATACACTGTGCATGACTTAAGTACTACTTTTTTTATTTCTAAAGCCATCAACAGTTATTAAACTCTATGAGAATAAATGTCCTTATTAGCATGAAGATTAGAACATCTTAGGTGCAGAAAAATGTCAGCGGCTTGTCAGAAGTCATTTTGAGTGTGCTCTCTTGACCCATTCCCAATTTAAAAGTCTGTTCCTGTGGAACAAGACAGATAATGAGTGCAGCATGAAAACAGCCAGTAAATGAGCAATACAAGAAATTTGTCTTACTAATTGAAAGAGCATAAGCTAAAATTATAGTACATTAGCTAAGTATCCAAAGTATTAGAAAATGTCATGAGAAATAAATAACTTCATCTTCGACTGTCTTTCTCAGAGATGTGGAATGCAGCACTGCAAGAATAAGTGCAGGGAAAAAAATGGTAGAGTGAAGATACAGCGAGCAAAGGTCACTTCATTTCTAGATGAGAAGCCTACATAGGATGCTAATTTGGTTTGATTTGTTTTAAGCTTTTCCTGAGTCCTCATATAGACAAAATCATAATGATTCTTTCATCCAAACAGACTCAGAAATAGCAGCTTTATATCAAACTATCCTCCACAACAGAATTCTGCCAGGTTTCCTTTCAGGCAGCCCTGAGGACCCAACCTCTCAAAAACAGCATAAAGGAACAATTTTTTGTTTTGTTTTTAAACATCAGGAAGACATAGAAACTAGGAAGACAAAATATCATAACAAAACAGAACTTTTGTAATAACAAATCTACTAATGAGGGCAGAGCGTAGGCATACTCATTAAATATTGTAGGGTTGCATATGTTAGTGTAGCCCAAGGCAGCTGTAAGATTTGCTGCATATATTGCTTTTCTATATGACTGTTGGAATAATGATTCCATTTACTAAAAATGAGCACATGCCTTCCAATAATGCACTTTAATACAAAATTTGAGATTAAAAGCAAATAAAAATATTGGATACATTCTATTTTGTTATTCTGTTTCATTATTATTATTGAAATACCTGTACAGAAAAAAGTGTGACTGATATTGTAAGGGAATAAACTGTACCACGTCTACCCTTTGAATTGTTACAAATAAATAAAGGCTATTAGAATTACTTCACGATTTGATTTGATAAGGAGACATGATTCTGACTGTGCCTGCACTGTGGTCACAATCGTTGCAAGGAGATACTGCTGCCAGGAGTACATGCTGATACCATTATCTTTAAAGTAATCATCTATTTCACAAATTTTAAACCTGGGATTTTCATTGTTCTCTGACAGAGATTACGCGGGAGCCTTATCACTCCAGCCTGAGGGATAACCCTCAAGTCTCATCTTTCAGATTTCAAATGATCTTGGATTTCAAGCTTTTGACACTTGCTTTCTGAAATTGGTCTGGAATTATATCCCAGGTGTTTGCGAATTGCTTCCACAGGACTGCAAAACGTGAAATGCGGATGCGTGTTTCATATGTATTCATGCTGGCACCTTACCTAACAAAGGAATATTTTGTTCGTTCCCAGAGTAATGTTTATGTTGAACGATGTTATGTTTATTTTTAAGCTGCCAGCAAACCTGGAAAATCAGTCATTCACACAGCTGTACTGCTTTACTGCCCTACCTCCTTCCTGCTTCCCATTCATCTTTTGTGAAGCTGATAAACACATCTCCTGACGCAGATACCATCAGATACTGTATGAAAATAAAACAGGATTCAGCTCAAACAGAAAACAACAGGCAAAAAAAATCTGAAAAATCAATTAAAAATGCTGCTTTATCTCTAGTCACATTCTAAGCACACACAGCCAAAAAGACACTGGAAAGAACGATGTCCCATTCACATCTGGCAGCTCTGACAAGGCTGTCCAGGATGCAGAAGCTTTTCAAAAAGTGTTGTCCAATAAGTTTTTTAATTATGGGTTCTGAGGATGCTTAGAGGGATTTTGCAGGGTGAGAAGACATCAGTTCTGCCATCCTTTCAGTAACACATCTCTTTGCCCCTTTTTGGAGACTTGAATTACCCCATCAGTAACACCAAGAAAAGCACGTGGAGAGGAAAGATGTGGAGAGAACTGATATTGAGGGGCACAAATGACCAAATAGTGTCCAAACAATTTTGCCTTTCTCAATTAGCTCTTATATCCTTTCCATACTGATCTGCATCCCTAGATTGTTTTTTTTTCTATGCTCTTCTTTCCACCTTTTCCTTCCCCTCTAACAACTCTGTTTAATAAAGCCATGCATGTTGTTTGGAACTGCACCCAGTGAAATGCTGCTGTGTGCCCGTGACCAGAAAGCCAACAACACCAACTGCTCCTTAGTCCAAGTCTACAAGGTCTCTCTGGGGTCTGGAGACCGCATCTTTCTCTGGATCCAACTTTATAAGAATATAACAGAAGCTACCTATATCATCTTTCTAATATGAATTTTGTGTACTTGTCTCATTTGGTCTTCCAGAAAGCTGTTGAGTTCTAGCAGTTTCTCTGTGCTTTCTTTCTCTTTGCCAATGTCTCTAGGACTGACAAGGCTGTGTTTCCTACAGGATGTTTTCCTGTAACTGAATGAAAAGAAAGGGATGCTTCAAGAACGAAAATTGTCCTTAGTACTTATGTTTCAAAGGCTTCAGAAGTTTCCTTCTTTCATGTTTCAGCGCGTTCTCACAGTGCTAATCCAGATGCTGTCTCCATCATTAAAACAGAGACTTGTGTTTAGCTGCTAAACAGCCCAAGATATTAGTAACTAGATTATAGCAGAGTCATGTTGCAGCTGTTACCCCAGCTACCTGTGGCTGTAATTCTGACTGGATGCAGGAACACCAACCCGAGGTGACAGGACACTGCTGCTGGCTGAATGCAGTGGCTGTAGCTCCTCAGGATGTGACCATCAGAGCAACCTCTGCGCAGGCTCTGAGCAGTCTCCCTTCCCTCGGCAAAAAAGCAGAGAGGACACAAGCGAAAAAACAATTAGCACCCGATAGCTGAATATAATGTCAAGCTTTAAAACTTTAGTGACTTGTAAGCTACTCTAGGGAACCTGCTTTAGCAGGGGGGCTGGACTAGATGATCCCAGAGGTCCCTTCCAACCCCTGTGATTCTGTGACTTTCTATCATAAGGGGACAGGAGAAAACCACCTTCTTGCTGGCATAGTTGGAACCCTGATTTGCTAACCAGGGGAGGCTGAGCACAGACGACTTCACACAGTGCTACTGCTAAAGGAAAAATGCAAGTGAGCAGTATTATGCTGAACAGCAATTGAAAGAATAGCTTAAACATGTTAAGCAATCCAAATGTAAAAGTATTACCTAGCTAAATTTAAGCCACCTGAAAGGCAGATAGCTTAGGGGTTAGGATTATCTAAAGGACTGGGTACACAATTTCCAGAAAGCAGAAAACAACAACCTGAATGCCTAGAGATGTTTCTATCCACTTACTCCTTTATGAGCCATCCTTCAAGATTAAGATACTTCTCTTTTCTCTGTATTAACTCTGCTAAAAAAGAGCAAGTAATTTTAAGAGAATATGTTTTCACATTTGAAAACCTCCTCCACTGCAACCACATTTATTGTCAATATTGTAGAAGTAATTCAAAAAGGCAACATAAAAATAAATATAATTTGAGGAGGTTGTGCTGATGTGAAGAAATTGCATATATCCCTTTCAAATATGAATACATCATCTGTTCTACATTTGTTGCTAATTTCCTTAAAGAAATAGATAGGTCTCTTTCGCTGTACTTGGAAATTAGGAAAACATTAACAAAGACCTGAAACTGGAGATAACAGCGCTAAAACTTTTGGGTATCCTCTAGAGCTTCTGTTGCTATTTCAGTCTGGAAAATTTGCATTGTCCCAACTAAAATATTTTGTTTTATTTTATTTTTTTTTACAGATTAAAGTAAAGATCCCAAATAACCACAATTTTGTACCATTGTATCATCAGCCATTCCAGAAGCACTGCCTAAGTAGTCCTCTTAGTGCTGAATATTACCAGTTTTGACATGGAGAAACCACTACAAACAAGTACTGCTGCCTCTTACTGAAAGCACTGAATAAACGTGTCTATCCTATTTTTAATGACAGTAGTACTATTGTACACACTGAACTTTCTCTATGGCAACTCCTTTACATTCTTTGAAGCTACACAAGATTTTGAAACTAAAAAACCTTCTCCCTCAGGCACTGCAGCAGTATCTTGTAAAGTTTGATTCAACTGCTGCAGAGCGTGCTATCTGGCCCAAGCCCATCTTCTCAGACACTACAGGAGTGTGTGATGTTAATGTGATTGAAGCAGGTAATTGCCATGACCAGTCTCTACCTCCAGGGCAAATCCATGCTAACATATTGGTTCCTTCACTAGCCACAACAGCATAATTTCTTCTCCTTGTGACCTGCTTATACATCACACCCATATTAGAAGCGTATTTATTGTTGATTTAATTATTGTAGTATCCTCTTCCTTACTAGCAAAGGCAACCACTTTCCAGTCCTGGGTGAATAGCTGCCAGCTATTGCCCTTGCTCTGGGCTCCTCCTCTCGCCAGCATAGATGTTCATGAAACAATTGACTTGGATACAGATGCAGCCCAGAATCCTGGATTTCGAAATAGCAGCTGTCAATGCAATCATTACTGCCTTGTAGGTTATTTTCCCTGTTCAGAATCAGTATCTAACTGGGTATGTTCATCTGCGTTAAGCATTCGATTAAAAGCAGAGCTGCTCACTTGCTTTTCTTAGAAAAGCACCTAAAATGGGTGGTTACTAATGGCTTATGAATATTTGAGCATCATTTAAATTTCTAATAATTCTAGGTTGTTTTTTTTTTTGCTGGAACTACTGTTTCTCAATGTTATGATGTGAAGAGAAAGTCTTAAACTTGTAGAGATGACGCTTTGATTTTCTTCAGCCACATTTAAGACAAGATGTGGGTTCGCTTTAAACTATGAACAATTCTTTGCAGTTCATCTCACATCAACATGTATTTGTTTCAGAAAAGACCATTCCAATCTGTTACCTCAAGAGTAACACCTAAATTTTGCTGCACTTGCCATTAACCATAAGTCTCTATTGGTAGCACACTGTATGTATGTATTCAGTATGGGGAATGTAAAATTGCCAAACAGTAATTGAACAACTATTGTATTATATTACAGAACATTAGTAAATGCCAAAAAATCCCAAGGAAATAATAAGAAATGAAAAACTAATGATAATTACAGTACTCACACCATCATTAACCAGAAATGTATGAAAAAGAAATTGCAACATAATAATTCATTTATGAAATACACTATTTTAATGCCATAGTAAGCATATAGTAATTATCCTAACAGTTAAGGCAAATTTCAGGGGTTCTTCTATATGTTAGTTAAAAATTGTCACTGAATCAGTTTTAAAGCAAAAACAAACAATGTATTGCCTAAACCTTCCATTAAAGAGTTGTCAGCAGAGGGACATACAAAACATATGTCCTTTTAGATAATATGGACAGCTCTGAAGTAATTACTAGCCCATTTTGCAAAGGCTAGCACTTTACATTTAGAGAATGCATTGCATTCAGTCCTGCCAGAACTATAATTGCAGGTGATTTTGCAGTTGTTTGTTTCATTTCTCAGTCCGTGATGGCACTTAATGTAATTATTCACCTAATTACATAACATGGTTGTAATAAAGCATTTGGACTGCTCAGCAAGGACAGTTGAGAACATAGTTGCAACATGTGTGTGTATACAGCTATAATGTTCTAAAATAAAATATCTTTTCTTATTTTGAAGTTATCCATATTTTAATCTTAATGAGATATTTGAAAAAGTCTTAATGGTGTCACCAACCTCAGTAAAACTCAATCACATTTTACTTCTTGAAAGAGTAATTATTTCCCTTTTTTTTTTTTTTTTTCTCTTGTCCTACTTTTCCCCACGTTGACTCTGATTTAGGGATTGAAACCTGAACAACTATATCTAAACTCCCAGACAGAGCCAGTGCAGATGGCTGAACTCCACCAAGATCTAGGAAGTATCTCAACACTGTGCACCAGAGAGTTACAAAGGTTCAGCTTGGAGAGTTTTGAACTGTATAGCTATTTTCATCTACCATCCAACAAATGCTAATTCTCAGCTTTGGTGAGAAAGGAGATGTTAGACTGGGCAGCACGCCATCATAATGTGATTGTATTGCTTCCACTCTCTGTGCTAACTTGTTTACTGGAAGTTACTCATCCTTTCAGCAGCCCTGTGACAGTGGGCAAGAATAAAATCTTTGTATTGCAGAACACAACTCTGTTTTAATTAGGAGGAATGAAGTTTCCTGATTGCAGGGCAAGCGACAGAGTACTCTTCTGACTGCATTCATGTGTTTGTCTTCTGGCTTTAGAGATGAATTATAACCAGTGACCAGGTTCTGTTGGTTAAGTAGGGCTTCGTATTCAAGAGCTGTATTCTCAGTGTTTGTTCTCAGCGTTTGTCCTTGATATGCCAAGCTCATTTTAGAGAGAAAAAAGCTTTCCAGAGCCCTTCCAGTTGCTTACCCCTTAAAAATTAACACATTATGCTTACAGGGGCTCAGAAGCTGTGGTTTTGTACACTATGGAGTCCTTTGGGTGGATCACTATAGAGATTATAAACAGAATGTAGAGTTCACGGTTATTTCATATATCCAAAGTTACTAAGCGATTTTAATATGGTTCAATTACAACATCAGGTGCCTGTATATTGTCCCAGTAAACAGAAAGTTGTTGAGTCATCTGTTGAGATTGAAGTCGACCTTGCTAGTTTGCCTCTAGCATAATATTCTCCTGCATTGCCTACTGTGAGTCTTTCGTTTCTCTCACTTTTTCATGAAATGAAGAGGAATTACAAGCTTTTTCTGACTATTCTCACCAGAATCTTTTGTTCTGTAATTTTCGTTGATTTCAAGGGGAAAAGTTTTCCCTCAGCCTATCAAATTGCTCCTCTTCACAAGGTGCACTTCACACTCCCGCTACTGAAACTCAGATGTTCACCTGGAATCCTCTAATCCTAGAAAGTCAAGGCCAAGAAGTGCTGCAGGGCAACATCTCACACCAATGCAACACAGCCTTACACCACAAATACACAATCAGATAATTCTCAGTGATGTGAGGATATCAGTATTTGAGCAGTCAAAGGGTGCAATTTCACATCACAAAGGGCAATAATATACAGAATAAAACCACACAGGGCACTGCAAGTTCAAAATCGTCATCTCTGAAGGCTAAACATCAGGAACATCTGACAGTAGGAAAGACTTTTTTTTTCAGTAGGTGAAAGCCAAAATACAAATAGCTATGACGACTTGTTTGTGGTTAACACAAATTTTCTCCCTCACAGGGCTATTCAGTTTGTACAGACAAACAATGGCAAGATATTGTCAAGCAATAGCTGGATTATTCTGCATGAAAAAGATGGTTACTGGTTGAAAATGTGAGATAATTCATGGACATTCAAACAAAAATTCCTAGCAAAGTGCTGAGCTCTTGGATCTGCTCAAAAGAAACTATTGTGGCCAAAAATGCTTTGAAAGCGAAAAGAGAACACACATTTGGATCTCAACACAATTGGCTTATCCTGTGAATGTCTCACTTTTTTCGAGAATTATTTAGTCCCAAATCCAACTCTTACTTTGGATGTCTGACAACACTGTGTTAAAAATTCCTGTAGGGGCTACGCACACCATGGCTTTTCATTCTGAAAACACACAAAACCAAGACATTTACAACCTTATCTGTGAAAGAGAATTGCCAGCTGGGGAGAAGTGCTTGAGACTTAGTGCAACAACAACCAAACAAGGAAAAACAGAGCTCCTACTCCTGTAGATTTCATGGGGTTTTCTAAATCCAAGCAAGCAAGGATACCGCTTTCTAATTAAAAATATGTTCTGCATAAGCATGATAAATGGGAAATAAAGTGAGATGAAATGTATTTAAAAGTTAATCATTCACAAGAGAAATATAAAGTTCCACACCAAGACAATGTTTTCCAATTCAGTTTTGTAAAGTAAACCAGATCAAGTATTTCTGACAAAGATAAAACATTCTGTGGAATAAACCAACTATTCATCTACACAGAGAGAAATAATAAAGGAGGCATCCATTTACTCAAAACTGTACCAAAGAATAGGTAACTGGTTTCTTACGTTAACGGAACCTTTCTAAGTGGACACATTTTCCAACACTGTCCAGTCACATTTTATTAAAAACAATACGATCAACCAGTTGACAATTGTTTCTGTTCCTACTGAGTGGCAACTGAGACCTGTACCTGAGAGCAGAAGAACTCACTATACATTCCCCAAAATGCAGCTTGAGAAGGCTGTCTTACAAGCAGGAGAAGAAAATGCCTATAAATGTGTACAAGTGCGCACACAGAGTAAGGAACCTGACAATATTCTGATTTTGGGGTGAACAAACGAGTATGAGATTAACTTTGTACTTCAACAATCCTTATAGGAATGCAGTGGGAATACAATAATTAAGCACAGAGTATTTATTGCAATTTTAGAGAAAATAAATTTTATCTAGAACTGCAAACTACAAGCATTCAACAGAAAATTAGGCAGGCACTCTGGATTATGTTCTCCCTTTTAGAATAGGAATAAACCTGAGAACAAAATGGGGAAAATGAAGAAATGAAAGACACACACCTACATGGCCTAATCATGCCTACAGGACTCCCAGGAGGGCCATGTGAAATCAACCCAGCAGAAACCTGAACTTTCAGATTACAGTTTTACACCCATATAAAACTTCTCCCTCTTTCACATGTAAGTTTTGCCTAGAAATTCAGTGCTTTGATTTTTAAACATAGTCTGTATGCTCAGGTCTTTTTTTTTTTTTTTAAATAACTAGTTTCCTAATGAAAGAAATATCTTGGTAGATTCCCAAGAAATCTGCACTAGAAATTTAACTGATGCAAAGCTGTATGTGAGCACATAAATATGCACACATGAGCACAAGAGAGCACTGAGACATCTCTGAGGGTAGAAGTTCATGGACTAACTCAAATCCACTTTCTCTTGAGTGTTCAGTGATGAGCTCTTTGAAGCCTGCAGAAGGCAACAGGAAAAGCGTTGCTCCCAGTGCTGCTGCTCCAGCAGTCAGGATCTGTCCCCATCTCAGAGGAGGTCTCCTTTTTTGAAGGAGAGAAAAGCAAATTTACACCAAGTGGCTGTAGTGACTCTGCTCCTCCCTTCCCCTGCTTTTGTCAGGTCTATCAGTGCGTGCCGTTGAAGCAAGTTCCTAGAGAAAGATCATGTCTTTCTCTCCATAGACTCTATAGACCTTTTTCTGAATTTTACTTAAAAATGCATTTGTAATGGAAACTGCAATAAATCTAGAAGCATGAAATACATTTTGATACCATCATTTTTGCTAAAGTTTCTTCTTTTTTACTTTTAAAAATAAGACATTTACGCAATACAGTCCAGAATTTATTTTGAAACGAGTTCATGTAGTTCAAATTGTAGCCCCATCTGGCTCCAAGTTTAGTGCTCCAGGACAACAGGTTTAGTACAAATATCATGGGGAAGAGTCAAAGAAACATGGTGAATTACTGGTGTTCAGAGGGAACCAGACCATCTGCTCTTCTCATGACTCTAATACAGTACCATTTGCATGCAGTGGCATATGGACAAAGGGTACTAAGAACTACACAAATTTCTTAATCACTGTTCACTACATACATATACACATACATAATACATATTATACATACACTTGCACAGAAAAGCTGGAATCTCAAAACTTGGATTCTGCCAGAGGCAGAATGCTGCCTGATGACAGCACTGTGATGGAGAATATTGCACGTGGTCCATGGTTATTCTTTCAGTCTACAAAACCAAGCAGCACTTAAAAAAGGGCAAAAGGATGTCTATTCATGTAATAACAAGCTTTTCAGTTTGTTTTCACGTATTCCAGTTTCCTTCAAAAAATTAGAAAAAATATTGTTATAATTGAAAAAACCTAAAAAGTTCCGGTTAATAACTATGGTATTTTTTTGTAAACTTCATGGCTTAGCTCACATGCTTAACTTCAGATGTGAGGAAAAAACCTCAAATCCAATTGTGTGCATGTGCTCAGAAAAAAAAAAAAAATGATACAAGCTCCAGTGACTGTTGTTTTTATACGAGTAATAAAGAAAGAAATCCTTGACAAGAGAAATTGAACATAAACAATATCTGCAGTTCAGCTGGGACATAACAGGTAGGTTAAACACCAGCATGGAATTTCCTTTGCATAACAGGAAAGCTCTCTTACATAAAATCCAATTCACATTTCTAATATACTCTCTAGGCATAGTAGAAAAGAAATTTTGATTGTTTCCATCTCAACATGCTCCAAATAGAATGATCTTGTTTCACATGGAGAAATATCATTTTAGGACTCTTCTTCATCTTTGAATTACTTACAGAAGCCATTTTTGAGGGGTCTAGGATGTTATCAGTTCCTTACTTTTGGAAGAAACTAAATTTTGTTCTCCAGCTGAGTAACACAGAATTTTTGTTAGGGATTTTCCTGTAGGCATAAACATGGCATTCAGCAATTGAACACCAAAGAAAGCTGTCCACATCACCAGGACTACAAAAGTGAAAGAAGGTGGATTCCAGAAAATTTCCAGTTATTATCAAAGTGGAAACGTGTGGTTTTGTTGTTGCTGTTTTTTAAAGATACGACTTAAATTGAAAATGTGACTAAACTGTAAAGTTGTACTGGAATCAAAGACAAATATAACAAAAGGCAAGAGTGATTCAATCAGAACACTCACTGTAGAAGGACAAATTACAATATTGTTTCACAAAATGAGATAGGAAAGCACAAAGCATTATGTATAATGCAAATACACTGAAAGCCCAAGTCAGTCTTCCCAGCCACACACCGCAGACAATCACGACAAACCAGTCTTTCTGCAAGAACTCTCAACCCAGAGCACTGACGTGGGACTCATTGCCTTCAGCATACCCATAGCCACCGATACCATAGCCACACAGAAACCTCTGACAAGGGTAACTAAACCACCTGTAAGTGCCTGGCAAACACAAAGGCAATGAAGAGCCAGCAGGTTTGAAGGAAACAGACCATGCCACTCCATTGAGTTTCCTTGGCAGGCAGCTAGCTCGGTGGACGTGGACCAGCAGCACTTAGGATGCATTGTGATTTCAGAAGGGGTTTTGGCACTACCTCAGGAGATGCTTCCATAAACAAGTACAAAATGTGACATGGGCCTAATTGCTTGAAAAAGGTTCAGCCTCCGGCCCAGCTCCCTCCAACACTTTCTTTGCTGGCTCTGACGATGGAGTCAAGCACAGCAACAAAAATTAAATGTGTCAAAAAGCTGGAAGGGGTTGCAAGAAATCAAAATGATTTTGAAAAACTGGAAAAGGTTCAAAACCAAAGAAAAGTTAAACGAAGACACACAGTACAATGCTTAAAACATAAAAGCACAGATACAAAATGGAAAATAAAATTACTGACCAAGATGGACTAAGATTATCATTGATCACAAACTCAGTAACAAAATGTGGGGAAAGAACGTCTGGAAAAATCGCATAGATGGTAATATCCATTTTTCTGGCCCCAGCCTCAAAGTAGATTTCTTGGCAAGTTCAGTGGATCAAGAAGAAGGGTAAGTTGTAAAACAATTTAAAGAACAGGTGAAGGAAAGTGGTTTTCTGTCAAAGAGGAGAAGGTGAATGTTATATGGCCTTCGAAGAAAAGAAGGGCTGCTGACAGAAGGGCTGTAATCAATTGTCTTCCAATTTCCACTGGAAGAAAGGACTAATTAGCTCAATTTAGACAAGGAAGATTCACGTAAACTGTTAGAAACTGTGCCCAGTGGGAAGGACTCAAAACACACCTGCAGAGATCCGTGGAATTCCCTTCTCCAAAGTACTTCTTCAAAGTACTTTACATCTATCGGAAATGTCTGGGCACATTTGACACACACACACACACCCCATCAGGGATAGGAGGAGGATTAGGTGATCCTTTGAAATCCCTTCTGGCTGTTCCCTGCAGTGATTTCTCCAAAGTCCAGTGCAGACTTCAGTCCTGTGACAGATTTTGTGTGGAAGCTGCTAGCAGTACTACTGTAGCAATGTAATATGCTAATAGAAATAGATTCATTAATTCATATTCTGCACCTGCAGGGCTGTTTAGCTTGCTCAAATGATCTGCAAAATGACATTTTTAATATAAATGAATCCAGGTGATATATGAAAGAAACAATTAGCAAGCAATACAACAGGTTCATGGGTACTTTTAAGCCTGTTGCAACAACATGGGTATAGTTATGAGGCACTGAAGATTATTTTCCTTCAGGATGCCGCAGCTCAATCTGGAAACCTCTTAGTCTGGTGCTAGATATTTTGCCTGGAAAGCTAATGAATTAATTCCAAGGAAAGCCCTACACAGCCACTCTAGGGAAAGCTTAATAGGGATGCATGGATTAAATTGTAAGCACTGAGAGGAAAACCAACTACAAACATGGCAGTGGGCTTGCACTTCTGCAGTTGGTACAAAACTACTTACAAAAGTTCTGCAAGCTGCAGCTTAAGAACAGAGAGGAGAGAAGTCTGCGCTAATGAAACATAATGCTGAGAAACAGCCTGTCTAGAGCAGCCTGTCTGACTTCATGGGTGAGTACAGAGGAAGCAGCTTACTGAAAGAACCTCTTTGAAAGCACTGTTCCTCCTGCACTTTTTTTATTCCAACAGCCTTTTGGGGTCTTGGTAATAAACAATGAGAGCAGTGGGATACTGCTCCTTTGGAAGCTCCCAGGTGAATGGGAGGTGGTTCGATCAGACCCTGTGGTGCCCCCAGTCACTGGTCCAACGTTCAGTCCACATCCATCACATTTGTATCAGCATCACACCCCCGTTTAAAACTTTCTAAGGAGGGGATACATGTAATGGAAACAGTAACCTTAGGAAAATGGAAGTAGTAGGTGTTTCTTCTGTGTTAGGTAGGCAGAGTACATGGGAATTTGATGTATAAATACAGCAAAGAAACTTGCATTATGATTCTTGATTTGTCGAAACTTCTATTGGCACCTGGGCCCAAATAAAAAGCAATATCCCTCCTGAGTGTGTGGGAATTAGCTCATCGCACAGCGGGTAACAAATCTGCTTTATGGAAAACAAGCAGGGAGGGTGACATGCTAGGAACATAACCGTTACGTGAGAGTTACTGCTGCAGATCTGTCTGCCACATGGCACACAGCTTTGGGACAGGTGGGAGGGGAGGAAGAGTTGCACTGGGCAACCCCTCACTCAAGGGACTCAGGAAACCCGATAGCAGAGGAGAGGTACGAGGGGCTCCCAGAGCACATCTCCCACCTTCGTGCCACGCAGAGGACCTAGTTTGGGTGCTCTGAGGGCACTTTGCTGCCTGGGAGGGATCGCAAACCTCATTGCCAAAACACCATCCTGGTGCAGAGACCTCCCTGAGCTTCCTCACAGCAGCGATTCCAGCTCTACCTTAACCAGCCTGGGGAGTCAAAGAAAAAAATCCACACCACTTTATAACATTGTAGTAAATGTTTGGGTAATTTCCTTTCATATTAAAAACCCTATTAAAACACAAATTGTGCAATAAAAGTTCTACCAGCTATTTTTATTTTTAATGGCAACTGCTAATCATACACTGTGTTATTACAAGTCAGTAGAAAATAGCATTGTTCTGGTCTGAAATTGATGGAAACCAATTTGTTTCCCTTCTGATCAGGAAAACGGAAGCTAGGGGGTGCCCTAGTAATACACACTGCAAGATGCAGCAATTCAGAGTATTTTATGCATTCAGAAGACAGCAAATGAGTCTTATTCATAAGATTTATACACCTCCTCAACCCGTTGTCTGCTATATTTTCAAGACGAAAGCAGATTCCCGTTATCTTCAGATTGAGTTACTTGATCAATAAACCAGAAATACGTGTATAGGATTATCTTTTTCTGTACAGCTAGTGCAATCTCAGAGAAACTCACTTTGCTAGGACGGGGAACCCAATAGTGAGGGAAAAAATTATCAAAATGACATCTCTTTCACTTATCTCTTGATAAAAGTAACTAACAATGGGCTTTTACAAAGATCTTTTGCTGCTCCTCATTTTACAAATTCTTTATTTTTCCCCCCATCACTTTTAATGGCATGTCAGTACTAGATTAAATTTACATTAACAAGCCCGGGGGGCTCTCTCAGAAAAAGAAAACAAAATGAGTGCTTGAGAACCCTGCCTGTACATTGAACACCAGGCAAACTGAGAAATACATTAGCCAGATGTCATACTGAATGCTCCCCACCAGACCCAGACAGCATTTTGCAGTGGGGTCCTTTTGGTGGTATGAGCAGATCCAACAGAAGAAAATATCTTGACAATAAGAAGAAAATATCTTGACAATAAAAGAACTTCGTTTGTAAAAATAAAATAAGTGATACAATTTCTTAAAAAATAAACGGGAGCATCTTTACAAACATCCCTTTTTTTTTTTTTTTTTACAAGCATCCCTTCTTGCAGGGATTTTGCACAACCTTTGCTTGGGGAGTGTTTCACAGTATTAAGGCTGTGAAAAGCTGGTCAGCAGCTCAGGCTTTCTGTGTGAAAGTGCATTTGTCAGGAATTCCTGATCAACAAACAAATGACTATTAACATTTCAGTTCTTTGGCTATGTCAGTCATTTGCTGAGGATTTAAACAGTGAAGCAGAACCGGTTGCTTTGCTAGAGTGAAAATTTTAAAGGAAATTCACCTTCCCACTATCACAAAGGTTTTAATATTCTCAACAAGGGGGTACATTTGTGGGGTTGGAGGTGGACATTATCTCTTACCAAAAACATTGTTAAATGGATGTGCTTTCCATTTGTAGATATGAATTTATCTTAAAAATTGTTCATAAATTTCCCACTATGTAATTTGAGAAAAAAGAAAATCCCTAGTGTTTTTAAACAAATCCAATTTGAAAACATTTAAAATAATTTCTTTCATGACACAGAGGGAGATTTTCTTTCTTTGACTACCTATATCTAAGGGTAAATCACCAAATAATCTAGAAGTTGTATACTTATCAGGCAGAAAACCATCTAACAAATCAGTCAATATGAAAAAAACACCTGATTCACATGGTAGGTGTAAGATCTTCAATAATTTTCCATTGAGTAGCTCTGTTAGTGTGCTTGCTGTAGTATGTTGATCTAATTACAAAATCTGGTTGGAAAGACATTCAACTGATCATTTCTCCTCTTACAGGCTTCCTGCTTGTAAGAAGCAAACCCCTATTACCCATGTAAACGACGGAACGAAGTCTGGCATTCCAGGAAACAGTGATTTTCTGGAAGTATCATTAGTGCCACTGGTCGCTCAGGATGTGATTTCAAACACATTTCAGTGGCAGAGCAGACAAGCTCGGTCAGTCATGGAAAGGCGCTGAAACCTGAATAGGCTTGTTGAATTTTCGGACTAGGGGGCCATACATTTGGTTAGAAAAACTTCTGCACCAATATAAGTAGACACAGGTAAATAATAACATAACCTGCAGTCTGATTTGGTTCAGAAAGGTACAGGTGGCAGCAGAGATTGATAAGGGGGTACTGCAGCAAAGCACCTTTCCTCACCTGACCGCAAGCACTCAAGCTTGTAGCTCTGCTTCCACAACACAGCTGGCTCCCGGTGCTGTCTTTAGCTTACACCCAATGCTTACCAGAAATTTTTCTCTCTGTGTTTATTTTTAAAAACAGCTTAAAATTCACTTCCAAACCTTTTTCCTCCAAGAATACAAACTCAGAAAAAATTTCTTGTACATAAATTTGCTGAGAATGGCCAGGAAAAAGCTAAGAGCTTACTTTCACTCCTTCAAGATGCTTGCCTGTCATTTTGCCTTGTTTTGTAGCGATGAGAGAAAGTTAAAAATAAATTCAAGGGTGAAACACTGAACAGGAAAGAAGGAAGAAAAGAAAGAAAAAATCTAACCCAGAAATTTAACAGAAACAGGTTAGGATTTCACTGCTTGAAGTTGGTATCCCCAGTTAGAAACTTGGCATAACACATTCAGCTTTACAAAAGCCAAGACTGCAGCTCAACAGCCACAGGAAAAGACATACTTAACAGAACCTGGGTGGGATCCCAACCACACACAACTGTAATTGTGCCCACAGCCCCCATCCATCAGCTGTTTCAGAGCCTCCATCCTCACCCAGAGGACTCACAGTATTTTTCTCCTGCAGCCACCTACGTATTGCAGTGTAGGCTCATCCAAAGATTTTAGCTCGTGCTTCTTTCCTTGTAGGCACTACGGCATAGCTACAGGCATGTGCTGGTATCTTTCTCCTTATTCAGATAAACGCAAAATAGCCATGATCTATAACTGAAACCATCACAGTGAGGACTGCAAAAACCTAGAAGTCTCTTTTTAGTACCAGACCTGAAAGCCTTAGTGCTGACAGTTATTTAAAGAGTGTGCAGTGAATTCATATGAACAAAACATTTAAAATCTAATTTATGAGCTTCTCCTAAGAGCACTGAACCACAATTTCTGAAAGAGATTGCTATCTAAAGGTAGCTGGGTGCAACAGGTTGGTACAGCTCCAAAGAAGAGGGATTTCTTCAGCTGACGTTAAGGTAGGAAAGAGACTGACATTTTTTTTTCTGTCTTTTCCACTGATAAAAAACAAAAGCCCAATAAATCAGATTCAAGATTCACATTCTTGATCTAAGTCAAAGTATCTTAACTGAGTCAGGGAACACAGCTATGACACTAAATCAATACTGCTCTGTTATGTTTGGCAGATCTGTGCTGATTAGTAGGAGCTTAGTAGTTAGCCAAAAACAATCACAGTCAATTAATTCAGACTATCTGTGACTTATCTGGAGTGCTACAGATGTTCAAAGCATATCCATGTTGCATAATTCCAGTCATGAACAAATCCGTGTATGACATGCATTCCTAAGTAAATCCAGTTCACATTAATATGTATTCCAATAGGATGCATTTATTGCTTACCAACTTACTAGTATAGTACATAGAGCTGTGAACATATAATAAACAGTCCCAAACAACATGCAGCTAGTTAAGCCAATACTATTTCATCTGGGCTTCTTGGCGACAAACAAAATCACCAGCCTGGCAAACTTCAACTGCATTTTGACTTTGCAAGTTTAACTTATTTCAGTAGGTGTTTTACTTTGCTTTGTTTTTGGCAATGTTTCTGCTTTTGTTTTTTTTTGGTGAGCTGTAAATAGGCACTGGAAGTAGTGACAGCGATAGGTGAAACATTAACAGTGAACCCATTTGCTGCTGAGAAGCAGCAAAGTAGAATTTGTAAAACTGCCCAGAATAATATGGAAATGTTTTAATTTAACATTCAGTCATCTGAAGACAAGTTTTTCTTATACAAGCTTGATTGCTTTAGCATGAGTTTAGATCATAGGAGTGCTAGTATGAATGTGCTGCCTTGCACCAACACAACTTCTGTGCGTGGGCTGAACCTCAGATCAAAATCCCTTTCTTAGACATTCAACATGTCAGTAGTGATGTTTCTATACAAAGGTTAATTTTAATATTAACTTGAACCATCATATCAACTTTTGTAACAGAGCACTAACAGGCTTTTGCAAAAGTTGAACAAGCAAAAGTTGCTCTTAGTGCATTCTTTTTAAAACAAAGAGAAGCGTGCTTACAGGGCTATAAGTACCAGTGGTCTGGAAAACTCACTGTAAAGTTTAAATAGGGTAGGAATGTGATTGGGAAAAGCGTCTTCCCCCAAACAGATGGCAAAATAATATATTCTATACAGTTAGCACATTCTAAGGCTCTCTGGGAATTAGTTCAAACAAACTTGGAAAACAAGAGCGTAAGCGCAGCCAGGGAGATGAGGTATAATGCTGCCCTAATTTGGGAAAAAAGATTGATTGGATAAGGGATCTGGGTCAGTGTTACCTGCTGCAAAGACCATAGAAAGTGAAAGAAAGTAAAAAACCCGTAGAGAACTTTGCTAACCTATATCTATAGTGCATGTGCTGCTGTAAGAGAGAGAGGCAGTTTCTTTACAAAAAAGATTCATGTTTAACAGAGCAAACGTAAACAGTATTTTGTTTTAAATATTACCCTCTCCCCCTCTTTGGTGAGAAGAGGTTACAAAAAGTTCAAGTGGAGGTATAAATACCTTGGCATTTCAAATCAATTTTGAGGCCTCCTGCAACACTAAGATGCACAAAGGAATTAATCCTGCCATAAACACCTTTTCATACATATTTATGCAGCAAATGAAAAGCTGCTTCAAAGCTTCTCTGTTGTACGTGGGCAAAACCAAATTTTTCCGCATAAAGAGGAAAACAATTTAGAATCATAGAACAGTCCAGGTTGAAAAGAGACCTTGAAAGATCGTCAGGTCCAATCCAATGAAAGTAAAAGGGAGCCTGAATGAGGTCATTTTACACCCTATTCAATCACACCTTGAAAACCTCCAGCATCTTGGCAATTATTTGTTCATAGTCTCCATTTCTCTCATTGTTTCTCTTTTTTAGGTGGTATCGGTCTGTAAGAATCTGGGTAGAGAAGTGTCTTCTATGCCATGCTCAAGTACTGACGAGAAAGCAAGTAACGCAACTTCCAGTTTATTTAACATCCAGAGGAGGAGAAGCAGAGCTCATTTCAGGCACAGTAACTGACCCTGAATGTGTTGCTGTTCAGGAGAACAAAGTTCTGAATGAAGACCTGGATGTCCCCAAAAATTGAAACTTTGATTGATAGGAGAAGAAAGGATTTGCAAAACTGTTTCTTTCTTTTCCCTTTACAATCTGAATTTGAGATGTTTCGCAAATTCTGATGTTTATTATTTCAGTTCAAAATCTACTTGTTCCCTTTCTGTAGTTCCTTACCAGTTACCACAGTAAATGCTCTTTTAACTTGCAGAAGCAGTTTATGTCTCCCCACTGGCAGCACAACTTTGGTTTCCCTTGTTTTTTTTTGAAAGGAATGACAGTCAAACACTTCAGCCTGAGAACACACAACTCAACAGATTCAGTTTCATCTTTATCTCCTCCAAATCCAGAGATACAAAAAAAATTTTCATCTTTTGGGGAGAAGCTTGGCCTTGTTGCCAAAATTTGTCCCAAAAGATCCATTTTTCAGATTTTGCCATATGCTCCAAATCCCTTTTCTTGTCAAATTAAACATGTCATTTGAATTGCATACACAGCACAAGAGACATGTTGCTTTACTTCCAGAACTATGTTAAAGCTTCAGCCAAAAAAACATCTGTGGAATAACTGTCTTCTTCATCAGCTAGCTAGATTTTCTTTTCTGTAAGAAAATTCAGAAAGGAGTGATTCTGCTCCAGCACCACACTTGCAAGTTTTACGCTTCCTAAAGTAGAATACCAGAACTTACAAGTTAGTCTTTCTTTTCTTTTTCCCTCCTCCAGTGACAGGTGTTGCACAATTACTCGTGTTACTTTATGATGTGTCCCCAGGTCAAAATTAAGTTGTCAAGGAGTAGTGGATTTGACTTACCAGTTCAGCTCTGGGCAGCAAAGCAGCTCCAGCAAGCTTGACCTACTATTAAACATCTGTGGCCAAGAGCCAAGAAGCGTGATTCTCTGAAAGTTAATCATGAGGTGTTGTTTTTCCTCCCAACAAATTGCTCAGCAGCTCTTCCCCCACAGGATCACTTAAAGAGCAAGCTCAGTTCATGCAGAGATGAAATTCCATTTCCCTGTGCAAGAACTGCTCCTCTGGAAGACAAGATTTACCCTACTCCTGTCGAAGAGAAGCATTAAGTGATTTGTATCATCAACAACCCGGGGATTACAGGTTTTTGGAAGATGTGTGTGGTGTGTTGCTAATCCTGAAGGATAGGTTAGGGCCTAGGAAGTCACATAAAACAGCCAAGTCCATCTTTTTCCCCATCCAGTGGCAGGCTTAACTACTTTTCCCCTGGAGTTTCAGAGAAAAATCAAAGCCAAATCCAAATCCCAGCTGATTGAGATACAGTTTCACCCAGTAACTTGTAATCACTGAAAGATGAGTGGTGTCCTCTTTTCTTCCCCTTTCAGGAGGCCCCGTGTCTCGCTGTTACTGACACTGGCACCTACAGAGACAAGTCAGCTCACTTCAACTCACTGCACTGCGGCTAACCCTGGGGACAGGAAAGGGGGAATACAGACCCAGAAGCAAGAGAAAGAGCAAGAAGGAAAGAAGTCTAAACTCCAGCACAAAATACACATTCATACAGATCCGGAAACAGCGGAGACAAGTTTCTAGATGGTCATTGTGCAGTTTTTGTTCATAATCCATGAAGAGATCATCTCAGTCACCCACCTGAGGAGCCTCAGGTGCTGTTACAGAGCTAGGAAGGAAAGGCCAACGCACACTGAATGCAGATCGGCATGGGATGCCGCACATGCTCCAAAGCAGCCCCTTCTTGGACACACAGCATAGTGACCCTGAAACCTCAGGAGCATTGTGGAGGACATGCTAAGCCTTTTTGTTTGCAGCGAGCACAGAAATGAAAGGCTTCCCCCAGCTCTCAAGAAAAGCCATCTTTTATGAAATGATTAAAATTCCAAATGGTCAGGCAATACAGAACAAAATAAACACATTTTTATAAGAACACCAGCCCTGGCAGTTGTGTCCACACAGGAAAGTCCATTCCTTTCAGCTAGCTTTGTCCCAGGTACCCTGGGGCCTCTGCACCAGCTCCTGCTGTCACAGACACCCCCAGTCCCTATGATGCTGTAAGGCTCCCTGCCTGTGAGCTTGTACTCCATGCTGCCTTCCCAAGCTGTTTATAGGGAACTGCTTCTCCCTGAGCATACCCACTTATTTCCAAGGAACCGTCCATCTCCCACTCCACTATCCACAGTTCTCTGTCTGAAAACCTCCAATGGAGAAATACTCAATGAAATGGGTATTTGGCTCATGGCAAAAGAAATTCATTCCAACTCCATTTAAGGATTTTCCTTAAAAGCTCCAAAGCCAAAGAATTATTTCCTCTTATTCAATGTGAAATGTCTACTATTGCTTCCTCTGGAAGGTTCACTGAAATTAAACAGATCCAGACAGCAGTACAAAGTGCAGCAAGCTGCTTCAGTGTATGTACAGCAGTCCCACTGGCTTGCAGATAACTGTAGAGTCACAGAGAGCAGATGAGTGAATTATCCCAGGCTTGCTGATGCTGCAAGCTTAAAGGATAAAAGAAAAGATTTTTCTGCCCCTCTACCAGTCCCAGTTCATTCCATCTTCTCAGACCCCATCTTGCTTTGCAAGTTCCAGTAACATGTGGCAGCACATTATCTGCATTTGAGAAGAGATATGCTCAGCAGGTCTTTTTCAGGTCTGCTTTTCTTTCCCTGAGATGGTGAAAGGTAGATTGATTTGTGCTGGTACTTTGGCCAGTCCCTGGCTTCCCATTTGCTTCTTCACAGATTTTATGAAGGACACGAACTGAGTGCCTGCCAGACTTTTATGACTTCATCTGTAACATTTACCGTGTGCCTTCCCCAGTTTGAGCTTGTTTACTGCAGTGTCAGTCTCTGCCAGAAAAGGTGAAGGTTATTTTATGGCTATGCAGACTGCCTTGCTCTTGGTACCATCTGAAATGCCCCTGATTTGCCACACAATCACCTTCCAGGGACTCCTGATGACTTCCCATGCTGTTTGCACTTTGCTATCTGCTGCCCTGAGACCTCTGTCACAAAGCATGGGTCTTTTGGTGAGATGGAGCGACAAAGTCCTTTTCCACATTCAATATCTCCTTTATCCTCCTCCGAGGCCGTCATTTTTCATATTCTGGAGCCCTTCAGAGGGAGCGATACAGAAAATGGCTCCTGCGCCTACAGCGGATGCTTTCCAAGCTGCAATATCACGCACAGCACGCAGGAAAAAGAAAAAACAGAAGAGTCCAGGCAAGGACATGAGATAGGCGAAGGAAAAAAGCATCCCCCTCATAAAGCTTCTTGTAATCACAATAACTTTACAGCAAAGACTGCAGTATATAGTGGAAGGTAGCAGTATTTGCAGCAAAGAGATGCTTTGCATACAAGGAGCCACTAAAACCAATGAGGTCGAAAAAGTCAAAGTTACTAATCTATGGAAGTTAGAAATGACTGTAAAAACAGAATTTGTGGAGCATCAAAAAGCCACTCCAAAATCTGCCTGCAGGGTGGCCATGAGCAGATGCATCTATCGGTGAAGAGAGCAGCACAGCTACAGGCTGCACTCACATCCAAGTGCAAACACCATCAACTCTGCTTGGGGAGGGGTGATGCCATTCCCTCTGCCCCCTCTGACAGCCTCAATGTCTTATTCTGAGCTGCATTTCACAGCCGCAGAGCTGCATGGAAGCCAGGGGTCTTCAAAATTTCCTTCATATTATAGTTAAGCTGATAGATGCCTCCTAATGCTCCAACTGAGCTGCTTTTTCAGAGAAAAAAAGTCCTTCAGTGCTTCTCAGAAATAAAGCGCAGGTCCCAAAGAAATTCTCTGAAGGGCTTAAAATTTGTTTGGAAATAAATATGGCCTCCAGATCCTGAGTAGCACATTAAGCGAAAACATACTTAAAGTTGTTAATTGTATCACACAGTACCGAAACGCTTGGGAGAACAGCAGAGTTTTCCAGCTGTTATTTAAGCCTGCATCCCTACTGCTCTTCAAAAGTGATTATCAACTTATTTCTCCCAAAACTATTATAATTGTCACAGTTCTCTTGTCACACACTACTCAAATCTGACATGAATGGAAAGATATTAATTACTTGCAAATTGGAACATTTTAACCTCAAAATAGCGTGTGTGTGTGCGATGCTTGAAGATGTGTTTTAGAGGTATGTCAAATAAATTCTGGCATAATTTGCTGTATTGTTTCCTACGTATCAAAAAAAATTCAGTAAAAGGAGTTTGTCTAGATCTCGTATGTTCGGGCTTACAAAATAAAGTCAAAAAACACTGAGCATTTAGAACCCAACCTTTCTCAGAAATAGTTCAAGCACAGTAATTGCTAAGTGTATGAACAAAGTATTTTCTGATGCACTGCCCTTCCTGCTTTCAAGTGTATTGTGCTTCATCCCTCTCCTGCTGCTCAGGTGCACGTTTATCATGCCACATCTGCTTCTCAACTGTTTTATTTCATGACTGTTATAAAGATATATAGCAAATTAGAGGATTTGACTGCTATCTCCAAGCACATTACAGCTGCTCAGCAAAATAATGTCTTTAAGATTTGTCCAATTGCTTTGTAAAAAAACCCACAAGCACAAGAGACAACACTTGCTTGTGAGCATATTGATATGAGCAGTCTTTGGATTTCTCCAGTAGCCGTTGGGTGAGCATTGTCATTTATATAACGCTTCCAAATTCCATGAAACAATTTTGTAATTAGAATGGCTTTTTCAGCAGTACTTCAATATCCATTAAAATGCAGCCATCTTCAGTGGTTTTCTGTGCTCTCTGCAGCAAGTCCCAGCACGCCTCTGAAAGAGACCCCAGCGCACTCTTTTCAATGCATCCCATGCCTGAGCTCTGAGCAATAATATCTTGTCTCGTTATACGAGCTCTTGAAGGAGTTTCATCTCTTTCCTTTCATATGACAGTGACAAAGAGGGAATGATGATTTCCACTTCCTCCTGATGAGTGTCATGTTACAGGAATCTGTCCCTGAGAGCTAACAAAGCAGAACTGTAAGAGTTTTGAAAGGTTTTTTGGACTAAGTGGGAAATTTTAATAAGCCTATAGCTAAACCTAGTGAAAAAGATATTTTGTATAAAGCAATTTGGTTTTTATGCCTGACAAGATGCTTTTTGCATCTCTTTTTACATATTCTGAAAATAGGTGGAAATTAGATCTCAAAAAAATAATTACTAGTCTATTATATAGAAAGAACTCAGTTACTATACAACTGAATATTTACCTTTAAGCATGTCTTTCTCTCCCTTCAGAAAACAAATATTTCAAGATCAAACAGGAAAGAAACCTGCGCCAAGTTTTCAAGAAACAGCAAGAAAATATTTCTCTATCATGACTGAACATGAAAACCATATCAATCTTTTCTCAAGAGTAATGGACTCAGATACTGAACTATTTTCTCTTCCCTGAATAGCAACTTGCTAGGTGAGACGTTGATGGGAAACTTTCAAGAGTTTTAACTAACATGGAATTATCCACAACGCAAAGATAAGAAATAAATTTAAAAGAGTGAATGCAAAGTTCAAAACAGAGAAGTAACACCTTTCAAATTAACTCCCACTATCATCTGCCTCCCATTTTAAGGGTAAATCTGAGGAAGACAGAGCTTTACTGTCAGACATTCTTAACAATGCTGCAAAAGCACGTGGGCAGCCCCAGAAACTGCTCAAGATAGCTGAGGGTGCTTAAACAAAACTGTGACCACTCATGAGGAAAAACAGAAGGGAACTTGAGAGCCCGCAGTCCTAGGTGTTTAACATCTGAAAATTTTACAGCGTTGACTTTGATGCTGTGCAGGTAAGTCTCTCTATTGTTGGCTAAAACTAACTGCCTATTATCTTCAGCAAGAATCACTTAGCATCAGCTTTCCCTATAAGAACAGTATAATTTGTGAAAGCTATAAAAGTTTTACATTTCTTATTGTTAGCTTCCCTCTCTCTATGGAATGAGATTTTAGCTTTTGTTATGAAGTCATTATTACCAGGAAAAAAGATATACAACACCTTCTCCTCTCAAAATAATTGATAGCATAATAACTGCCATTGTTGTGGATGGCAGAAATAGGAGTGACAGACAAATGGGATTTGCACCTGAAATTCTTTCTTGAGCATGTTAGAGTTACTCCTTTTCTCACAACAGGAATGGAGAGCGTAGTCCAAAGAATGCAGCTGTATGTGTGTGCACTGCATAAGGCTCAATGCTGAGGAGCTTTTGAAACTTCAAAGCACAAGGATTCCTGTGTTAACAACTCTGCCATTCTGGCACACCTTCTGACAGTATCAGGTAGCTGACGAGGAAAGAGTTGGATATCAGAAAATATGAATTCTAATATTTAATCCTAAGTCACAAATTTCCTGCGTCACTGTGAAAATACACTATTTAATGTGCACCTCATTTCCTGGCCTATGAAATGGAAACTGTTATTTGTTGACCATGCTGTAGTTTGGATGTGCCTATGAGAATGCTTCAGTTCATTTATGAAATATACAGTTACTGTGCCATCTCTGAATAACAGCTCAAATACACAAATCAACCAATATAGCAATTGTGAATATGTAACATCTCCTCAAAAAATCATCTAGAAATCTAAAAAAGTTGATTCTATTCTACTGAGAATAGGTAGAGCTTCCTCACTGCTTTCAGCTTCTGAAGGACTTCTCTTTAGCATCACAGGAATTCTCTCATGATTTCAACACATTTACTGCCCTTCTCACTTTAGTATTTAGTCAGCTATTTTCAGAGAAGCCATGAAAAAACTGGATCAAGTATTTGGGTATTTAAACTTTTCTCCAAAGCCTGGAGAAAACTAAAGAAAATTAAAAACTAAATACAAGAAAGGTCCATGTGATAGTTCCAGTATGCATTACCTGAGATTGTCACCTGAGGAAACAATATCTTTAAATCATGCTGCTTGCACAGATAGGAAATGTTTCAGAGCAAAAAAGCTTACTCAGATTGTACTACCTTGCTCTGAAGTTTTAGCTTGAAAAGAAGAGTTCTTGCAGTTACTAGTAAGCTCATGCATAAACATTCAGTTAATTCCTGGAGTCATATGTAAAAACAGGATAGTTTGCAGCTGTGAACTGTGAATGCTGTTTTTCTGAAAAAATCATTCAGTGTTTCCTCAGATCATATCCTAAATTGACTTGTTATGCTCTACTATGGTGCATATACAGCTGTTAAATTCATTACTACATTTGATGTAGCCTCATTATAGCAGCAACGATTTAACACCCCATAGCGGCAACTCTAAATAGAAAATTGAATTCTACGTATACTTTAGTTTAAGCTATGAAAACTATCTCTACACACACAAATATAAATCCTCTTTGAATAATAGTTTTACATTGGTATGATTTTTTTTCCTACAGGTATTAAAACAGATCAACCAGAGCAAGGCAGGAGGAGGGGAGAGGAAAGTCACGTACTGCGCAGCTATTGAACGCAATAGGTAAAGAACTGTCCAAGGGCAATTGTATGAACAACAGGAGTGATTAAGGAAATGGAGAACCACAGTAAAAAGACTGAAAGAGCTCCTGATTGATTACTTCAGAGATGAGATTGATCACTTCAGAAAGGAGAATTAAGAGAGCTCTGTTGAAAACATACAAAGTAATGAGCAGCACGTGGAGAAAGGGTTGCGGGTTTTTATCCTCAGCTCACTGAGCAGGGACCAGGACAGGGAGCAATGGCATGGGGCTAGGGTTCATGCCAGCACCCCACTGCGCTGTGGCGCCCAGATCCTCCCTAGCCCCTAGCTGCAGCCTGGGGTGGGCAACCCGAAAGAACCCGAGGTAACGCCTGAGGGACAGAGCTTCCATGTGCTGCATGGGTTCTGATGCCCTCCTCAAAGGTTTGTATGTACTGAAGGCATCCTTTTTGAGACAAAATATCGTGCTCGGTGACAAGATGTTTGATTCAGTATGATTATTCCCACCTATCAACACAGATTAAAGCAGTAATATATGACTCTCCTCTATGAGAGGAAAGAAATAGAAATAGTAGCCTTTAAATACAGCACAGGGTGATACGCATAATACAGCCAGGCAGATCATGAGCTCTCCCCAGACTGTGCTGTGGAGAGGTCACCCAGCTCTCCCAGGTGGTGTGGCTGCTTTTCATTTCACTGCATCCTCAGTCAGGCCCATGTTTGCAGGGCAATGGAGGGGCTTCAGGGCTCATCTCCTCTGAATGCTTCCACAGCCACAGGGGATGCACTAACACCACCAGTTCCCAGATCTCCTGAGGCCGGGAGACCCCATAGCAAGGCAGGAAAGGATTTTACGGAAAAAAATCCTTTGGGTGGCTTGTAACCCATAGAATGAGACAAAGCTCAAATTCTGCGGCTGGAGTTTTTATCCGGTGTAACAGAAGTTACCAATATCATGTCACAGAGGGAGCAGATTATTATTTAATTTGGTATGCATTCTTATGCAAAAATACAAACAAAGCCACCTACTTAGCAATTGATCATGCAATAAAAGAAGCAAGTGTGCTCCTGGTAATATTTCCCTGGCATCATGCTATTATGTTTGCAACAATCTTCATCAAGCTCTTCCAAATCACTCTCACAATGAGTCTAGCAGATACCCTGGCAGGTTAATGGGACAGCTCTGCTTTCAGATGCTCATGCCAAAACAGGTCACTTGTGGATATTAACAGCTAAGAACAGAGCTATTAAATTAAATTGCATATTTACCAGAAACATATTAAACATCTTGCCCTTAGTAACTGTTTTTTCTTTTAAAGGATAATTATAAAACATGCATGGGAACTCAGAGAATAAAGTCAAAGACATTGGACTGCCTGTGAGTGTGTCTTTTCCTGGATTTTGTTCTGAAAATTTTGTTAAAATTGACCAGAATTACAGGAATAACACATTTCCCTATGCTGGTGAGATTCATAGACATTTAAGGACAGAAGGAAATATTACATTATCTCGTCTAGCCTCCTGTTAAATGCAACTGAAACAATACTGGTCTGAGCCTGAAGTTCACTTTTGAATAAAGTTGATCATCTAGTGTTTAAGATGGAAATCGTGGGAGAAAACACTGCTGTGCAAAAGCAGGGGTTACCCTGAGGAGAAAGGGAGGTAGTAGTGTGGTGCAAGGGAAATAGCAAGGAGGCTTGTCCCTTAACATTGCTATCTTGAGTTGTGATAGAGCATCACAGGTACCAGGATGTGAACATGATAAGAAAATAGAACAGGAGCATTTCTTCCTTCCTCTGGAAGTCCATACTGGACATCTGCCACATCCTTCATATCATTGCAACTTAAGTTTTGACTGAATCAAGTCCTTTTTCCTCATCGTTTTAATTGAATGATCATTTCAGATTAAAAAAAAAAAAAGTTCATTCAAGAACAAAGGAGGAAAAACAATGGAGCTAAAAATAAAAGCTGCTGTTTACTGGTCTAAAGAGACCTGCCAACAAGTTTATGGCAAACATCCAGCCTGGCTCCTGTCTGGCAAAGCTGAGGCATATGAACACTCTCTGTAAAACAATTGAGTGGTGACATTGTTATGCTTCTCCCAAGCATTTCTCCCCCTCAATATCATTACTGCAGAGTAGCAGCTGAGGTAAACACATTAAGGGCAATTCTATGCATATGGAGCCTTGTGCTATACACAGTTCTATGTGAACACCACAGACACATGCAGAACTTTGCTGATTTCTACAGGACACATGGCTTGCTCAGAGATGCAGGACAGTAAGAGACAAAACAAGTGTTAAAGATATGAATTAGATGGTCATAGCATACCTCTTTCCAATACGTGGAAACACACATGGGCAATGCATGGCTAACAAGCTTGCAGCTGTGATAATATGGAGATGGAAGACAGAGAAGAAAGGTCAGCCTCCCCACTGGTGCCAGGCTTTTCACACACCACCACAGAATTATTAAGGCTGGAAAAAAAAAAGAGTCATAGGTGAGGAAGAATCTAGATATCGACTTCACTAACAACCTGCTTGTTGTCGAGCTTTAGATCTCTTCAAGACAATACTCGAGAAGAAATTAACTTCAGATGACTCAACCAGCCACAAGTGCTGCTCTACATAATAGCCATTCTGCCTGACGTGGGCAGCAGTTCAAAAAAATAACAGTGAAACGATTCGGTATCTGCAAATACAAAGAGTTGATGCTATTATTTCAGAAGTGCTTACTTTCCCTTGCCCATCACAGTGTAAAACATCACAAAAGCCATTTTGCCCTCAAGAAACAAACTTTAAAAATCAGAATTTGTCATAGGCAATTTATTTGGAACAGCTGAAAGAAAAGCTATGTGGAAAAGATGGTAAATGATCTTGTTAAGTGCCTCTGGAAAAGTACTGGAAGATGCTTCTGTCTGAGCAAAAGAAAATTCTCATCAGGTGCGAGTTTACTTCCCAAAAAGTCAAGCTGAAAGCTTATCGGATTGGCAAAGGATTACCTTACTTACAGCCATGTAAGTAATTTAGTGACACAGTGTTGAAATAAGATAAGACTGGGAGTAATTAGATACTTATTTAACAGACAAAACAGCAGAATACAGCATGAACACAGACTTTCCACCATCTGCTGTAGGCCCTTTAAAGGTCGTCTGGATCACCTGAAGTGCACTTGTGCCTGGTAAGCTTAATTAAGAGCTCAGTGTAGAGTTTCACAAAGAAACAAATTACTAATCCTTCAGTCAAAAACAGGCAAATACATATGTGGTTAGCTTAATGCTTCACGAAGCCGTTCCTGACCGGAGGATTTTGCCTTGGTACGATTGTGCAGGGGAGGGCTCACTGGGATGTGCTGGCATCTTAGCTCTGCGTCCAGGTATTGTGAAAAGAAGTCAGCACTATGAGATCTCACTTAATATTTCTGAAACTGTCTTTTCTTTTAGAGAAAACAGATTGCTTTTTTCTGATAGCATTTCCTGTCAAATCCAAATTGACTGACGTTGTGCCAACAAAAGCAAGTTCCAGTTCTGTTTCAGCATGTTTCGTTAATTCACCTGCATCTGACCTCCGGCAGCCCTTCCTTTCTACCCCAGCAGCAGAGCGCAGACTGCCAAAACGAATGAAATGCCTCCCTTCCATCATGACACCTTTGTAATAAAGTGGCCTCCTCCTGCACGTGGAAGCATTTGCAGCCTTGGGAAGGACTGTCAAATTCCTGCATTCAGAACAGAAGCTAGCCACTTCCATTTAGTTAAGCTTGAAGAAAAAAGTCAGTCCTCCAGCTGAAGAGCAGCTACTCTTGGACAGGGCAGCCTCACCCCTACTGTGGTGGAGCTGATAAAGCACTTTGGGCTGTGGTTCTCCGTCTGTGAAACCTCAGTGCAGCAACCTGCTGACCTCAGCCCTTCTGAAGCAAGCACTGTGAACGTGTCTCTTTTCAAGAGTGTCTTTGTCCCTTGCCGCACAGCCAGGAGGGAGCACAACCCTGTGCTCTGTGCAGCCAGCAGCACTGCTCCTGGTGGTGACAAAGGTAAGACAACTGAGGCACCTTGAAAATACTGATGTTCTGGTAAGTCTATTTCCACCACCACCAAGAGGATATCATCACCTAACATTATCGACGCCTGATGCTTCCTCCTCTTTTTCCATTCATCTTTCCATGGGCGTTGCCAAATAAATATTTCAGGTTCTATGAATGCCAGTGAAGCTTCCCAGAATTCCCTCTCTGCAACACTCCTAACTGCTGAAGGAATTGTTTCCCAACTTTTCTGATGAATCGGAAGCTCAATTCCTCATAACACTGTGAGAAATATTAATGCGTGCCCTTGTGTTATCATCTCTTCAGTCACAAACAGAGGCAGAAAAAGAAAATTGTATCCAGTTAAAACAAAGAGATTTACTCTTCATAATAGTCCCTTTTCTGCAAACTATTCAGTGTTGGTTCAAAATACCACTTGCTAAAAGTCCAGAGGCAGAATTAAAAACATATATTGCATGAAGCTGGACAGAGTAACATCCTTAGAAATAAAAAAAATCCACGCACACCGCCCTCAAGTGGGAGGCAGAGCCTCTTAACCCGGAATCATTTTTCTACTGTATTGAGTCATATACAAGTTTCTCCAGCTTCCCTCCTTCTGGAGACTCAGAAGAGACCAAATACCCTTCCTAAAACTTAAAATGATGTATTTAAAGAAAGAAAATTGCTTGAATTTATGACATTTACAGTACTCAAGTTTTTCAAAAGTCACAGTATAGTAATATTAAACTACAGGAAATTAGAAAAAATAAATGGGATTGATGATGTTTTCAGTAGAGATAATAACCTTGATCAGTTTAAAACTAACATCTAACATTATTCTTTTAGATCTTTCTTGACTTTAAAGCAAACGTTTGGGATTGACCCTGACGTAGCTTGATATGTCACAGTGACAGGAAGAATGTAGGGTAAATGAAGAAAATCTCCTGTTGAAGCAAAGTAAATGTTTTGCATCTGAAAGCAGCAGCCAGCTCTAAATAAGATGGAAAAAAAGTCTTTTGTACCAATGCAAAGTAGATGGGCAAAAGGTGACTGCAACTACTGTAACGTGTCACAGTGTCTACAAATTAACAAGTTTGAAATACCAGGTACAGATCTGCCACTTGGAAAATGACTGCCTCTGATGTAAGCCCCTCCCTGACTGATCACAGCAACACTGCCAATCTGCTGCAGCTTCCTTCAGGCAGAAGAGCCCTTTGCTGCAGGGCAGGGACATCAGCATGCTCCATGCTCCAGACTTCAGCCTGAGCAGCCAGATGTGCAGCCTGAGTGCAGCAACACAGAGGTCCTAAAAACTCTGACATACTGCAGCAAGGTTGGGGTTTTATTCTGCCCCTTGTTCTTATTTTCTGCTTTTACCGTTGGTTTTGTAACTTGTTGAACATTACCTCTTCACACAGCAACCAGCACTTTGATAAAGTACATGGTGAGGAGGGAATCAGAACCATCCCTGTTCATTACCTATGAGAAGGTATATCTTTAAAAAAGATCTCTCTGACTCGTCCAGTTTTTGTCATCCCCCAGCAGCTTTTACCACATGAGGCTTTACAGCAACAAGAAAACATAATACATAGGTTGCTCCAAAAGTAATGCCTCCTGTTTATCTGTGGAAACTACAAGAGATACAAAGAGAACAATAACACCATTTGATAGAGCGAATTCTCAGCTACAAAACAGCATTTTTTTCACATAGCACCACCATTAGCTATGCATTTTCACCAGCGATGAACAAGAGCCTGCATGCCACTCTAGTAACAGCAGAGGACTGTGCTCACAGCCACTGTTTGATCTCCATCAGCATTCAGCAAGCATCGATGAATGTCAATGGGTGCCATTTTTTCTCCATGGAGGAATTCAATTCCACCCCTTTTCTCCATCCACACTTCCATGTCAGACACCATTGGGTCAGAGCGCCCCTCTGCTGCCATCTGTCACATGACAACAACATGGAATGGAATGTTGGTGGGAAAGTCCTGCCTTTACTGCCATACCACCACCATCTGCTTCTGATATTATAGGCCAACAGAATATGAGGGCTGCTCTGAAAGTAATGCCTCCTACTTTATGATGCTGGCCCATGACATCAGAGGCTGATATGAGTGTGTTTTGTTCTTTGCTATAGTGTAATGCTGAAGTATCCTCTCTGAAGTATTAAGAGCTCAAACAGTTGCTAATAAAATTATCTCTTATGCTCACTGTGTTAACTACATGTGAACTTACCTATGATTTTACTGGGTTTTAACAGACTCTTGTGAATGCTTTCACACACAAGCTTGTTGTGCGCTATAATACTGATTACAGTTTTAGACACTTATGGATAGTTAATAGAAATATTCAGGTTAATAAAATAAATCCCCAAAGATTTCTGCTTCCTACAATTCAGGATGAGCTAAACATGAGAGAAATGCATGGCTTCAAGTTCTTTTTTAGCCTGCTTTCAGAGCCAGACGTTTCTTTATACAACCTGTCTTTACGTTATGGTCTTCCAAAAGATGCAAAAAAGCACTGATTGACTCATACGTTTTACATTATAAAGGAAGCAAGCTGCAAATATAAGAGCAAATGATGAAACATAAAGGCAAATCCTTTGGTCAAAACAAAAGGCAAACCAAGGGATCTTAAAGGGACCGAATTCATTTCTTGCACAAGATTTTAAGCATGAAACCCATATGAAGGCACAGAAAAATTCTGTTTTAGTTACTAATGACATATTACTACTGACATATGCACATATGAGCATATGTACCTTTGACTTCAGCCAGCAAACACAGGGTTGATTATCCACTGTAGTTAGCTACTGCCAACAAACTACCAATGCTCATGTGCTCAGGGTGCATGAGTGTCTCGTGCTGTATTCTGGTGAGAAGAAACCTTCACTCAGTGCCCAGAGAAAACAACAAAACCAAACATGAGTGCAGGACATCCTAAATGAGCTGATACCTGAAACACTCCAACACTGAAAATCTGCATTTTATCAAGTGATTTAACTTTTTAAGAAAGGGAAAAAAAGATATACACAGGCATAACATGGCAGTTTGTGGGCCAGATAGGACTCCCTTCCCCTTTGTTGAATAGCTCCAAATAATCAAGTTCTTGAAAACAAACAAACACACAAAAACTCCACAAACCAGAGCTAACCTGCAAACTGATAGCTATGACAGACAGAACACGTTGCATACAACACACTCCTGACAAGCTACAAATTAGCATTTGTAGCATGCTTTGGAATATACCTCGCCTCCTTCAGAGAGGCTTGTCAAATTCTTCCCTAGTGTTGATGGTATGTAAGGGTGGTAAGGCACTTCATATCCCAACGTGCACAACAGATACAAGTTTATTTTGGTTTTTCTATTTAAGTAGAACTGTCCAAGATTTATAAAAATAGTTAGGAAAATCTTCAGCCTAGCAAATTATGTCCCTGTTGCTTTTAGAAATCTGGAATGCAGCCTTTAAGAAGGCTCTCTCATGAGCTGCTAAGAGACTCTTTCCATAAATAAATGACTCTTTCTATCACCCAAGCAATGACATGAAGGTATTCAAAACAAATTCCTGATCACATTGAACAAAATCAAGTTTTACTAGTGAAAAACAACCAAAAAAATCCTAATTAAAGCTAGCATTGAGATCGTCCTCAAAGCTCTCAGCACAAAGTCAAAGCAATATATCTGTAAGATGAGATGAAATTACAGCCCCTCTGCAGGCAGGAACAGACTGGCTGTTCATGAGCCGAAGCTGCTAACAAGACAGCAGCAGTGCCACAAAAGTGCCGAGACAATGAAAGGAAGACAGCAGCTAATTCCAAGTCTAGCCAAGCTTGAAAGAGATGTTTTTCCCCTCCCTATAAGAAGTTATAGATAGAGGGATTAATAAAAGCACTTTGAATTGTTCAGGCATCTCTCTCCGCTCCCTTCAGTTTTATGGCACTCATCACAGCTCATCCTTTTCACCCCTGCAAGCTCGAGTTGCCGCAGACAGCAATGAAGGAACAGACCAGTGCCTCTGCGGAACTGAAAACGCCACTGAGATGCTGTGGGTCAAAGGAATTAGAGAATCTCTTTTCTTTTGCTATTATAAGGATCATGAAATGCTATCGTAGTGTAAGATAACAGTTTCTCCTACTAATTGTGTGACTGTTCATCCTATGCATTCTTGCAGAAGGTCACACAGGTTTAAACAGAGCATTTAGACTTTGATGTGAGACAAAGAATTGCAGTCACCTATTTACAGCTTCTAGAAAAACCCAAGGTACCTACTCTTTCTCCAGAGAAAGAGACATCTTCCCGAAGGCAGGCTCGCTCAGCTTGGTGCTGTCACTGAAAGCTGGTAACATGTAACAGAAGGATCAGATTTGAAGGAAAGACTGTCTGTTCTGTGTGGTTTTGTTTTCTCAAAGTATATGAATAACAAAACTGTTAGTAGCAATATTTTGCCACAGTATCTCCATGATAAAGATTCTCAGGCAAGCAGGAAAAACCTGTGTAAAACATTCATTGCTATTCTAACTTGGTCTTTTCTACACCTGGTAAATGATGGTGGAAAGCTGTAGCCAATTTGTCTCAGTATTTATAGCTTAATACTTATCTAAAATTAACATCCTCTGAAACAAAGGATAAATTCCTAATATATCTGTATGTTAAAAAATAAATCATGTAATTGTGGCCCTCCAACTTTAAGGAATTATTTTTTGCATTTATCCCCTTCATTGATGTTATCAACACAATTTTGGCTCACAAAGAATGCCTGCAATGAATGCTTAGCCCTTTTTTCCCTCTTATTCGTTACAATTAAAACATTCCTGAAAAAATGTTTCTTGAGCAAATTTGTCATTTGTGCATGGTTAGAAATTCAGATTCAGAAATGTTTGTTCCAGCAGGCAACTTGTCGTCAAGGAAAACTGTAAACTAAGAAGCATCAAAAAAAAAAAGTGAAACATGAGGTCAGCCTCCACAAAGACTCAGCTAGAATGATATATGGAGCTCACACACTTCACACTTGGACTGTTTGGAAAACAAAATTACCTGCTGGCACTTGTTTCCTTTTCAGCCCTGCTGTCCATAAGCCACAAAAAGCAGAACAAGCCCCGCAAAGTTCTTTGCAGCATTACGTCCATTGCACATGAAGCATCGCTAATTAGCAAAATAACGAGCAAGTAGAGTTTCTCCTTAGCTTCTCCCTCTGCTCAGAGGCCCGTCCTGGCACTTCCATGGCAGAAGACATCCTTTTCTTCTGACACCACGTCTGGCAGAGCCCAGAGATGGGCAATGGGGTCTTTAGGTGCTCCCTTCCTGCTCTTGAGCAGTTGCATGGATATGATACATTAGGAAAGATAAGGTCAGAGCCCAGAAAGAAGAAACCTGGGAAGAAGTGCAGGACCTCAGCAGGGAAAAACAAGCCAGAATGAGGGCAAGGAGTAGCAAGATGCTGATGGTGGAAAAACTGGGGTGCACAGGAGGAAAGCAATCGGTTAAAAAGATTTGGAAAGACTGGAGGCTGAATCCAGCCTCTCATCACTGTGGCTGAGATCTAAACAGTAGAATTCCTCAGTTTCTATACTCTTTCCTGCACTTCCCTACATACCCTTGAGAATGCATGGATCCCCCCCTAAGAGATACTTAATAACATTGTCTGAAGAAACTGGAGACATCTGAAGTGAGATAGAATTAAAATTAAAAATCTTATGAAGCCGGTGACATTTTATGGATGCAAAATGGAGCTATTTTCAGCTACTTAACCCTACACACAATCATTCCTTGACAGAAGTGAACATAAATCAGATCTTCTGATTTTTTAAAAGCACATTAAAAAAGAGCAAACAAAGCCAGGAAATGACCTTCCCCAGCATTTATTATTCTCAAATTTACAAAGTGATATGTTCGGTAAGGATTTTGGGTCATAGCTATACTGGCTTTGTGGTCAACGTGGTGGCACAGCTGCAAGGATTTACTATGTTCTCAAAGTAACCTGGTGACGAAAGTAGAAGATGACTACAACAGATGGGTTAGGACACGCTCACCTCATCACTGGCACTTGGGGGAACTCTGGTGACATCCCGGCACATTGGTTTCTGAAGCCCATCTGTAGCATTCCACACCACAGAACTTTTACGGGGCCTCTGCCGCCACCATAAATCTCTCTTATGGTTTATTGTGCAAGATATCAGCTCCAGTAAATGCCAGTTCTATTTTATGATACAAGAAGGGAAAAAAGTCTGTAATGATCTGCCTAATGATAGCATGCTCATGAGAAATTTTATATTGCAACAATAAAGCGCCTGTTTGTTTTAATCTTTTATTACTCTCTAAGGCCTCATTGACACTGTATTGCACAGAATTCACACATACCCTGTGAAGGTTTCATATCTGTTGGCTCCATATTATTATTTAATAGATTTTTCTTTTAAAAGTACTTTGTGAATTGTTTTTTTTTTTTTTTCTTTTTTTTTCCCATGATACCATGCAACAGTGCTAAAAACCCCAGGCAAAAGAAGAGAGACATCTTTTACACTAAAATATCAAGGGGATGAAGTTCCAAGCAGCAGCAGCCATTATCTGCAGATAAGATGCTTTTCAGTCTTGGCTAACGCGGGCAGTGGAAGTGGTTACTTGTACCTCAGTTTGAAACGATCAAAGCGAGGAAAAAGGATTAGATGTCAAAATACTTGAAGTGTATCCCTTTGATCAGGATCAAAAATCAAGGCTGAACTTTGAATATAATGTGCTAGTACATTTCAGTGGTCCTTTGAAGAGGAAAACCCTAAATTCATGGACATGTAATACTGTTGCTATGAATGGGATATTACAGCTCATGTCTTACTCTCTTTTCTTAATTTAGTGAACCAGCAATGCTTATGACTTTTGGCTCTTGCTTAGGAAGCCGAATGCCTGCTTTTTTCCAGGGTCGTCGCCCACATTATCCTCACAACCTGAGGTGCTGGGAATGGCACCTTGCTTCTGATCCCCACACATCTACCACAAACAGATTCAGTGACATTGTGAGCAGCTATGAAAACATGTCTTTCTTTCATTTTTATCAATTGTCTACAGCAGACTCTGCTCTGCATCATGCTCCATCACCTCATGTTATAAAACCATATTAGGACAACGCTCCTTCCCCTTGAGGTGCCTGTAGGACCTTGAGACCACACAATGGAGTAATGTTAAGGGACCAAGACAACGGGTTCACACAGTAATCTAAGTTTGTCACGAGTGATTTGACTACAACCAAAAAGCATTCAAAAGAAAGTGACAATAAAATGAGTGCTTCCTGTCACATTGCAAAAAAGGCAAGGGAGGAATTTGAAATTCAGAAGGAAGAAGTCGAAGGGTTCCTGAAGGCCACTCTCCATACAAAAATTCTGGTACAGGAATCTTTAGCAGATTCAAATTGCTACCCAGCCCTGAAATGTAGTCACAGTGAGCTAAATGAGGGAAGAAAAGGTCTGAAGGTATTTAAGTCGTCCCACTCCTTTCCCAACTAAGAATGGAGAAATATAAAGAATACAGTCACAAAACAAACTGATGCACAAGGTCACATCAGACTAAGTCAAATCCAAGCATCAAGTTTGCTACACAGATTCTCAAGGTAGCCGTAACGATTAATAAATTAGTAGCACAAAGAGACTTACATAAAGAAGACTGGGAAGTCAGCACACAACAATAAATAGGACCAGGAGTGCTTTTAGTCCTGTATCAGCTCTATGACAAAACAACCTTCACAGGAAGCATTACAAGTTCAAGTTGCCAATGGTAACTTCACAGTAACTTAAGTTCAAAGCCCAGATTGAAGCATGCTGTTTAAGCAAAACAAAACCATCTCTTCTTTGTAGTTCATAAAGATTTTTCAGGGAGTTACTCAGAATACGTGCAAATGCAAACAGGTAAATGATGGACTATTATGCGAAATGAAAGCATTGGCTATAAAATAAGAGAGCAGGTCAAGGACCGAGGCACAGGCAAAGACAACCAAAATTATACTGCTATAGCTTAAAAGCAAAGTGTGAAAGAATATTACAGCACACTCAAGTCAAAAATAATGCAGATAGTCAGCAAAACAGTATCTGAGTTTTATTATCATTTGGTCCCTCCTGTGTTTAGGAGCCTGTTTGCTTGATTCAGTTTTGAGGGATAAATATGATTGCTGATTTTGTTTTTAAACAATGTCTGATTTCTGTATGCTAGGAGTTCACATGCTGTGTTCATGACAACAATTTGCTTTTTGGCTAATAAGACAAAATGCAGCCAATCACTGTACAAAGGCCTTTACACCAAAAGTATGCCGCACCTCATATCAAGATGCAATGTCCAAAAATAAGGCCAGATACTGAAGCTGCCTCATGGTCACTTCTCAGAAAAAGTAGCTTTCAGTTTCTATTCCTATACTACAAAAATGATACAGACTCAGAAATACTGGAGAAAAATCCTAACTGCCAGCAATAGGTTTTTTTGGTTTTTGTTTTGAACTTCTTGGACCAAAGGAAACAATGTTGAGAATTCCTAAATAATAAAAGTTTTCTTAGACTCAGATACATTTGTGATCATGCAGCTAGAGTTCAGAAGCAGCTTGCTTGCATCTTGGGGAGCACTGACAAAAAAGAAGTCCTAACTTTTGTTCAAAAAAATGTGTTGATTCTGGTACCAACTATCATAAATGAAGAACACACAGTCACTCACCTGCTAATAAACAAGGAGCCATTGAGAAACCCCATCCTGAACTGACAAAGCTGAATCACAAATAAAATTTCCTTGTGAAGTTACCAAATTATTCTGCAATTTTCTGCCTGTGAATGTTTTGAAAGGATTAAAACTTTGCAGTTTATGTCCTTCCAGTTGTTCTTTACCTCTACGCCCAGAAAAGAAAACAGAAGAAAATGTAATGCAAAATGATTTTTTTGTGTGTCTCCTAATATGTAGGTTGCTCTGAAGGTAATATCTCCTATTCATTTCCACGGAAACTACAACAGATACAAAGAGCACAATAACGCTATTTGATAGAGCACATTCTCATCTCCAAAACACTATTTGTCAACACAGTCACCACCATTAGCTGTGCATTTCCACCAGCAATGAACAAGAGCCTGCATGCCACACTCGTAAGAACCTAAACCAGCAGAGGTGCCCCCCTGTCAGTCACCACTGCTGAAATGCACCACCACCACCTCACTGTGCTCACAGCCGCTGTTTGGTCTCCATCAGCATTCAGCAAGCATTGATGAATGCCAATGGGAGCCATTTTTTCTCCATGGAGGAATTCAATTCCACCCCTTTGCTCCATCCACACTTCCACGTCAGACACCATTGGGTCAGAGTGCCCCTCTGCTGCCATCTGTCACACGGCAACAACATGGAATGGGATATTGGTGGGAAGGTTCAGCCTCTGCTGCCATACCACCAACATCTGCCTCTGATGTCATGGGCCAACATAATAAAATAGGAGGCATTACTTATAGCACAGCCCTCGTTGTATAGCTTAGTATAAGTTAGACATGTAATTATATATATGTTTCATACAGTTATATATAGCAAAGGCTTTCTATGGCATATTTAAGATACAGTTAGTTATTATATTTAAGCAATGACCCATGTGCTCAGCTCTCCAGAAGTACATTGCTCAAAAAACAGTGATTTGGGAAATCATGATGATGGATGTTCATTCAGGTCTGAAATAATGATACTATGAAATAAGCACTCCGAGGCTGAAGAGCTGCTTTCAACAGTTTGCAATTATTACACATCAAAGGTTCAGCCAAAATTAGCCTCTAATATAATCCTAATTCATCTAATGAAAAGTACTATGTATCTCACTCACACATAAGTACATTTAGCAATTTTGCATGTTCTTCTAGCAAGAACTTCCTTCCCAGAATGACGGAAAGTTTCAAGCTTGTAAAAGCAGCAATTTGTTCCCCGTTTGCCATGAATAGCTTCGTGCTAGGTGCAGAAAAAGGACTTTGCCATATGACAAAGACTCAGACAATGAAGTCAGCAGCTAAAGAAATGACTGTGTTCTGCATTGTTACTTCCCGTAATTATATAAATTTAATCCTCAAAGTTTGCTTTAGTCATAGCATTTTGCTTTAGAATGTCAAAATGGGCTTTTGATCTAGACTGCAGCAATTCTTCCCCTCTCAGTCCCCAGCATTGTAACTGCTTTTCTCATCAGCTCCTAAATAACGAGAAGAAATGCTATCAACAGCAAGATTAAGTCATATTCAGAGACCATGCTGAACCTCACTGAAGGAAAATTATCAGCTGCATCTAGCCTTCAGTCTGTCACAGCTCATCAACTGAGCACTTGTACGCACTTTAACCCCGAGCAGGCTGTCCACATCTTGCTCTCCAGAACCATCAGTCCCCAATTCAAACCCATGCTACATAATGTGGAAAACACCGGGGTCATCACCAAACAACTTAGGTACTGGCTACTGCAGAGACAGAGTATGAAAAGGAAAGATGCATCAGCAGGCTGGTGTATTGTTTTGCTTTGGGATGTTGTCTTTTGGTTGGTTGTTTTTGTTTGTTTTACTTTTTTGGAGGGGGAGATGGTTTTCTAGGTTTTGTGGGTTTTTTTTCTTAATTAAAGAAACTCCCCATGTTCTTAAATAAGGGGCATAACTGAACTATAAATCAACCAAATTAATCCCCCAGCTCAGAATTACATAAGAGCATATGAATATTCACTTAAAATTGTAGATTAAAAGAACTAAAAAATAAGGTCAGCTGAAGTAGTGAGAAGAAACCAGAGGGGAATAATTTCTGGGATAGTATGGATCAGAACAAGTAACGTTATTTTAAACAAACTCAAGTTTGCTAAAATGCCTGTAGTCAATAGCCTAATACTGAAATAGTTCAGAATATTCCAGTAATAGGGGAATATTAACGTCTGTGTTCACATCTGAGCCCACTTGGGTTTAGCACTTAATCATGACCACAGTGAAATTAAACAAGACGAGATAAAGGAAGCAGCCTGAAGAGTGGAAGTCAGGTTTCAAGACCTTTTCCTCTCCTTTTAATAAAACGCTTTAATTTTACAGTAATAAATTTGTTTCCTTAAGAGTATATATTTTTCCCTTCTTCTAATCTTAATTGAACATGCATAAATCGTGTTAAAAATGTTAACGAATTAATTGGAAACCTAAATATAGAACAAACGTCTCTGTCTGAGAATAAGAATAGTGTTACTGTTTGACCCATGGACAAGATCTCCGGGAAATATTTATCACTTCATACAATCTCCCCAAAGAATCAAAATATGGAAATAAAGATGATTGAAATATTAGCTCCTTAAAAATTATTTTTTATATTCTTAAAAATTCACAAAATGTGTAAATATATAAAATATTATTTCATAATATCACAAATGGGATATACATGGTTAAAATCAAACACAAGACATCAAAATTACTAATTAGTAGTTCAGAACACAAGATTTTTTAGTTTAAGAATAGAAGATCTTTTAGTGCAAAAGCATGCCTGGAACTATTACTTGATACTGCTAAATGTTCCATTGTGAAGCAAAGCTGCTTACAGCACAGGCTGAGAGAAGGCTCTCTTAGGACATTCCAGCAGTAGATCAGCACAGCAGTTTGGGAATAAAACCTAGCAGGAAGCTCAGTATTCTCACTGAAGATGAGCACAAGCGAGGACTGGAATGAAGGCATGAACCCTGCCTGGCGGGCACAGGCTCTGAGAGACAGAGGGGGAGGCACGAGGCAGTGTAGTAGTTCAGAAACAAATGAAAAGGGAAAAGAAAATACTTCTCTCTACTTTAGAAAAAATACATAAAGGATAGATGTGAAGTAGTAGGGAATAGTCAGGGTACAAAACAACCCCCAAAACTTCATGTCCTTTATATTCTCACTGAAAAGTAAATAAAAAGTATAATGGTAAAAATATGGGATGTTTCTCATCAGTTATAAGCATTAATTCCTTCATATCCAGAATTACTCACTACAGCTTTATAAAATAATAGTAATAACAACAATATCATTTGTTTCCTTCTAGAGTAGCCTCTTACTTGGCTGAATTTTCTCCCTTCTCACGCCTAGTTGAGAACAACCGTGAGCCACAAACACCTGTGTATGTATGCAAGGTTCAGTTTAATCTCCATAATCCTGAAGTGTTAGACTGAGTACAACATATCAGAGGGTAGCTACTAGGCTTTCTAAATCCACCTACCTCCTTAGAGCAAAATTCCATTACTGAAAAGATTAAGTTTACCTAATTTTGTTGTTGGTCTGCTCTACTGTTACAGAATGTACGTTCTGGGAAAGGAAAATGCTTCAGCTAGATAAGAAGTTGGTATTCAACATCATCAGATTTATGTTCAGGAATATGTTCTAGTACTACAGATTTCAAAGTGCAAGAAGTAAAAGAAATGCATCATCATTGTTGGTGTTGCTGTTACAAATGACCCAAATCAAAATGGTTTGACCTTGAATCACCATAACGCGTTAAAAAAAGAAGAATTCTACAGTTCCGTCACTTCTGTTCTGCCCTCCACCTCTGCAAGGTCACATTTTCCCAGAGCTGTCAGGGTTCTGCTTTGCTAACACAGTTTTATTTTAGCAGAGGTTCTAAGAAACAGAGTTTATTTTTCCAGGTATGCTCTTAACAGAATAAAATCTGTTTTAATACAACATTTAAAATAAACTGGAGCATCAGTTTAAGTCTTTCTAAACTGAAAAACATAGCATCTTGAGAAACTGAGTAAGTAACAACTCAGCATGTGTCCAGGAATGACTAATACAGAATTTATTGAAAACTCGAAGCTGACACCTTCATGCATTCACAGATACATTCATGTGGTGGAAATCTGACAAAAGCAGCAGAGATGTCTATGGGGAACATTTCTCTGGGTTTGCAATCCCAAAGCAGTGGACAGGGCCTAAGAGCTCTGAAGTCATCTTGAATCTTGGCTCACATAATAAACAGAAATTTCTGCTATGTCAGAGGGAAAACCCTCACATTGTTCAGAGACAAGCCAGTCATTACCTCCAGTATTTTGTGTGCAGTTTTATCCAACACTTGCTGCACAGGTGGGACCTGTTGACCCTGGTCTATGCTCCAATACTGTGCAAGTTGTCACCTCATTTACCATATTGGAAGACAGAATAGAGATAGAATAGATAGAATTTTCCTGAAAATTAAGGCCCTCAGTAAACTGCTCTGTAAAGAACTGCTCTAGGGACATCCAACCCCGAAATGAGGATATGAATTAAGTCACTGTTTTCCTACAAACACATGCTAAAGCTGAAGCACCATTTAAACACTTGACTCCTGTTGCAGAAATTGGGATCATCAAGCTGCAGTGAGGGGTGCAGAGAAGAAATTCCAGCTTTAGATCTCTCCCGGCTATAGAAGTCAGAATGACTTGTATGTTTTGGTACTTCATGTACTGAAGATGTCAATATGTATTACAAAATTAGGAACAGCTGGCCATACTCAGTATTCTTCCTTATAGCAGCTACTTATTTGACTGAGAGAAAGCCCTGGCTGTTTGTTACAGGGCTGCCCAAAGGAAAGCTCATCAGATGTGGCGGCTGTCAACCACACTCAGGTAATGAATGGATCTTTCGGAAGCCAGGAGCAGCTTATCAGCAGGATTTAAGTGATGAAATACATAATTCAGACAAACCATCAACAAATCTGCTTCAAATACAGTACCTTAATTAAAATGGTTCATTATTTGCTGTTTTCCGGGTGAAATAATTGCCCAACAACAACGACTGAGCTCCCCTAATGCTAATGTTTCATTGACAGTCAATTCCCTGCAGCAAACTGGCCAACAAGATGCTAGCTGCACAAATTCATAAAACACAATGAAGAACGTAGATTATTCCAGCTCATTGAAATCTTCACCTATGGCAGTTTGCTGCTTTCTCTGACGCAAACTCCAACACCACGAGCCACAGGAGTTTCACTGGCTGGTTGTGTGAACTGAAGACATGCTTCAGAGATTTAACCACAGAACCAGCTACAGCAGTAACAAAAGGATGAGCTGTCTCAACACAGAAGGCAAATATCTTGGAGGTTTCATTAGCAGCTCAAACTCTGCTCACAGCAGGGAAACAAAGAAAGCCCAAGGTACTCCTCACTGCCCCAAGAGGCAACCAGCCCCAGCGCAGGCTCCTTGCTTCTGCAGCCCTTCTGGTGCTCCCAAGGTAATGTGAATAATTACCAACTACATTAACATGTTGCCAGCAACCACTAACTCCCATCATCACCTCTCTACCAGGCAGCAGCCCACTCCCCTTCATGCTAGCACCAGAGCATGTCACAATATACGCAGTGCAGCGTGCTGGCTTTTGCTTCAGCCTATGTGTCACTTCTTCTGTCAAGTAATGGCCTTCCAGTTATTCTTCACAAATCTGTATTCCATCCCATCCCTTCCATGGTCCTGCTGCTTTGATCAGGTGCATCAAAACACCTCAAACCCGAGACTGCCGGAGCAGCCCTGGGTTCTGTGGTGTTGAGTTAATGCTCTGAAATGTAAGACATCAAAAACTTTAAGAGCAATCAGAGTAAACAGAAAACAGTCTCCCTTCGCACTGCTTAAAGTTTCTTAACAAGGAAGAGGTAAAAGAATAGAGGATAACTGGCTGATGTTCTCTGCAGTGCTCCCTGTGGCACTAGTCCACAACAAACATTAATTGCCTAAATTAGCGCCTCTTCAACACCTTTTCGAAACTGTGTAATTAAAAAATAATGAGGGTCAGTGAAAGGAGGATGTTTTGTTTCTCCCAGTTTAGTATCAGTTGTTTGTCGGCAGACTGCAGGTGCCAGCACTCACCCCAAGCTCTCCTTGCTGTCCCTGGGGCTGCCTGTCCCTCTGCACCAACACCAGGCTGCTGCAACGGGTCCTGGGAGCCTGCTCCTCAGATATTGCCAAGTGCAGCCTTTGGGGAAATTCTATTAATGTATAGCAACAAACATTTAACGATTATGCCTCCAAAACTGCTGACTGCTATCCCTTGCAAAAAATCTCATTCCAATCCCCAAAAACTAAGGCTCCAGCCTTGCAATCCTTTTTTCTGATTCCCAGTGCTCATCTCTGGGAGAAAAATCAGTGTCAGACACTTTTAGTGTCATGTTCTGGTCACAGTCAGTAAAGGTGATGGAATTGAGTAAATCTGAGGATTAATTGAGGATTTACCGTTAATCTGGGGATCATTTTAACAAAGATGCATAGGTCGTATCTCATATTTAAACCAGTAGGCATTTTATGTTTACCTGCCTTTGTGGGTCAGGCACACATCTTGATGATCTTAGTAGCAATGTGCATAAAAGCCTCTTAAAAACGCCCTGGCACCCACGCTTAAGGCAAAGACTGAAGTTTAAAAACGTGCAGAGTTAAAAATGGAAACCCATTCTGCCCAAAGTTGACAGATATTGTGCCTCAGTTTGGCTGCCAGACCAAAGAATCAGTTAATTCAGATACGGTGAGCGTGGCATTAGGCACTGAAACCTATTTGAAGCAATGTGGGACACTTCAGCAGTTTGGAGCAGAGAACTGGGACACAGCAGCAGCAGCCTCATTCCTTTATGATGAGTGGTGAAGTTGTGAGAATTTGGTTTGTTTCATTTTTAATCCCAACAGAACTCCAGCTACGTTTCAACTGAATTAAAATTAATGTTCGTTTTGATAAACCTTGATTTATGAAGATATGAGTATTTCATTTGGCTGGAAAATAAATTGTGTGTTTGTAAGACTGAGGCCTTTGCTTCAGCAAAAATAGAATTATTGTGGTAAAACCTATAAATCATGTTCAAATCAGTTTGCATATATGTGTGAATTATCAAAAGACATAAAAGTAATTTTTGAAAAATTAATTACATCAAAATGCAACAAGTGAAAATAAAATCAGGCACATTCTTTTTCTTCACATAAACATGTTCACTTAGATTGGTGAATATTTTTTCATTTCGTAATTTTATGCTTTAGTAATGAATTTTAGGTCAGTTACTATTTTTTGTCAGTGAAAGACTTAGCTCAAGAAGGCTTCCCAAAATTTAACCTCAGACTGACACGCTGGAAGAGACAGACTGAAGATCCTTAAAAAATGCAGAAACTGCTTTCTATTGTCCTCTGGTGATTTTTTACTGCAGGTTCAGCTGAACTGCAAACCTTGACTCCCCTTTGCCTGTGCAACGTGGGGCCAGCTTGATGTAAGGCCCTTGTACACGTAGCTTACAGAGCAAATGGCTGTGTGAGGTGAAGGTGTGTGAATTAGGCTCTAAGACAACGTGCTATAAAATTGTGCTTTATGGGACAGGATGCTTTGGGTTGTGAGAATTATCTTATTATAAACCAAACGAGATAGAAAAGAAAATAGTTCGTTTTGAAGCACTTCAGTCCCTTGAAAAGGTGAAAAAAGTTTCTCTGCCATCTGCCAGCCAAAACATACTCCTCTATGCACAAATGTTCACCTCTACACATAAAAAGCAAATGCTTTCCCCTACCCATAGACGTTTCTTGTGCACAGAGGCATGCGTTGTTCCACCATATCACTGTGGAAACAGCTCTTGTGCAACATGCCCCCTTCCTCCTTCCCACTAGTGAGATTCTGCTTTGAGACAGGTCTTGTGAGAGGCTAAATACAACAAATGCTTGGAAATATTCACTCCAGGATAACCTTTGGCTTCAAGATGGCTCACTCGTGTCAGGCAGATCTTGAACCCAGGAGATCAAGCTTGGCTTCAGAACAGCATCTACATTCAATAATGGTGCCATGTGCTCAGCTGACCAAGTTGGGCAGCTTCTGATTGATTTCTTTCCCTTTTCAATCCTTGCCTGTCACAATCAGCTAATTAAAAGTGCAGTAATCTGATATAATCTCTTCCCCAGTTGGTGTGGCAGTTGGCCATCTAACAGAAATAATTGATTGTGAACTGCCAAACCTCAGATGTTTAGACTTGTGTTGTCTCCTCTGAACCATGTCTAACAGGCAAAATTTGTCTCCTGATACATCAAATGACCCACAAAACAAAATTAATTCAGCCTTCACTACTACAGAAAAATCAATCAGAACAGAAATACATAAATTCTAAAATATAATAGACGTCTGGATGAAAAGTAAATAAACATGGACATATTTGATGATTCTGCAAAGTCAGCAGTATGTCAGCATGAGGCTCCCCTACCTTTTCCCACTGCTGTTATTAAAGCAGCTATAGTTACCTTGTTGCTTCAGGAGAGCATCCTTATAGTTCTAATGGCCATTTTTTCTTTTCTTTTTTTTTTCCAAATGTAGGTCAAACCACTGAGAACAGGTGTGGCTTCCAGTGGCTGGTGGCCCACATTGTTAATTCCTTCCATCAAGTCATCTTCCTTTTTTTCTCACAGTAAGGACACCTCCACACTATTAAGGATAGGATTATTCTTCCTTCAGTATCCTTAATGGAGGTCAATGCCTCCTCCTTGTAGGACACTAATAAAAACCTGAGTTAGAAGAGGCCCAAGTGTGTCACAAGGACAGCAGCAGTATTGAACAGGTACTGAAATCACTGATACAGCACTAAATCTTTTGCCAAAGGTGTTTGCTGCTTTGCGAAGTTCAGCTCCTCATTTTCCAACCTGACAGTGAGCTTAAGCGTCTGCTTTTCCTTAAGCTTATAAATGAAGCAGGAGCAAATCAAGCACGGAAGTGTTTTACAGATCAGGCTATCACACTTCTGGGAAAGCCATCTGCTCATAAAATCATCTTAACGTACGTCTCAAAGCAGTCAATTTTTGTGTAATAAAGCTGGGGTTTGCACCTCAGAAAGGAAACACGCTAAAAAACCTGTCACTATATCTAAAAGAGGAGTATGTGTGTAATAAACCTTTTTCTTTGGTTTTTGCCCTTTTTTGTTCACTACATTTTGTTTTACACGTGTAGGCTCACTCAGAAATCCTCTGTAAGGTTCCTCCGTAAGGACAAACCAAGTCCCTCCACCAAGCAGCACAGCACAGCAGCCCTGAGCCATCGTTTTTAAGGCAGAGCATGCAGCATCTTAGGGCAGAGTCTCAACAGCAGCTTCAAACTCTGCTTAGCAATGCCCTAAACAAGCTGATTTTCTTCCTTGTGGCTCTCATACCAGGAGGGTCAGATCACACCAGGTTGCACTGCTGGCTTCCGTGTCTGAGCAAACAGCAAGTCTCATCCACTGTGTTTGCTCTCCTTGATTCCTGACAGAAGTAAACACGTTTACTAATCTGTGCTACTCGAGGTCCCTGACTTCATTCTGGCCTCTTACACACATAGACACTCGTGTAAATACATGAATACATTTGTTTTGAATATTTACACACATTATACCCATACATATAATTTATGTATACGAAGTATGCATAAATATTCAAATCAAATATATACATTTATGTATTTGCATGCAAGCATATACATACTCCATATATGTTTCTGAATACTGCACAGATAAATGTAATGTGTGCTTGTACATAAACGCAGAATTTCAACCACATTGGTACCTAAAACTCAGGATCCTATGCACAACAGTTGTTTCTTTGCCTATTTATATCTCCTACTCTCTGTGTCTAGTTATGTTTATGACGGTGGTTAAACCTCTACAAGCAGTCTTTTAAGTCTAAACAAATTTTAGAAGTGAAATGATTTACCTCCAAAGGGATTTGAATCTAAGAGATACGCAGCATTGAAAGATCTAATGGATCTAGCAGACTCGAATGTCCAACTTGCCTTTTAAGTGTAACAAAATTGGGTGAGGCTTGTGGATGATTATAAGATATTCAGACATCTTTCATGAGACATTCTATATGCAAGGCATATGCAGATATTTCAGGCTTTTTATAAATATCTAAGTAATCTTAGCGAGATTTCCCCAAATGATTTCTTATCTCCCCAAATATTTGCATGAAATCTCAAGTTCCATCTTACGGTAATGGCAAAACCCTAGAGATTTTGATGTTTTCCTATTTTTACAGTCAGGCATCTACTTCAGATACAGATTTCATTTGGCCACTTTTTTCCTTTTACATTTTATGATATTCCATTAAATGTTTTTTAGTTTCAGGGATCTGAGAGCGCCGATGCTGTCCTAGTTTCCCCAGGTCCCTGATCCCAGGCAGGGAAGGCAAGCTGAATCTTGGGGAGGTTTGGGGCAGAGCTGGTGGCTTGGCTCTGGCTGCGGGGGCCCAGAGGAACATGGCCTCAGTAGCTCCCCAGGGTTCAGGGGGGTCACCTCCACAGACCTGATCATGTTCTCATCTCTGAGGTCTGGGAGCATTCTGGAGAAGCCTGAGGGAAGGCCCCAAGGAGTCCCCATCATCCAGACTGGAGGTCACACAGCAGGTCTGGTCTGGAGGCCTTACCAGGGGTTTGTTGGCCAAAGCAACAGGACAAGGAATCAGAACTGATAGAGGTTACGTGCATGTCTGTAAAATCCATCATGTTTCTAGCAAACAGGATGGGGCTAAAAACAGTCCCAGATGATAAAATAGAAAACTGAAGATGTTCAAATCCTTAGTCCATGATACGTAAAATGAGAACACAAATTACAGCAAGTCATCAATCACTCATCCTCAGCCTATTATCAGTTTGATTAACTCCAAGGAGTGCAGGTTCCAAACAGCCTCCTTTAATTACCTTGTCACAGGTTTCATCTTAATGACAGTCTTTGACAGGAATTGCCGATCATTTCACCACCGCAGTCTCAGCACTTCCCACTTCAGACCAAGGAGGGCTCAGCGATGCATGGAAGGAGAAAGCTTTCAGGCAAGATATGAATTAGGAGAGCACAGATTGGAGTTGCACAGCAAACTGGAGATGCAGCAGGCACACAGATGTGTGCGTATAAAAACGTGTGAGACTAAGACATCAAAGTTAAGAATATGCTAACCATCATCATCAACGCAGCAACATATCCACCTTTTTATATGTAGGCTATAATGTTTTTATATCATGTAGTTTATTTGGTTCTGTGCAAATATGAAATCATAGAATCATTTAGGTTGGAAAAGACTCGTAAGAGCAAATCCAGCCATCACCTAACACCGCAAATCAGCAACTAAACTGTCCATATCCACATCTCTTAAATACCTCCAGGGACGGCAACTCCACCACCACCCTGGGCAACGCATTCCAATTCCTGACTACTCCTTCTGTGAATAAATTCTGATATCCAGTCTAAACCTCCCATGACGCTACTTGAGGCTGTTGCCTCGCATCCTATCGGATGTAACCATAGAAAAGAGACCAACATTCTCCTCACTGCAGCCTCATGTCTGGTAGCTGTAGAGAGCGATGGGGCTTCCCCTCAGCCTCTTCTCCTGATTAAACAGCCTCAGTTCCTTCAGCTGATCCTCACATCTTGTTTTCCAGAAATTAGATATTTTTGACTGAATAATCATGAAGTGGAAACATTAACCAGTAAGAACTACTCTATATTTCTCATTAGAAGAGCACTGCCTTCTAGTCCAAATAAACTAGCCCCTTGTCCCACCCTGAGAGATGCATAATGGTCAGTTTTTCCATGCTATCCCACAGTCAGATTTTTCTTTCTACTAGAAACAAAAAGGGGATTTCCATTTCAATGTATGCACCTACATGACAACATATCAGAATCTGAGTATTTTTGAGAAAAAAATCAAAATACAGAATAACATCAAAAATAAAACAGCACAAATGAGCCCTAATTGTCATATGTCCTTTTCATTGTACTTATTTCCAGCACAGCCTAAATTACGCTCCAGAGTTGAGCCAAATGACATTGAGGAATTAATTACTGAGACATTCAAAGTGACTACTCAAAGATTTCCTGAAGGACTAGTATGGATTAATCATGACATCTCAAGGTGTTGCTCTTAATAGGATTTCCAAAGATTTGATCTATGAGTAAATTCTGAGCTCATGAATATCACGTGGATCCAGATACATTTTCCCATTACAGCCCTAACTGCAAAGATTCACCCAGCTTTTTCATTGTTAGTGGGTATGAATGTCTGTTGGCAATTTTAAAGAACTACCATTTATTCAATAAACAGTGAAGCTTTTCAATATGAAAGCTGAAATTATAGCAGCTGGTATACATAGATATAAGATATAAGCCATATATAATAGGACATGTTTTTCTGAGTAGAATAGAGTTGCATGATGATTTATTGCTCTGGAAAATGAGTCTCCCTAACACTGGTTATCAGGTTGTTATCCATCTACATATCAATATGTAGCTATTTTACCAATACAGTTTGCATAAATAATCAGCTTTGTATTTAATCTGTGGGATTTACTTGAGCTATGTGATAGAAGGGAAAAAAATATTTTTCACAACCTTGTTTCGGTTTCCTTTTAAGAAAGGAGCATACTCTATTGCATAATAAAAACATTTTATCCCATATAGGCTTTACTGGGAAATGGGATACTTCAAAGAGACACAATATTTTCCAAAAATTTGCCCACTAACAGACCACAGATAGACCATATTACCCTTGAAAATGCCTGTGCTGCTCTCACTGCCCTTCATTTTAGATCCTGATGTGCATTTCTGTACCAAGTAATGAAGAAACTTCCAATGAAAAAACTTTGTAGCATCCTCATGCAGGTATGAGGGGGACGAGGAGCTATCAAAACCCTTCCAGTTTCTCACATGGCTTGATTCGCCCAGAAGAGGACATTTGGCCTCACTTTAACAAAACATTTACTTACGTTTAATGTCAATTACGTGGTTTGTGCCAAGAACTGAAGTGTTGATTCATAACTCCAATTAAATTTACACTTCAGAACATTGTTGGATTAGAACCACATTGCTCAGTCTTTTGCAAGATCAAACCATTCCTGACTAATTATTCAAATATATGTAATATTTTCAGATTCAAAATATATTTTGTTGTGAAAGATGGAGAAAACAGTTAACTTTTGCTTACGCTAGTGTATTAACATTTGATGGTTTAATGTTCCAATTGCCCGATTTGAGTCTATTTCCACACACACTGGTCTGTGGCTATATATGCTTTTGTTTTATTCTGTCTGTTCCTTAAAATAAAGATTCTTACCTTGGGAATAATGATATTAAAGGAGTGATATTATGTTCACATGATAACTAAAAGTGCTGAATGTCATTTTTGTGGATTTTGTGAACTGTTCTTGATGTTTGGCACACCATTGCTCCAGGTGGGGGTTCTGTTTGGTCTGGTCTTTCTCTGCGTTTCATCGATTAGGTGGGTGCGGAAGCATAACTTTGTCACTTCACTGGAAGCTGTCTGGATGGCTGCAAAATGTATCATAAATCAATTCTGCTCAGAGAACTACTTGCAAGAAAGTCAATAACAGAGCAGGATAGCACATGTGCTATCAGAGGAGCCAGGAAAAAGGTACAAAAAAAAAACCACTAGCAGGCAAGTTTTGTCAAATATACAGTACAAGGCCACATTCTTTTCTTCTACGTCATCTCTTCAATGCTCAGCCATTTAACATACCACCACAAGAATACAAAACTAAAGCAAGGAGCTCTTGTTGCAGCTGAAATGTGGAAGGTGTAGCTCAACCTTCATAGTTAATTTTCTAATTCCATCCTAGGACAGACTGTCCCCAAACTTGTATGATTTATAACTGCGTTTTATACCTTCACAAAATTCTGTGTTCTTCTTTCCTTTTATTGCTGCCCTTTTTTTTTTCCCCATTAAAATATATTTTTATTTATTAACATATGCCAAAATAATTCCTACTGGTTTAAATACCATAGCTAAAGTAAAATTATACTTGTAAGGCCTGCTTCAGGCAGTATCAAAATATGTTCTAGTGATACGTCTGCCACTTCCACCTGTCTGTTGGTCATCTCCTACTCGAAGTTTCCTGATCCTGGCAAACCACTCTGACACCTGTTAAACCTAAGCAGATATGAAGATAGGGAAAAAGGAAGAGAAGAAACCTGTGCAACTGAACGATGCTCTGAAAAGGTAATTGCAGATCATAATTTGTCTCTAAACATCTATAGCAAAAAAGGTAACATTCAGTAAAGCATTCAATGCTTTAGAGAAACTCCTGATTTAAACACCAATAATTTCCCTCCAGCTTAGAGACCATGTACTGAAATCATTAACATAATTTGCCAATCTGTGTGAAATTTCTAACGAAAATCCTCTGGGGTCAACAGAGATTTAAATATTCTTAGCTAGTTTTCATGATGAATATTAATACTTCGTGTTTCCCAGTTCCAACTTGCTTATTTTTGATTTTGTTCTCTAATCGAAAGGTTGCTTTTCAAAGGAAGCTCAGTGCTTTTTCTCTGGTCCCTTTGTTCAAAACTTTAAGGATTTGTAGGCAATTCCTCTGAGAGTCATTAGCCTTAACTTAAAGCAAATATGGAAGTTAATTAAAAGTTTAGTTCATTGACACATAAAACTTTACACTAAGTATGGAAAATAATGAGCAGGACTAGATACTACCTAATAAGCAAAGACTGTGCTAAAAAACACAACCTAACTTTTCATCACTGCAGTCAGAGAGGGTACATTTCAGATTCTGTTTTGATCTCTGTCTTTGCTTATTAGCTATTACCTCTGCTTAGCCATTTCCACACCTCCCTGCTTGATTATTGAGTCCAAACATACTTCCAAAAGTGGCTACAAAACAACAGGAGCTCAAATCATTAACAGCAGTTTTCTGGTAGAGGAAAAAAGGTGATGAGGCCTGTGAAGGTGTGACCTTCCCCTCCTGCAGCAGCGAAGAAAGACAGTTTGATTTTTTATTCTCTGTAGAGAGTTCTCCTTCTCATCTCCCACGTGGCCTGGAGGGAATTTAATTTTGTGCCTAACAAGCAGAGCTCTTTGCAGATTGATTTTTTGGCCTATGCAATTCTACCAATTCTGCCTGTAAGAACTAACTCTGGAATTTGATAGCAGTTCGGAGGATGGTCTGACCATTAGGCTACACAGGACAGTGTTTTTAGTACTTTGACTTCTAGGACAAATAAGGAAAGAGAGACATGGGGTGCTGTTTTTCCTTATAACATTAACACTGTTTCCTGAGAACAGGAGCTCAGCTTTTTATCAAAAACAGACATGTGAAAGCCACAGACAGCGTTTTATTTTCCCCTGCACCAAAAGCCCTGGCAATAGTTTCTCCCATCCTTTCTGTCTCAGCTGAGTGCTACTCAGCAGCATCTCTTCTTTTCCCACTGCTTTTCTTTCTCATCTTATCGCTTATGCGTGATGAAGAGAGCATGAATTTTGAATGCAGCAATTATCATTCAATAGATAGGTTTAAATGCTCTAAACGCTACTTAAATTCATGAAGGAAAACTTTTTCTCATGCTAGTGGGAAAAAAGCCATTGAAATAAAGTGAAATCAGTTTTTGTAGAATTATATCTCTTAAATTGCTACTGAGGTTTGAGTCTCACTGCTTCTGTTATTACAATTCTAGCTAAAATCCCTTAAAGCCAAAGAGGTCTCTCTTTTAATTGTTTCACTTTGAAATGGATGTCCCATGTATAATCCTACATCTGATGTTGACCAATGGATGAAGTCATAGAGAAATACACACGGATTAAAAATTTCCCCGAATCGACTTCAAATACATAGCCCAAACTATAACCTGAGTTATCAGGAGATTCTTTTAAACTACAGAATTGAATTAATTTCTTCCAACATGCAACTCTTTCTGAATTTGTAATGAGTTTGGACATTTCTTGTGAGAGCTAGTTTTTCTCATCCATCTGCCTCTGAATGCAAGCAATGATGTGAAGGATATTTTGAATGGAAGCTTAGAAAGAACGATAAGTTTGACATCACACAAGGCCAGGATAACGTATTAATCTTTATGGCTAGTGTTATACTGCGAGAAATCTCACAGAGCTTGCAGATATTAACCAAACTGTAGTTTGGTGGATATTTTGTAAAGAAAAAACCTTCCTTAAATTCTCTCTAATGAAGCGAGACATGGAAGAAAGCAAAGTGCTGACCCCACGAGAGACACAGTCCTCTGCTGTATCTCCACAGCATGACTGACAAGTACACTGGAGACCGCCAGGCTTTCATGCACAGGCCCAGGCTGTTTAACAGAGGAGGTGAACACCAGCCATCTACCAACCTAAGTGTGTGCTCAGGGGAATCTCTTTCCTTCACAATGATTCTCAAAACACCCATTGATGTTCATATTTAGGATAGGTAATGCTTTTAGTGAAGGGTGAAAAAAAAAAAACCAATCACAACAAGCCATAGAGAAAAGAGAAAAGCTTCAAGACAATTAGAGAAAATGGATCACAGTGAGTCAACATTCAATAGCTCATGATTTAGAAAAGTATTCACCTTGAAACAGTCAATATGTGCATTACACATGGATATTTAACAGAATACCTCACCCATAGTTTAATTAACTGTGCAAACAATTAACAGTGCTAAAGTACAAAGACTGAAAATTCTCTGCACAGCTCAAATGAAAATGTTGTTGTTCCCCAGAAGTGATGTTGTGACTTGGCTGGCTCCACAGATTGTGAAGAGACCCTTATAGATGTCTGGGGAACCCTCTCTCCTGATGCTTATTTATTGATCAGTGAAAAATTCCCAAAGCAATGTAAGTGTAACCTGTAATAACAACCAACATTCAGTAGCTGTTGAAGCACAGAAGCTTCGGATGCGCACTGACCGATGATTACAGTATCCCAATCATTTTCTAGAAGCCAAATGAGGTGCTAATTAAAGATATGAGTCTTCTGCATTGCTTACTAAGGTAACAGCTCTGAGCTATGTCTGCTAAAAAAAACAAAAAGGAACATCTGTTACACTATTTGCTCAAAACAACAGTATCGATTTTTGTTTCCTAATTCTCTTCTGGAGGCTGCTGCCCATATTTTGATACCTTTACCAGTCCCTGTGCTGGCTTCCCAAGTGAAAGAGCAAGGTGTGAGGGACAAAAGCTTCCTTAGACCTGGTGGGTCCCCAGGAGGGGAATAGGGGTCTCCTCCAAGGCTTCCCTCACTGGAGAGAGCTCTGCTGTTTTTCCTTATTCCCTGTGCCCACCCACCTGTCCTCTGAGATTTTCCTTCTTGAGCATCCAGAGATGATCCCAGAGAAAGGAATTCCCAGCTAACTGGCTAGGAAGTTGTTGTGTATTTACAGATTAACATCACCACTAAACACTAACCCGCAAACATCACTAGCAATTGAATAGTCCTCTGTATGCCTCCACAATGAAGCGAAACAATGTCCTAGGAATGAAATATTGGAAAACTGGTATGGGGCAGCAGATTCCTACTCAGATAGCATTAAGTAAAAAAAAGAGGGAGTCGTAAAAAGACCGAGGAAACGGTAACATTTCTGTAATTTCTTTGTGCTACTAAAGGCTCCAGGTGCAGCATGTTTCCAGTCAGATCAGCAGATCTGAAACAAACATTGAAATATTACCTTGCACCAGTGGTTTTCAATTTTTATTTTCATTTGAGAGTCCTTGATTATGTTCCTGAAGAAGTACATACAGTAAACGCAAGCTAACTGTCAGTCAGCTTTAGTGGACCTTCTGGTCAATTTAGCCTTCAGGGTCTGTGCATCAGAGGTGAAAAGCCCTGCCCTCATGCCCTTTTGAAAAATTGGTTTGGTAAAGCTTTTCACTTTAAGGAATGGACTGCCCGCTGCAGCTGGAAGGGTGCCTTTGGATTTCATTACATTTCTTCTTCTATTTAAATCTGTGGTAGACTGGGCAGGCTCAGCCAACGAGCAGAATTCAAGCTGTAAAATACCAGGTGGGGCTGGGAAGGCTGCAGCAAGGATATCCCCATGGGCAACAACGGGCCTCTGATGAGGCAGATGCCACATACCAGGGAACACAAATACTGCTGGAGAGGAGCACAGAAATGGAAAATTTAGGAACTGTAAATTGAAAATATTCTCAGTTACCACAAAGCCTAGGTAAATATTTTCAAAGTAGCTCTTCTGTGGGAAAAGCAACAGACTTTTGGCTGTGATGCAACAACAAGCCTGGTTCAGCCTTCTTAACCTTATGTTGTGATTTAACCCAGCCGGCACCTGAACTCCACATAGCCTTTTCACTCACTCTCCCTCTCACAGTGGGATGGGGGAACTTGTAGTTGAGATAAGGACTGTTTACTAAGAAAAGGAAAAGAGAAGTAACAGTCAAGATAATAATTTATGTATATTTACAAAACAAGCGATACATTTGCAAAACAAGTGATGTGCAACACAGCTGCTCGCTGGTCCATCAATCAATGCCCAGCCAGTTCCCAAGCAGTGGCTGCCCCCTGGCCAATTACCTTAAGTTTTATAGGTTTTTCACATAACATCATATTGCCTGGAATATCCCTTTGGTCAGTTTAGGGCAGCTGCCCTGGTTCTGTGCCCTCCCAGCTCCCTTTGCCCCCCAGCCCCTCCCTAGCAGGATAGTGCACGAAGTTGAAGATTGAAACATCCTTGGGTCTGTACAGCACTGCTCAGCAACAACTAAAACATCAGTGTGTTATCAGTATTGTTTTCTTCCTAAAGCCAAAACATACCATCATACCAGACACTATGAAGAAAATCAACCCTGTCCCAACTGAAACCAGGACACCTTAAACAAGAAGCTTATTCAAGTTTAATGGCATCTGCCTTCCTCCTGTGGACCCGCACAGAAGATGCACTGAGTGCTGACACAGGTACTGTGCAGGGGAGAACGGAACGAAGTCACCTAAGTCACTCACCGAGACATAGAGTATTGCCTTTTCTCTCCCTGATCCTGATGAAATTCTAGAAAGAATACTTTCTCCTGGAAATCACCTTCCTGTGGTAACCTCAGCCCTCAGAAATAGAGCTGTGCGTCTGCTACCTGAGGTAGCTAATTACAAAGCCTCTAAATTTACCTTAGGTTAGCAAAGCAGATAAAGAAAAAGGGATGCTGAGTCAGGTGGATCCCGAGGCACTGGGTTCCAGGGCTGCTGCCCTAAGGCTGATTTTCTCCCCTGGTGTCTTTTGCTTCTGAAAACAAAAAGGAGGCATTGTGGTGTCTTTGTTTATGCACTCTAAGGTAAAAATGGTCAATATCTCAGAAGAAAAAGAAAAGACAGGATATTCAGTGTTAACAAATGAACTAGTGAGCCCTTTCCCTTTCTCTAATAAAAAAAATAAGCTTTTTGCAAAAATAACACAAAACCGAGATAAATATTATGAAACAGGTCATGCTATGAATATGGCCTTGCCATCAGATGACTGAATTACCCCACATGAAGGCCTCTGAGCTCTCCTTTCTGGTAGGTCTGAAGCTGTTGCTGACCTGAGCTTCAATGAGTTCATGGCTGCGTTTACATAAAGGCCAAATTGGCTCTGAAAGTCTCTCCCACTAAAACTCTGATGTATACAGATTTTTATTTGCATTCTTTTTATGACCAGAGAATTGTGTTTATTTAATGTTACAGTTCATTAACTGACTTTCATTTCTTTATGATAGTGAGTTGTGTTTTGTTGGTGGCTGCGTTTTGGCTGGCTTTACTTATGGCGAGCAGTATAATGACGTGTGATCTGAGAAGGGCATGGGTGATAAGAAGAGAACTGCCCTTCTAGGTATATCAGTGTCAAAATGAACACGGATAAAAGCATGGCAGATTTAACTTCACAGGCTACTCAGTTTGTGTTCAGAGCCAGTCAGCCATAAAAGTATTAAACAAAGATTAATGCTTCATGACACTTCTCAAACAAACAATGATTTCTTTCTGCTCCTGTAGCTAAGCGACAACATTGCAAAAAAAACTCCAAAGAAAAAAAAATATCTAGGAGCTATAAAACTCAGTTTGCGAATTTAGGAATGAACTAATATTTTAATAGCGTGCACAGATCCTGTGGCTGCCTCTCCTACAAAGACAGACATTTTGTTGGGGATGGCTGCCGTTCTCCCAGAGGCCATTTCCTGTCCTGGCAGGAAGCGACCACGTCCCTGCTCAGTGCCAGCCACCGGCGGTCAGGCAGCATGGGGTAGCCTTAGGCTGCTCTCCAGTGCGCGCACTTCGGTGCATGCCCATCCACTCAGTTATCTCCAACCTGCTGGCATATGCTGCCTTTCTGACGACTACCCTGAGTGTTATTCATACTGAAAGAGATTTAAGTAACTAGGGAAAAAATATAGCAAACCCAGCACACTGCTGACCTCTCTGCTAACAAGTGGAAAGCTTCCACTTCTGTCATCTCCCTGGCAGAAATTCAAACACACCTCATACAGTTCTGTGATCCTCCTGTGCACACTGGAAGTGATAGCTCCTATATAGGGCGCTGCACGGTCCATTGCAAGAATAAAGTCTTTTAAATTCTTATAAAATTCTAGTGATCCCAAACATATTAAAAGATGTTCTAAGGAACTAGGACAGATCACAGGTGTTGAGACAGAGCCTAAGGCATAGTGTAGGGAAGAGGTTTTCTTCACCAAACTGAATTATCTGAACAGAGCTCTCACATACGCTCACTTGTAACTCTACACATCTACACCAGTGAACCAGAAGAGCAAGACCTCAAGAGGCTTTTTTGTTTATGAGCTTCTTGCTTCACATAAGTTTTCTATTATAGGCTATGATACATTGAATAGTTTTGCTGGTCCTTATACAAGAGCCTTATCTTTCAAAACAAACATAGTTTGATTTGTTCATCCTCTATTTCCAGAAAGAACATTGGTACCATCATTACCAAGAAGCAGTCATGCACATTCTGCAGGCACTCAACATACAGCACTGACAGTGTTTGAGAAAGAGAAAAGGAAGGAAAGACTGAAGAGAGAGAGCATGAAAGAAAGAAGAAAAAAGGAAAAAAAAAAAAAAAGAAAGAAATCTGATTGAGTATACTGAACAGCCTTACATAGAAAACCTCTCATTTCTTGAGTTTGAGGAGCAGAAAGTTCAAGTTGAGAGTTTGATTGCCATTACTACATTTCACCTCGGGTCACTTCAGCATTGCATGGTGCTGGTGGTGTGACTTGCAGTGATACCTCAGCGAGGGGAGGAGGACTCGGCGCATCTTGGGAAACACAGCTCAGCAGAGTGGCCCTGGCCACCTGCTCAACCACCAACTGTTTGCACTTTTTTTTTCCATTTTTTTTTTTAAATAAACGTGCCAAAGAATATCAAAACACATTTATCAGAACACTGAAGTAATAAACTAGAACAAGGTGTCGGTTTAAATAGGAAATGTGGTGAAAAGATATATTAAAAAGCGTTGAAAATCACTCCCCTCTTGATTTTGTCCTTGAAGGGTGTCTCTGTCCCTCCAGTATTATTTATGAGTTCAGCAGCTTCCTGGGCTGAGCAGTGACAGAGGCACGCAGCAAAGCCTCCCTCCTCCTGTCACCCTGCGACCAGCAGTGACCTGCTCCTGGGCCAGCTCTTTCCTCCCCTGCTCCAGTACCCTAGCAGCCCTGATGCCTCCCTTACTCAGGGCATGCTCACCACCTAGAAACTTCTTCCTTCCTTCTGCACTGACCACCCCGAACACCAGGCTGTTTCCTTGCTGCCTGTTACCCCCCTGAAGTTGTCTTACATCGTCCTTGCACACCAACTAGAAAAAAAAAAATGCCTTTTGTCACTGCATTTTCAAGGGAGCCAGCTTCCTCTGTACAGACCTACAGACTTCAGATACCTGCAATGGAAGTTTCTGTTCTATGGAAATACTGTATTCCCTGCTATTTTTACCATTTTAATTCAGGATGAAAATCAGAAAATATTGCAATTCTGAATCTGACAAATTCCGCTTTACCCTCTTATAATTTGGAGTACATTGCAGTGTATTTTCTACATGTAATAAACCAGCAGTATTTTAAATAGCTTTTTAAAAATATTAAAATGTATTATTTCAAAAATTCAAACATCTTAAAAATATATTTCAGTTTAGCTCAATCCAATTCTCTTACATCTATCCTTACAAGAGTTTCACTAATTAAAATTCAAGAAAGATACAAGACAAAATGCTTTCAACAGGATAGATTCTACCTTTTTGTCGTTGTTAATTTAAAAGCAAAAAGCTTATTATTATAAACCATGCAACTAATACCCATGAGGAAATAATTAAATTTATACCTTAGGTTAAGATTTTCAGAAGCATTACCCTGTGCTTGGTTATTTGTTTTGTTCCCCGCCCCGCCCCCATATGAGTAACCAGCATTTCCCCCCTTTCTCCTATTTTTTTTAAAGCTTTCTCTTCATTTTCAAGCTAAAGCTTTTTTCTTTCTCTCTTTTTTTTTTTTTTTTTGAAGACATAGCCAGATACCCAGCATTTCTAGAAGAGATGAAATTAAGCAAAGGCTGCATGTGTAGTACAGTACCGTAGAATGTAACTTTCCTATCTTGATACATTATCAAAGACTTACAGAGGTGGGGAGAACACTCCTAAAAGTTTTCAGCAGGGAAAAGTAAATTTTTCTTGTAAGGAATTCAAATAAAATCGGCACATGGCAGAATCCTGCAAAGTCCTTGAATTTCCAAGTGTTAGTGGAGGGTCCCCCCCTGCTGCATTGGCTGGCAAAGGCCACCAGTAATCCCAAAATGTCTCACTCTGGAACAATGGAAACCTCCAGGAGATGGTACAGGCTGAAGCTCAGCAATTTCCTAGTTTTAAATTCTAAGTATAGAAATCAGCCTGAGGCCAGCTGTGCTGCACTCCAGCTGATACCAGACCAGTGATGGCTTCAATTATTTCTTTTTGGAGACGTAAAATTCACTTGTAGATAATCTCCAGGTGTGTTAAAACCTCTTCTTTCTGGGTGAGAGTGCAATCTGTGCCTTCCCCTTTCAGCTAAAACATTTAATGGCTATGCAAACAGCTATATTCCTAGTGGGCGCAAACAGGGCAGAGTCTGCAATAGCTCCAACATCTGTAGTTTTAAATGGAACCCATGGCAAGTTGAAGCACAGCATCCTTTTATTTTTTTTAAATACTGATGCAAATGAAAATGCCCTTGCAGTTATATGTCATTATCCTCATCACTTCCTCCTACCTGCCAAGGTGCTCACGTGGACACTTCCTAATCTGCTTTGGTGTTTAGAGTTTATTGTAATTGAGTCAAAGTAAATCAGGTTAACAAAGACCTATTTATTAGATTCCTAAGTAAATCTGTTTGATTTTGAACCTGGCAGTCAAAGAGCTCAGTGAGAGGGCAAAGTATAATATCAAGAAGAAGGAAAAATTGTCAGGCAGCTAAGGGAAGATGGAAGACTCTAAGCAACGCATCTGGCACAGGGAAAGATACCTGTGTTGGGGCAGGATGCTCTCAGCTCTCCCACAGTGACTCTTTGCCTTCTTATTCCAAGAAATTAAGCATGTTCTTGCAAGCAAGTAATTGTTGTTCTTCCCTCATTTTCATCCTCACACTATGCTGTTTGTGATATAAGTATGTTTTCTCACAACTGCATCCAGGTACTTCACTGTATGTAATAAACAAAGGAGGCCAAGACGAAGCAAAGAGATGCTCCAACCAATCTCAGATTTCTGGTCTCCACATAGAAATCCAGTGCTTGCAGTCCCTGAATTCTCAGTGCCAATCCTCAGAACTTTCTGGAACAGATGCTGAAACAGTACCCTAAACTTGGAAGCAGCGTGTGCAAGTACAGCAACAGTCCAGCTGTTGTGTTTTCTTGAAAAATTGCTCAATTATTTACTTGAAACTGTGCAAATTCTAGCATGGTCCCAGGCCTTTCTGGCATTCATCTGTCACACTGTCTGTCATACAAAACTGCCCAGAATTAGAATCCACATCCCTTTAGCATCTCAGCAAAGAGTTGTCGGCCAGGGCTCTTGTTCTGATGGATGATACTACTGACAGCTGCCAGAAAACGCAGCTAAATTGCTCAACAGATACCTTGAAGGCGTATGCAGCAATATATGTTACCTAAAAAGAACCAATATATATCTTTCTGTTCATCAGTTTGTACTTGTACGCTTTATTCTTTAATCCCAACCTTCTAAATCCAATTTCTCTGGAGTTACTTATTCAGACATCACTGGTATGATTAATAAAAACAGAACTGGAATTGACAATGGCTAGATTAAAACGCCAAGCTCAACCAACAGAAACTAGAAATTGGTATAGATCTATTGACAGAAGTATGCCTAGGGTTTGGTCACTCTTCTTTATAATGCCATTATTACATTATCATGGATCTACTGTCAGAATTTCACACCTCCTAAATCTGACTACTGGAGCAAGCCCAGATTTTTTCTTTTGAACTGAGAGTTGATTTGGATGTCTTTTTTTTTCCCTTCCCTACTTTTTATTCTCTTCCTGGATAGCCAATTGGATATACTTGATTTGTAGTGAGACTAATTTGTCCTTAACTTTTCAAGTAGACCCAGCTTGTGCAAAGCTTAAATGGATCTACAAATCTTTCTGCCAAAGGGGTCCCATGTTTAGAGATAGCTTGTCAGCAGTAAGAGGATTTGGGAAGTACAGCTTCCAGTTCCACGGAGTTTCTATTTTTCATTATTTGATCAAAATCAGACCACTTATTTTCACTGGATTCAACACATTTGAATGAAATTTTTCTGACCAGAATGCTTTTTTCTCCCAATAAATCTGTTCTATCCAGATATTAATAACCAGCTTACACAGAAAACAACAACAGTGTCCATTTCTCAAAAATCAAGCTTCTCATCAACGACCTTCAGCTCTGCATAAACTCCAAAGAACTGACAATGCAAAAAAGCATGGAAGAAAACAGTGCTAAAAAAAGAAGAACAGAGGGGTGAAATAGCTGAGGTCATACTTCAGGTCAATGGAAGAGGTCTAAGGAGAGCACAGGTCTCCCAACTCCTAGCCTGGTGCCTGCTGCTGGTCAGCAACATCGCTAATTAGCAGTGTAGATATCCACTTTATTCATGTCAATGATATTTACCTACTTAAAGCTGTGACCACAGTTAAAGAGTCACATTGAGGTTCCCTTGAAAATCCAGGTTGTTATTTTATAATTAGCATAGTATATATACATACAGGACAAGGCTGTCTCAGCAATAGATTTAATTCAGCAGCTGAGCCTTGGCAGTCAGAGTATGTTTTAAATACTCTAAAGCTGTTTATTTAGTCTCTGTTAATTTTAGCTCTGAAGAAAGAAGCTGACCACACATTTGCTTCACAGTACTATATTCCAAGCAGGTCTTGTTCCTTCTTGTTGATAAACATATTTGCTGTCAATTTTTAAGTGTTTTTTTTTTTTTCCCAGAGCTAAGAATAAACCAGAAATATCTGCATTCAGTGCAGTTCATGTATCAAAAATTAAATTAATTCCATCTCTTAAGGTTTCTGACTAAAATATGAAAGTGTCAGAAAATGCAAAACTATTTCAACTTAACTACACCATTTCATGAAGTAGACATATACTGTTTCCTTCACCCCACATAAAATATCATTTAATGGATTTCTATTTCTGTTATTTAAATAACCAGTGTAATCAGACAAAATAATACTGCTACTAATGTAAATACCTTACAGACTATAACAAACTACATTGAAACACTCATTTTCCCAGAAAACATAACAAAGATGTATTTTTCAAAACAAAACAAACCATTTTCTTAGGAAGATATTCAAAAGAAACAAATGATTCAGTGGAAAATGAGAGTACAGATTTGGTGCAATTTTTTAGAATCCCAGCTCCACAATTCCCCATGTAAATGTACACATTTACTCTGTGCAATCACAATTCCACTTGTAGTTCTTGGCTATCATAAAACATTGCTTTCATAACAGCCAAATATCCCACAGCCCTCTCAACTTCTAGGACAGCCAGTTCAATACTGCAGACGAGTTAGGCTCAGGTGGCCCAAGCGCTGGTTGTGTTGCTATGGAGCAGCTACAATGAATGAAATATTTTGGAGTATGTCCTCCTCAAAGCCTCTACTAGACTGCCACAAGATGGTATTGGTTCCTAGCAGATGAAACTCAGAAGTGTTAAGCACCTGCCTATCTGGTGCCAATGCATGGAAAAAGAAAAATGAGATGAAGGGGAGTACAAAATCAGATAAAGGAGAGGAAGTACCTGCTCGTATAAACGCCTGCAGGCAGCACACCGGAAAGCAGCAGGCAGGAAGGCAGTGCAGTTAGAGAAAGGAAGCAAGGGTGAGTTCAAGGGGAAAGCAGCTGAAGGGCTTGAATATTTCCATGGGAAGTTGGAGGGCAAAAATCAGACGCAAATGTAAAAAGCATCTATCAAAGGAACAGATGAAGTCATGGTGAGGTGTTTTCCTTGCTGGGATCAAAGGTGTGCAGTGGCCAGGAAAGTGGGGGAGCATGGTTTAACCCCAGCAGGCAGCTCAGCACCACCAAACTGCTTGCTCGCTCCCCAGCAATGCTGGGGAAAGAATTAGTAAGGTTGAAGTGAGAGAACATGGGGCAAAAGAAATACAGTTCAGCAGTAAAGCAGTAACCGTGCACACAGGCAAAGCACAGTATGGAATTCCTCCACAGCTTCCCATCAGCAGGCAGATGTTCAGCCATTTCCAGGAAATGCAGGGCTCATCATTTCCCAGTTACTTGGGAAGGCAAATGCCATTACTCCCAATTCCTCCCTCCTCCTTTCCCCCAGCTTTTATTTGGGAAGGCAACGTCGTATGGTATGGGATATTCCTGCAGATATCATGATATATTACGTCATATTGAGAGTCTGTAACTTCCCTAACAAAACAATTTGCACTGCATACACCTGACAAAAAATGCCACAATGGAAGATAAAATTCTGCTCTACATTTTTTTTTTTTTTTTTTTTTTTAAAAACCTACAATTGTTTTTTTTGTTTTANATCACTACAATGTGTTTCTTGGCTTAGACTTTGGGAGTATATGCTAATTCACAGTTCTGTCTGATAAAATTAAAGATTAGGCTTTTGTCAACAAATTAATATCCATCAGAGATTTTTGAAAAATTTAACAATATAAATTAAATATCATGAAGTGATGAAACAGTAATTTTGAAAAAAAAAAAAAAGATCACAGCTTTTTTTGGTACCAAAGCAATAAAAACAGATAACTGTTGAGAGATGGACATTATTGCTTTGCAAAATTTATGTTTTACATCACCATTTCATAAAATACTTATAAATATTAAAAGATGGATATATTTTTCAGAAGCTTATTTTAATAATTGTGGCCTTACTTTTATTGTTCGAACACAAAATTGTGGGCTTCACGTATAGTTTAGTTTGGCTTTTATTCCTTTTCTAGGAAAAACCAAGAACTAATATTTGATTTTTATTTCCTTTACATAGAATATTCATACATAGAGTGCATTTTTGCAATGAAACTAAGGGTACTGATGTCCATACGCTAGTGTGTACATATGCATGTAAATATAACCAAGGCAGAAAGTTGCCTGGGTAATTTTTGAGTGACACAAATTAAGGCATTTCTTACAGTAGTATTTAATCATTTTTCTTCATTTACATGTTAGGTTAAATACAAAGTTAATAAAAAAGGAATCCCTTATTTTTATTAATCAATTGAAAATTAAATATCACTGTAAACAGCTGGGCATAAATTTGGATTCTACTCAAGTTAGTCCGTAAAAGTGAAGTTAAACAGCTCTGGAAAAAGAACTACAGCATTACGTGTTTGATCCCTAGTTTTTGCCAGGTATATGGTGGACAGAGGCAATATATGTAAAAAAAATTGAAGTTAAAAGGTACACTTTCAAGCTTAAAATTACTGAAAATTGAGGACCATCTTATGTTCTACAATCCTCCTTCTCTACCATGCTGTTTTCTTTAATTGTATGCAGACTGCTCAACAGATTTTTGTCATAAAACAACTCTACATATTTTCATTTCAAATTCCAGTGCACTGGAATAAACATTGTTATGAGTTTTGCTGTTACAGATTTTTAACTTCTTCAAGTAATCTTCATTAAGAACCATATTGATAAAAGTTTCTGGTCAAATATGGATTGGATTTTATGGTCATGTTACATGACTATTAAAAACTGTTTTTTAAATAATATTTCAAGGAGCTTGAGGCTCAAACCTAAATTCAAAATCAACAGGAAAGGGAAATATTAAATGAATTACGCAATAAAAGAACGTTGGGTAAGCGATCAAGCTTTATAAACCAACGAACACAAGACCAAGGTGAAATCTCAGCATCTTTGAAGTTCAGTGACAAAACTCAGTAAGGTCCAGGGAGGACTTCTGATTAATTTTAGGCAACTTGAGCAGATGGACACACTTCCTAAGACTCCCCTCCAAAGCTCTGCAGGAAAGACAATTAAATGCACCAGGCAGTGATCTAATTATACATTTCACAGATAGGACCCTGCATAAAGAAATGTTTACATTCTTGAACATGATGTGAGGAAACTAAAATTAATTTCCTCAGCCAGGGAGTCTGACAATTGAAGCATGAAACGTAGCTTAAGCAGCACAAAAGAGACTAATTTTCCCCAGTAGCAGCTATTCCTACCTGTGGGTTGAAATCTCTACTGGAAGTCCAGAGCTGGGTTATGCTACATTTAGCATTGCTTCATGGAGACACTTGAGGTAGTTTTGGAAGAGAAAGTGACAGGCTGAAAGAGTTAGAACTCTTCAGCCTGGAGAAGAGAAGGCTGTGGGGGGACCTGATAGCAGCCTTCCAGGACCTGAAGGGGCCTACAGGAAAGCTGGGGAGGGGCTTTTTACAAGGATAGATGATGACAGAACAAGGGGTAATGGTTATAAACTGGAAGAGGGTAGATTTAGACTAGATATAAGGAAGAAATTCTTCACTGTGAGGGTGGTGAGACACTGGAACAGGTTGCCCAGAGAAGTTGTTGATGCCCCCTCCCTGGAAGTATTCAAAGCCAGGCTGGATGGGGCTTTGGGCAACCTGGTCTAGTGGGAGGTGTCCTTGCCCATGGCAGGGGGGTTGGAACAAGATGATCTCTAAGGTCCCTTCCAACCTGAACCATTCTATGATTCTATGATTCTATGGATATGGTGCTGGGTTTGATCTATTTACCTAATTCAGAAAGGGCAGAGCACCTTACCCTGGGTGTACGCAGCTTCTGACACCCAAGCACCGACTCTGCGTAGTGACAGACGTCTTCTGCAGAAAGGTCTATTTCTGTGTTTGTCAGGGCTTGAGATGAGGCAGACTGATTTTTATTTTCTTTGGAAAGAAGATAGTGAGTTCTTTCTATTTTTCTGTATCTAGTTCAGCCTCTTGCCCAAAAGTCAGGTCATTATTCTCAAGTCTTTACTGACAGATGTTTGTCAAGAGTCTTTAAACCTGCAATGAGGGAGTCTTCACAGCATCCCCAGGCAATCCATCACTTAGTGCAACCATCTGAAAACAAGCTCAAAGGTACAGGAGGTAAATTAGAAATCAGCTGAGAAATCTCAAACAGACGCTTTGGGAAACTGCAATCTGCTTTTATACTTGGAGAATGCTGCTTATTTTATTCATGAAATCTCTAGGCATCGTGTACATGAATCATATAAACAAAGTAATAAACTAAGTAACTAGAATTACAGATTACTTAGTCGGTTTTAATCCTGGGCTAAGATGCCATGTCTACAAAGACAAAAGAACTGTGTTTGTCCTTGGGAAGTTGTGCTCGATGCATAAGGGAAGAGGCAGCCCATTAGCAAACCAATCCAGAAATACTAAAGGTGTAAGACAGCACTGGCAAGCAGGTAGGCGACATTTCATATTTCAGACTTTCATGGAGTTTCAGTAAGCTTTTAACAGAAACATGGAACTGAAGGGGGAGGGAGATATATAACTTTGCATTTACTTGTGTATAACTAACTCTCTACAGGTATGAGGTGCATCAGAGAAAAAGCAGAAAGATTGTTTTAATGCAAATCCAGCAATATAAGAGGTTGATGACATGGACTGGTTGACAGCCAGGTAACTGGCCTCTGTAATGAATGGAAAATTACATAAGAAATGATAGGGCAAGTAGTAAGAAATGGGAATAGACTCAGAGAAGCTTGGAAATTGATGGCAAGCAGCTTGTATTTGGTTAGATTAACAGAAAGAACCACGGAGAACTGCTTATAGAGGACTTAAATGTGAAGAAATACCAGAAATAAATCTTCTTTTCAATATTATGCAGAGAGATTTTTTGGGGGGAAGGGGAAGGAATAGAAAAGATTATATTTGACAGGGTTGGGCAAAAGAATACTTTAAGTGATGTAAGTACAAAAAAGAAGGATAAAAATTAATCTGTATGCTTTGATATGAAGTCCACGTTTTTTTTTGTTATCCAGAAACAAATCTGCAAAAGCTAAATAACTGTTATGTTAGAAACACAAAGGCTGTGGTTGTTACCTGTAGAAGTCTGGGATAATGATAGTGATATTTACTGCAGCAATTAGGACGATAGGTACTAAGATCATTTTTGAGAATTAAGATCCATCTATCAATCATCTGTTGTAATCTTAAACTGAAGGAAGACATCTGAGGCACAGAATAAGATTTTAGTGTGGGGAAAAAAAAATCTATATTTGTAGATCTATGATTAAACCAACCAGGGGAAAAGTTGATGTTTGCTCATGAGGCTTCTAAATGGGAATTAGAGAAGAAATTTTTCCTAGTTTTAGAGTGTGATATTTTTGTATTTTGCAATTCCAAACTCTTCTACTAGGACATGTAACAGCACTGCTTTGGACCACTATTACACTCACACATTGAAATTAAGAGTGATTAGCAAAGACCAAAACAACTTTTTGAAGCTTCATCAACCTTTAAGGCATGATAATTTCTAGTTCCATCTACAGGAATAGATGGCACATATTGTGTTTTCAACTTGTTGCTTCACTTGTACTTTTAATATTCATCTTGAGTAGTGAGCTCTAAAGAACATTCAGATAACAGGTTGTGATATTAGCTTAATGTCAATATGACAATAGACATCTCAATTCCAAGTCACAAGGAATTAACACAAAGAAATTGTAGTGATACAAAAAGATATTAATAAAGCATCAGCCTTTATTTCTCTGATGCAAATTAAACCATGTAGTCAGCATGCAGCGAAGAGCTCTGAATCTATGGGCAGGAAGTTCTCAGAGGATATTTTCGTAGCAAGCGCACGCATACGTATAATGGATTGATTTTTTTCATTGCACAAATAAACTCCAAATCTAAATGATCCCTGAGAATTTATTTGGTACAAAGACCACTCACACAAATCCAACATTTTAAACCTGCGCTACATCTCCCCTCTGGTGGAACTAGAGAAGACCTAGAATGACACAGACCAAGGTATTTTTCCAGGGGCCTCAGAACTCCAGCCCTGCTCCTGATAGGGACGGTTTCCTGAGCCCTCAGGTATTACTGGAGAGCTGTTAGCATGGGTTCAGCTCTGCCTTTGTTTACACAAAATATACGACCTCAAGCTTTTGTTGTTGTTGTTTCTACATACCTTAAATGTCCTTATGGACAGCTAGCACATTTTCTGTTAAAATGAAGATTTGAATTCAATTTACTTGCAAATAATTCTACAAACATAATAAAGTCTATAATTCTAGCATTGCATGCAGCCTGAAGGAACTGTATTATGATAAACTATTTCAATCCATTCATAAAACAGAAAAAAAACATCTTCTGCAGGCTGATGGAGAGATGCTCTGGTGAGAAATTTTCCTGAAATCTTACAAACCAAGCTTTACCTAAGATAGCCACTGCCTGTTGAAATGGCAACACCTTTACACAATGAAACTAGAAACTGTGATCTGACCCTTCTGTGTTTCACAAGGCTACTACTATGACTCAAAGTCAGTGCAGAGGTAGTATATAATGCACAACGGCCAACTATCTCCTCACCTCTTGAATTTGGCTCTACCTGAATTAAAAATCTCCTTACAATTGGAAGCTGTGTTAATACTCTGTACAGGCTCCTTGTGGAACCAGGCTTTCGTAAATGAAGTCCTTAGAGGAATTTGAGTTTAATGAGGCTTGGTAACCTTTAAAAAAAAAGCCAACACTCTGCTTTCTAAAACACAGCAGGACCCTTACAGAACTATCTTGGTGAAACCACTGGTCAGTTTAGCTCCAAGATAAATGAGATTGTGATTTTACTATGCAAAAAAAAATTCTGTACATTTTTTCAAAGTGCAGCTCTCACCACTTGAGCATCACATGGAGCAATAGGTTGCACAGTGTTTATGTGTTCTTTCAACCTATCCTCAGTTGTTTAACAAGTCGCATGGTCAGCAGTTTGAAGATCCGACTTCATGCATAATTAACATCACTGGAGGTTAATTACAGCTACTCATAAAACTTCATTACAATCAGAGTGTAAGACAAATACAAACAGTGATTATTTAAAAATTATACAGTCAACGTGATAATGAGTATCCAATAACGTTCATACCTTTGCTAAAAACATTTTGAAACTTTTGACTATTTCACAGGTGTTGTGTGCAGGGTATTTTATAAAACATTAAATCAGGTAGATAGACAATAAATATTTATAATCACTAATAGAAATACAAGCAACTGTACAGAAAGAACAAAGGAAGAAAAAACTTATGGTGAAGCTTAATTATCTGAAAAGAAAATTAATCAGAACTTGGTTGTGATGATGCAGGAATTTTCACTTCATATGTACCTTTCTCCAAGATACAGTTGCAGTGTTACATGTATTAGCCAACTCCTTCCTACATTATTCATCCAAATCTATAAGAGTTTGAGATCTTACTGTTTTTCTCCACACCACGAAACCCATCTCTAAGTTTTCCAGCAAATGGAAAAAATAGAGTTGCAGCTGTTTTTTAAATCCTCTTCAAAACCTCTGTACATGGAGCAGGTGTACCGGTTACTCTGGTAACGCACTGAAGTATCTTCAAACCACATTTAGCACTTCCTCCCCTTATACAGAATGAGAAAAGGGTAGCAAAGAAAAAATAGGGAAGCATTTGTTGTTGAAAGTGCTTGGAAGTTGGTAAGACCATGTTAGCTTCTTAGAAAATGCAATTTTTGTTTATTTGACATGATTTTAATTCTAATCAGAAATTTAAAATCAATCTGGAAAATTCCATGATTTATCTAGAAGCAGGTGTGCAAGGTACTGAGCCAAAGCCTTAACATCAATAGGAGTAACTCTGTCTTCCCTTAGGAAGGCTGAAGTCTAAATCCTATTCTTCACCATAAACTACAATCAAAACAAATCCAGAATACCCTATGCCCTGGTCCCTGTAACACAGAGAGTAAGCTGAAACATGTAGGAGCAGCAGGGAATTATGTTTGAAAAGGGAAAATTACTACAACACTGTAACATCCAGTCTTCTTACAGCTCTCCCAGTTTACCACTGAAACCATCAATGCCACTAACTTTATCTGCGATATTTTTAAAATATCCTGGATATAGAAAAAATCATTTTGAAACACTGATAAAAAGAGGGATACTCTTCAGACACACAGTCAAAAAGCCAACTCAAACATTTATACACGTCAGCCAAAAGTAGAGGACAAAAACTTCCAAAAAATTTCCTTGTGGAATACTGAAGTCAACTTCTTTATCAAACATACTGAAATAGAAATATGGAAATACAAAGTAGATAAAGAAATACAAGAACTTTCAGTTGCCAGATATGTAGGTCTTGTAAAACAGTATGTAAATAGCATATTTAACAGCAGCGTATAGCTAGTTGGTTGCTTGAGGGAATTGCTACACTTTCATGCTGCACACACCTGGTAAAACTTCCCAGAAATTGCTTTGTGCTGGAAGGGTGTGAAAGAAATGACCCATAGAATTCCTACAGAAACACTTGTGGTTGTCTTAGATTAAGTCTTTGATATATCTATTCTACATGGAAAAATTTTCTAAGAATGCCAAATTTACTGCCAACAATGAGATTTACTGCAAAATAGTCAACATGCTTCTGCCAAAAGTATTTGCAAAGTTATTTTGGTACTTTAACAGCAATGGTTAATTGCATGCATAACAGTTACTCTATCTGGAATGATTCCTTAACCTTTTTGTGAAGATGTTGGTGGAAAAAAAAGTTGGATTCTTTCCTCTCTTTGGAAAGGCAAGTCCCTAAATTGTCAGGAGACAGAAGTAGTGCCACTGGCACAGGCATTTTGGCTACTTCCCCCTACCTAAAATGCCTCCCAGAAAGATGCTGAGTGATAGAATGACAAGGCATTTTATTATGATTTTTTTAATGGAAATCCACAAGAGGAATAGATAAGGGTGGCATGCAGGCCCAGGCTGTGTTGATAGAGCTGGAAAAAGTTAATCTTTTATGATGAAGACATCTTTCTGCTGGCTGGCTAAAACCACACCTTTTCAAATGAAAATATTGGTTTATGTACGAACAAAATCTTGAAAAATGCATCTTAAGGTAAAAATTATTGAAATTAAGTGTTTTTTCATTGCATTTTTGATGGGCATTAGGCAGGAGAATGTTTAATAATTAAGGAAAAATGACTTCATCTACAAGAAAAAAATGGAACAAGAGAACTGTATGGAATCTCACTTTTTCCATGATGGGAAAAAACAATCTACTTGTTCTGCAGCCAGCGTCTTTTACTCCTCCCACATTATTCTAATCCATTTGCAGGGAATAGCAGATTTATCTCATGGCATTTGGAATGTAACATGTTATTAACTGGCAACATTGGCACATTGTATAAGGCACAAAAGCAAATAAAACCAGATTTCTACACTCAACTGATTGTTAAGAATTCACAAAGTAAGTAAGACATACTACATTTTTATCCCATCGGGATAAAATAAGCTTAGTTTTATAGTGACCATTTGTTATTTTGGCTTCCACACATTATTCATTTGTTGTACTTTATATTCATATAACAGGTCTGTTTCCCTGCCCTTTTTCTTGCTATACTCTTTTCTCAGGAAACATAACAAAACCTTATTTCAAAGAATAACCTTCCACTGTGAGAGTGGTGCTTCCCAGTTGTCACCGACACACACTTTGAATCAATTATCACTCACTAATAAAAAAGTAAAGCAGTAAGAAGTAAATCAAAAGAAAAGCAAAACCTCATAACTCCAAAGAAAGTTTTTGACAGCAAAAGATAAAAGCAGCAGCCGAACTCCATGACATTTGTTGGGGACTTCAATATCACTTTCGACTAAATGGAAGGAACAAAGATAAGGTGAACAGAAGTGACCTAAAATCCTAAAGTAAATTAGGGAAGATTAGGTTAGATGGCTCCAAATAATTTCTAATAAAAATCAAAGAAACTGTAGCGCTGATTCTTTTTGAAGGGAAATGGAAATCTTATCAGGTGTATTTTTAAAATGAGGAAAAATAGTCTGTCAAATTGTTCCAGCATCCTTAATTTTAACCCCAAATTTAAGTTGTGTTGCTTGAGGTAATCAAGCACTAAGAACAGTGATGGTTTTAGGCATGGATAGTCTCAGTCCTTTCAATGGGTCTCTAAGGCATGTTTGTTGTAAATATTTGCTCAGCTTACAGCCCCTAATTCCTTAGCTGAGATATTCATGGTGTACGGTTTGGAAAAAGAACAAAAACAGATATCAAACCCTGGCTTTACAAATATAACACTTAAAATCTTCAGTAGAGTGCTATGGGGAATGCAGGGTCAGTCAATTAAATACATGGACATGTCCCCATTTACTTTTCAGACACCTGTAATCCAGAGCATGAAGCAGCAGCTCCTGCCAAGGCCATTGCAGGTACAGCTGAGGATGTGCTTGCCAGGACAGCCCAAACACATTTGCTCAGGTAAGCTGCTCCTTGAAAAAACGTTTAGATGGGGAAGAAGCACAGCATGGAGCATGACATGCTCCCTGGAGCACTGGAGGCACATTTACAATAAGTCAGATGGAAACATGTAATAGATGATACGGCATTGAAGTCATGCTTAACCAACATCAATTGCTAACTTCCTTAATCTGGGGGAAAGCAAGCAGCCAGCACCTGATTTCAGCACATCCAACAATTGGCATATGTGCTTCTCTCCCGCTTCCCCCATTCAAGCAGCTTTTAATGATTTCTACTGCATAAATATCTTTTATAATATTGCATGTTAGAAAATATTTCTCTAACAAAACAAACACATAAAAGGTAAACTTCATGTGTGTTGTGCTAATAAAATAAATCTAAATACAACTTAATTCTCTAAAATCAGTTTTGTTCCACTGCATTTAGCAATATGAAATAAAAGAAACTGTTTATAATAAAAAAGGATATCTAATGGAAATTGAAATAATTAAATTTCCATAGAAAGGGAAGAAACTGGTTTCAGACATTAAAATATACCTTTTATTATCACTAAGTAGCAAACATTTAGAAGGATGTCTTATAGAACAACCTAAGTTGGTTGAGATACACATCATAAATAAACATGCATGACCTGCTGTGAAGAATGTGATAACATTCCTTTCAGTGCTTGTCAGAACAGAGCTGTCTGTAAACAAACCATAATTTGTTTCAAATAGTGTGTGCTGGATCATGAAATTAGGAAAAAAGGCAACATACAAAACTAAAAAGTTTTTAAATTATGTAGGAGCATACGATGAACAAAGACATATTTCTAGAGTGATAGAATGCACCCAAGATGTGAATCTGAAGGAAAGAAAACACCACACATTATGTACAAGAAATGACAGGAAAGACAGAAACAAATGCAAGCCTTGGTAACACTACAGAGTCAGTTGGGACTCCTCAACAATTCATTTTACCTATGCTTTAGGATTCTGCCAAAAAGCTTTTCTTTTTTTTTTGTTTTTTTCATCTTAGCAAGAGAACAGGCAGCTGTATTTTGATGCATGCTCTGAATAGATGCATTAGATACAGATAACAAATCTCTTCTTTCTGATGTGGTCCTGGGCAAGCATTAACTGAGAGGGGGAAAAATGAGGCTTTATGAAAGAAAAGCTGTACTGAAAAAGCAGTTGTCAATAACCCAGTGTCAGCATTGTCACCCAGCAGTGAGCATACGGCTGCAGAAACACGCTCTCCTCCATCCTAGTCAACTTGGGAAGGATCTCTCCACGTTGAGAGGTTCCTATGAGACATCCCCTCACTGGTGCAGGACTGTGCAGCAGTTAGAGGGCTCCGCACAATGAACAAAAAAAAAAAAATCTTCCTTAAAGTGTACTGATAGAGCTATACAAATTTCAGGGGGTCTAATCGTGAGCATAATCTTGGACACACTTAAAATGGATTCTATGTAGCTCATTAGTATTTCTCTTTCAGGAGTTTTTTTTTCCTTGGTCTTGGACAACCATTTGTTTTTCAGTGACATATACCCACCCATTCCAAGTATTTCAAGACTGATCCAAAACTACTCACATCAGGAAAAGCATCCCCTTCAATCCATGGAATTTTGGATCAGGTGCTCTTTCCTGTTCACCATTTTTCTGTACAAACAATATTAGTATTTTTCTCTTCCTAAAAACAATATTGACCTTTCTTTGGCTTCTCACCTAAACCATAATTCCTTTATGACCTCATCTCAGAGGAAGAGCTATTAATTTTCCTGAAGGATACACAGTACATGTTTTGCAGATGATCTTGATTGCGTAGAGGAAGAAGCCTTCAGCTTTAGACAAACAGTAACATTCCAGCAGCATGATTTAAATTATCATAGTTTCTCATTTTGTGCTGACAGCCACAGTGGTCTAGCCCATTAAAAGGCTGACTATGATGCTTGCCAACTCCCTTTCATAGGATGTAATACAAAAACAAGAATCCTCTTCATTTGGCTGCACAGAATGGAAACAATGTCTAGTCAGGATTGCTTGTGCTCCTCCTTCCTTAATTTCCTACACGCTCTCTGAAGTAGGAGCCTTGTGACCTATGAACTTCTTGTTCCCGAGAATTAAGACCTAAGATTCCACAAAATGAAGCTTACGACAAGTTATGGAGCAGCAAGGCTGTGCAGCTCTTTTCTGCATCTCTTAACAGCCCCACAGGAGGTCACTGAGATCATACTCTAAAGCTTCAGCATCATCTCCCTTCATTTACATTTTATCTAATTTTCTCTCTTCTGTCTTGGTACTTATCACCATAATTGCCTTGCAATGAGTTCTGACAACTACTGCAAGGGTGGGGGAATACGGGCAGGAGAGCAGCTGTCACAGGCCTGAAATCTCAGAGGCTGCCACACTGAAATATTGTATGACTGACAGTGGGAACCCTCAGGTTTGCAGTGGAGAACCCCAAATCAGCAGGTGGTTGTCTATCAGACTTCTTTTTCCACCCCTGGGTTTCTGGCTGTGCTTATTTGTCATCTCACATTATTTATATTCAGTCAGTTTGATGCACAGTACCGAATTAAAATTCAGATTTGCCTGCTGGAAAAGTTAGGGCATGTGGTCTGTGACATCTTCCTGGGTTAAAAGCGGAATTAAATAAATTAAAAGTGATGCAAGTCTTTTAATAGCATTTAATTGGTAATTGGATATTTTAAGAGTAAACAACTGTTAAATAATATTGATGAAAGGTCTGTCAAAAGATGAATACACTGTCTGGTAAAAAAACTGTGTGGGCAAATATTTCAACTGCTCTGGTCTAGCCAGACACACTGTGTCTGAGTAATTCCTGAGCCTCGTCTTTTAAATCGAGCTGGGCTGGATTCCAGACAAGAGCAAATCTATCCTCTGGGTCGTATGGCTAAAGACCTCAGTGCAGAGCTATGATCGTTGCTCCTTCTGTGATTTCCCATTCTTTCAAATCCTGACATTTTATGTTACAACTCTGCTTTTGTTAACATTGCTTTAATCCCCTAGACGCTGCTAGGTTTAAAAAGCAGTAGAATAATTAAGCTACTGTAAAAGGGCTTGTTTCATCATTGCAGGTTAGGATTCCAGTTCTCTAAAGCTTCATATGCATGGAATAAGTCTTTACAGGACTTAGGAGTTCTTCGAATATTTGCAGGATTTAGTTACAAAGTTTCTGTTTAAGTATATATATGCATATTATACATATTATGCATAGTTGTGATGCATACCTTGAATGGAGATGAAAAAAGGGGGAAAAGATTCCATAACAATCCCTTTTAATCCCAAGTTCTGTTACTTTGCTACACTGCGTGCACAGGCTTAGCTGTATGCACAAAACTGTCCTGCTAGTTCGTTCTCAGCAGGACCGAAACCATCATGTATCTAATGGGAATACTCAAGTAGACTCAACCATACATTCCGTACACAAAATATGCATCCTCAAGCTGAAAAAAAATGTAAGCCACAAACTGGAAAAGATTTTCATGATAATGTTAAGTATGATCAGCGTCATTTTTAAGAGCTTACATTGAAGCTTATTAAGCATCTCTGCAGTACTAAAACCAAAAGTTCCTCCCCTCAAGGTTACCAACTGCAAATGAACCTCGCTTGTTACTGTATATATGGAGAGAGAAGATCAAATATGACTACTATTCATAAAATGATGATATTTGGAAGTTAAAGGAGCTGGGCCTTTAAATTTGTCATTGTCATACAGAACTTATTTTTAAAATCTGATGTTGTAAGATACAAGAACAGTAAGAATGTGATAGCATCCATTTGTTTTTACCACCTAAACCAACATGATATTTTAATAAAAACTATTGTATATCCTTCAAAAGTGTTGCAGGATCTGAGTGGTTTAGGTTTCACTCTTAGAAGTGCCTTAAGATCCTTAGGGGTCCACATGCCACAGGCTTTTAGTAAGAGTTAATATGCTAAAAAAAGGTTCATGGTATTCTAATATTTCCTTTATCATATAGAGGTAATTTCATATTGTAGCAACATACCAGTAAGGCAGCATCCAGCTGGGATGCAAAATGATCTTTTCTTCTCTTTATTTCCAAGATTGGAATTAATCCCTGCATTAGATACTGACAGAATTTATTTTGGGGATTAAATTTGCTCAAAGCTTTTGTTCATAGGAAATGCACCATGTGATACGGAGATGACTCTAAGCATTATCAAAAGCTAATAAAAAGACAGAGATAATAAGGACCAAATCAGTAGAACCAAAATTTCAAAGGTAGAATATTCCCTCTGTCTGCATATTTTCTTTCCTATTCTCTCTCCTTTTCCCTTGTACCCTTTCTGCTCTACTTTCAGATTCAAACTCATTTCTTCACTAGGTTATTTTACGGAGTCGATGAAAACCTGATAACCCCCCTTTGCTAAGGAGGCAGAAGAACTAATTGCTTTTTGTTCACTATCTTGGCTGATGGGTGAGAAGCTAAAACCCAATTTATCCAGTAATTGCTACGTTCATGAAAAACAGCATCAAAGCCTTGATGCGTTTTACTGTTGTCTCTTGGGAAGGCTCATGTCTAATTCTTATGCTGATATGGCTCATAATATAGTCCTCTGACTCTTCTATTTGCTCTTGCAATTACAAGGTTTCTTATTCCATTGTGCATATTCCTCTGAACTAAGATTAGCTTAACTGAGCTTCCTTTGAAAACTTGCCTACCCATCAAATGCATCAGGCCTAATGCATTCTGTAGCCACGCAAAATCAATGAACGGCACAATTTTCTGCTTCCTGCAATGATCAATAGGATTCACATAATGGGTGGAAAATTTTTAATCATGACAGCCCAGCATCTAGCAGGCATAAATCTTCCCTGCATTATAACCTCTCCATTACAAATTTGCAGGTATTGAATAATATTTATGTAGCAGATACATTATGAAAAGCAATACAATTAGAACTTCACACTTCAGTGGTGATAGGTTGAGATCCCAGAGGCCTGTCTCCTAGACAATGTACTGGCTTCCATATTCCAAGCGCAAAATTCTTCTTCTCTCCAGGAATTAAGACTTTTGCTGAAGCTATACCTCCTCCTGATCAGAGCCAACTCAGCTCAGGAGAATGTGAGTTTAGGCAGATCATATCTAAAAATAAGTACATTTGAATGAGTAAATAATCTGCCACCAAATGAGCAGTTCCTGTGTGTCAGGACTTGCTTCTCCACCATTGTGCTGACTCAGCTTGTGGATATGCAAAGTCTCTCCCTGGGCCCTTCCTCCTCTGAAAACTCACACGGAAAGAGAAGCAGCAGGCACTGACCTCTGACATCACAACCTGAGGCACGCTTGCCTTCTTTCACAAGTGCATTCACACAACAGGTATTTGGGAGAGAGAAGCAACTCCTTTTACTTTTTTTTTTTTTAAATGAGTTTAGAAAAAGTATAATGGAAAATTATATTCTTAAAGATACTTTTTTTTTTTTTCCCCTTTAATGTCCCTGTTCTGCAAATGAAGAAGCAAAATTTCTTCCAATAGGTTCTTTGTGATCCCAGGTAAAGTATTATAGGTTTTAACAATGGACACATACAAAGATTCCACAAATTTTTGACTCACGCAACTGAGGACAGCCATCTCCGACCCAAACGATGCTCCTCCAAGGAGCAGCAGATCTGGGAAAGATGGGCTCCTTGCCATGGCTGGCCCTTAAATGAGCCCAGGGCAGCCCTACCCTGGGTCCACCCCTTCTGGTCATGTGGGGGGCACAGGTGCAAACAATCTGCCTGTGCTCCCCAGGCAGCCACAGCCCTTACTCCAGGGGCTCAACCACAGGTTCAGGCCCTGACCTAACAGTTCCCCTACAGTCTCAAATTCCATCTGTATTCAAAATTGCTCTTTTCACTTAAATAACAGAAAGAAAATAATCTCAATAAACAGAAAAGATCCATAAAGATCAATAGAGAAGCCTCTAAATGAGTGTTCATTTCATGCAAGGTTTCTATCTGGTAACTATGGGCAAGATTTTGAAGATAGAACTGGGGTGTTTGATGCCTCACTTTTGAAAGGATATTTTTAGTGGCAGTTTTGGAAAACAGAGTACCTACCATGGGCTTTGTTAAAATCCATTACAGAATTCAGTGTTTTGAAAGTTACTTCGCATAGTACAACTTGAAGTGTCACCTTATTCTGAATTCACATTTCTTCTGCTGCCTTTGGGCTTGGATCAAATGCTCAAAGGCCAAACTTGCTAAAATGAGCATAGGACAGTTGCCAGGCCAATTGAGTCTTTCTGTAGGTTTTGTTTTGATTTTTAATGATAGCATATTTGGTTAAGCTAGCAAAGCTGAGATAGCTCAGTTACTCCACACAAAAACGTGCCAGATTAGCACTGCAAAATGAAGCTCAGAAATAATACAAAAATCCAGATACACTATTATTAGCCAGTGAATTTTAATCAAGGAAACTTGAGCATCTAAAAATGTAACCAGTCATTAAAATAATTTTGTAGATTTGACCAGCTTGAGCTTCCATCTTTGCAAAACATCTTTTCAATTGGAAGCACATAAAGTAGTTTTAGAATTTTTTTTTAATTTAATTTGTTTTATTCTTCATGCAACATGTTTTAAGTTAGTTATTAAGGGTTTAAAAAAGTGTTCTCAATCCTGAAATACTATTAATCAACTGGTTATCAGAAAGTGGTGGAGCAGGCCTGGATTTCTTCTCATTGCAGTTGTGTTTATATACATTTATATAATCCCATCTCTGATGCTATTTTAGCTGTAATGTGTTCTGTAGTGTTCTTACAGGCTTGCAGGTAACAAAACATGGTGTCAGATCAAAGATGGCAAACCTTGGAGGAACAAGCGGTCTTTGGAGACAAACTGACAAGAAATTTTTTAGTCTTAAACCTAATATATTTTGTGCAAGAAACAGAAAATGATTTAGCATAAGAAATTCAGTACAACTATCAAGTTTGAATATTGATGTAAACGTTGTTGTCCCAAAATTGTATATGAACAGTGCATTCTCTAATTTAGTGCTTTCTTGGGAGCTCATTACTACAAAATCCAAGTGCTGTGAATGGAAGACTTTGATGCCTAAAAATGTTTTTGTTAGGGTACACCAGTGTTTTTTACTGCCCTTTGAGTCTACAAATCTCAGAGTCTGGATTTAAATTGGGAAGAGAAGATCTGTAGTGAAAAAGCTTAAAGGAATGAAACAGCAGCTGATCTTCTGCAAGTGCCTGAGATATAACCCACCCTTCTGCCTGGCTACGTACCTCACTGGCACCACTGCCAAAGAAAATTTACCTGTTATAGACTATAGCTGTAAGTCTTCACATTCATATTCTAGAAATTGATTTCACTTTCATTGTGTTATAATCACAACCCTATGAATGGTTTTAATGTTGTCTTTTTTTTTTTTTTTTTTTAAAAAATGTCAGAGGAACATCTTCACAGCTCCTTTTGCTCAGTAAATCCGAGCAATTCGCTGTGCCTTTGATCTTAGCTGAGAGGGGATTTCACTGGGCACAAACACAAGCGCGAGCCAAATGTGAATCACAGAAAACTCAGTCTGGTAAGTACTCAAAAAGTCAGAGAACTGTGTCACTGTTCAAAAGTCTGGCACATGCTTCTGTGATAAAAATGAGAAAGTTGCAGGAGACAGCACAATTTTAGACCATTCTTGTAATAATCACTGAAATGACTGCAAAAAGCAAAAGGGTGTGTGATAAGCACTTCATTACTACACTGTCACAACTGTAACTGTCTACATATTTGCAGAGACTTAGAAAGAATATTCTCTCCTTTTCCTTATTTTTATAAGAATTTTCTAAAGGAAGAAGTATTAGCTTGCAGTGAAGACATATGAATGTAATCATTTGATACACACAGAGGATTATAGTACAAGTCCATCAAATATCTACAGAGAGCATAAGGCTTTTCTTACTATTTTTAACATTAATAAGGGGAGAAAAAAGAGAAACTCACTGGAAAATACTTAGTGAATCTATCACTAGAAAGCTAATCAAATAAATAAAACATTTAGTGGGGGACTCTGCTGTTACTTCTCAATCTCAGCTAGAATTTAGATTGAGAAATGAAAAGACTCAGAGCCTCATTAATCAGAACATCAAATCACAACTTCACAACCTCAGCAAAACCTTTCCCACAAGCAAATGTACTTCCTGGCCAGTAGTCTCTGTCTGAAACTGATAATTCAATGCTAGCTGTAGGCAGATAGCACAGGAAGCAATTTGACTGAGCTGTGCATATAGACCGGGTACAGCTGAGGCACAGGGATTCTGCAAGAAATTAAACATGCCATTTTTGCAAACAATATGATTAAAGTTATATTGACTGCTTACTGGTAGATATTTCTGCTATGATATATCCTTCCTTCTTTAAATGAGAAAAGATACATTTACGGTTTTGCACTCAGCCTGTAGGAATCTGCACAGCCTGATTTAGACTTCGCCTGCAGGAAGGTCTCTGATTGCTGATATACTAAAAAAACAGCATCTAATGAATTTCTTTTCTTTGATTAATGCTTCCATTTTGACCGCTTTATGATATGATACCATAATGAGATTCTAGAGATCCAAATTAAGAAACAATCAAGGAAGATGCACAGAATAGTAACTCAGCAGTGTAAATACACATCTTTTCACCCAGCTCATCATACACACAAATATCTACATATCACCACTCCGTTCCTCTTCACATAGGACATCCTACACAGACTCTCCTCAGGAAAGAAACTAGCCTATTCAAGTATGTTAAAAAAGTCACAGTCCTTTTTTATTACCAAGCAATTTTCAAACTTCTTTGTTATCGTTAATACAAAAGGAACAAAATGCCATTGCATTAGCAGATGACCAGCATTACCACTCAGCTTAAATGCTACCATTAGACAGCCTCTCCAGGGTAGGATGCATTTATTCAAGTGCTCATCTGCCTCTCAGCCCCTTAGTTCTCCAAACATTGACAGAGGTCTAACGTTTACTTGTCACCTGCAAGAAAATGCCTTTTAAGACATTTACAGTTGACTGCTAACTAATGAAAACGATCTTTTTTTATTAAAAAAAAAAAATCAGCAGGAATAAATGATAAGAAGGAAAGAAGCAAAGTAAGTGAAATCCTAGAAACATGATTGTTTTCTACACTTGGTGGTTTGGAATAAGCACTGGCTAAATTTTATCACAGCCCTCATTTCTCTTCTGAGGCAGGGGAGTGAGGCAGCTTCCCTTCTCATCAAGTTTTCTCACTGGTAAAAGTGCTGTTCACTGCTCCCATTTCTTCCCTAAAATCGAGGTAGAGATGTGTCCAGCAAAGTTTCAGCCATGCAGCATCACCAACGGCTGCAGTGAAACCACAGCCCCTCACAGGTGTCATCACAACTCTTCCCTCACCGAGCTGTAACAGAGCACTGTCTTACACTTCCGTTCCTGTCAGGCAGTCAGGCCAGCTTCAGGGATGAGAAGTATCTACAACATTAACCAAAAGATACACAGCTGACTGCCAATGCAAAAAGCCTCCTGACCATTCCTATAGATATTTGAGCAGAGCAGTCGTTTTCTTAGTCATAGTAAATGATTCATCTTTGATCCTAAGAACTTTGCAAATGAATGACACCAGGTGGGCCCAGGGTGATGAAATTAAATGTGTTGATAATTACAAAGTCGTCTGCAATTTTTAGTGAATAAAATACATAAGAATTGGGCAATAATAACACCACTCAGACTAAACCTCTCACACTAAGTTCCGTCACTTGTCAATCATGACGCTATGTAGGCACTGCTGTTAGTAACAATTGCACTTGAAGTTACATGTCTTTTATTACAATTTGTAATTTCAACTTTATATACTGTTAACATTTAGCTCACTAAATTTATTCACACGTGAACATGCACAAATACATATACACATAGTTGCCTGGGCTACAAACATCTTAAAAATGATACGCCTGAGTTCTTGTTTAACTTGGTACCTCACGTTTGTAATGCAGTGGCTTCCCCTGAATATTAAGAGAAAAAAAAGATTGCAAAATACATTAAAAAGGCTGAAATACTATCTTAAAATATATTGCTGAGCATCATTTCTTGTCTCCGTGCCCAAAGTAATCAAAATGTTTTACCCTCTTTTATGTCACACATTAATTGAAGTTCCACTGGAGCTGGGGAGCCACAGTCTAGACAATATAAAACACCACGCAGAAATGACAGTGCCTGCTGAAAAGACTTTATGTTCTGGTAGTCCTTTTTGTCATTATAACTAATTATGTAAGACCAAATAAGCCTGCAATATTAACTCAGCACTCAGGGGTTCCTAGAAATGGATGCTCCCTGTGATGCTGTGGATATTAGAAAATGCAGTTTCACAGTTTTGTTGTCAGTGGGGCCATGTGATCTATTATGTACTGACATGTACAAGAGAAAAAAGAGCAAGTCTGCGGTAAAATATCTTTGTTTTCAGTGGCACTTTCCACTGCTCTAATTTTTATTATAGTTTATTTCTGTGTAATGATTTTTTGCTACATGAGAAAATTCTGCTCTGTCCATTGCCAGGCTAGTTCAGGGAGATGTTTAAGCTCACCTGGTAGTCTGATAGCAGGAACAAAAATGTTCTTTCAGAGGAAAAGAAAATTTCCTGTAATTACTATTCATTATGAGAAGCAAAGACTAGTACTTTTAAAAATTATTTAGAATAGAAAAAGAACATTAAATATTTTCTATTTGTATTTTTCAGATTGCAACAATAAAGCCTCTGAATCCAAACTCAACTGTTTTCCAGGAATCCTAATATTTATATAAAAATCCGGTTTTACTGTCTAGAAATATTCTTTTTTTTATTGAAGATATTTCAGAAGGAAAACTCATTTTTATTAGTAACAGGAAAAAACAGACAAGACTACGCTGAACACTAAGAAATACATAATTGCTTTCTTTTAGGTGTTTTGCTTTTGACAGAAGTTAAGTGGTACATTCAGTAGCTTCCAGGTAAGTAATGGGTTTTTTGTCGTATTTATTTGTATTACTGGGAGTGCTATTTTGTTATTGGTGATGCTTTATATTAAGTATCAAAAATTATCTTCTTTCCCATTGAGCATGACTCACTAATCTGGAGGAAAACATATTTCTCTTGATGGCATATCCGTAATGTAATTGCAATTGTACTTATTGCGATGTCCCCACATTTCCTTGATTATGGTGTCACACTGCTGCCAATTTCCCCATTTCCTTTTCTGTTTCATTTCACTAGACAAAGCAAGGCTTTTACTTGCTTCAGTAACTTTGCAAAGTGAGAGGTTATGAAAGAGATCCAAAGCTACATTCACATGCCATTTGGTGCACAATACAGAGATACTTGTACTTGTAACCCAAATCAATTACCTTCTAGCTAGTTCTACAGCAACCTAGAGACCCCGTTACCCCATTTTTTCCAAGGACGCTCTTTTGGAGAAGGTCATTGCTGGCATATTTGATAAGTTGTTTAAGTCTGCAGAGTCCTGCTAATGTGGGTAGGCGTTCTGGCATCGATTTAGGCCTTTCAAACATCAGTTGAATATTTTTTGCATCAAGCACAAATAAAGAAACTAGTTGAAAGCTCAAGAGCATGCACCACAATTATAAGAACATGAGAGTAAATGTCTCTAACTCCTCTGTAACTGCCATACTGTGGCAGAGCCACTCTTTGATTGCAGCTTGATTTTTTGTCCCCATGACTTAGACCCACTCGCTGTCCTCTGCTATCTCTGCAGTACTAACGTCTGTTCTCCTTGTCGAGCATACCCCTCTCCTCTGGCGTCTGTCCTGACCCAACAAGCCAGCCATAAACGTTTATAGGAAATCACTGTAATGCTGGAAGTACTGCCGTGTCTGTGCCTCGCCAGACTGTTTGAATAAACAAGCCGAGGTTCAGCAGAGCCAGGGGATGATTGTTCAGCTCTGGCATTTTACATTTTCATACAGTGGCAAAGCATCTATAAATAGCCTTTGAGGAACATAAACATTTTAGTATAATGGGATTCATGTTTAATATGGGCAATGACTTCCCTTCCCTTAGGATCGCAATTAAAATGTTTAGACAGAATTAAACTGCTTCTTGGGAAGATACTGTGATGGAGAGCACAATATTTAAACTCCCAGTGACTGACAGAAAATGGATCTTTGCAATCAAGCTCTAAAAGAGGAGACAACATAGCTGTTTGTTATTGGTACATATGCTGATGAAACGCGGGCACTTGAGAACCACTGTCAGAATTTTACAGAAAAGCTCTATTTCTAAAAGAAACTGACATTCATCTTTTCTGAAAAAAATCATTAGCTATCTGAGGCAAGTTTAGGACATATTAACTAGCATCAGGTTATTAGCTAAATCCAACTTGGGCAAGACGGATATTCATGGACAGAGTAGTTTGATAGAAATTGCTGTTATTTGCAAGGAACAGGTTTTAGCCACTATATTTTCTCCTAGCAAGATCTGGCTGCAAAGCTCTTGTGAAAAGCTCAAGCCAGGAACAAAGTTGTACAATGCTTTTTATGAGTCCCCAGTTAATCCAGACACTACTAATCAGGGATTGTTTAGCCCTTGGCACAAACTGGAACAGCCTCTGGGCAGCTCCCACCACAGTCCCTTAGCAGTCCTCCATGATAGGTTATGGCAGACTGGAAACATCCAGATCAAGATTTTATTTATTTCAAGGAAGCTAACTAGAAGTTTTCCTCTTTGCTATCCCCTGCCTCCTACATTTAGGAAATCTGGGAGAAGGTGCTGTGACGCAGATTTCTACAGAATATTTTTGCCAGGAGACAGGAACTGCCAATGACTAAATAACAAGAAGAACCTAAAATGCTACCAGGTACTCAAGACAACGTGAGCTGTGCTGAAAAAGCTTAAAAGACAAGAATTCATAGTCTCCAATATTTGGAAATGTACGCCATTTATTCACTAGAGTTATAGTATTCAACTTTTACTGTTCAGCTCTTCTTCAGTTTGCTATTATGGTCTCTCTCACTGAAGCACACTTTTTTTTAGGATTAAATTTTATACTTCATTGTGATTACCGTGCAGACCCACAACATTAGACTATTGAGAACATGATCATACTAAGAATTTATACCTCAAATGCATTGAGAAACTCCTGTCATTCTAGATTGAATTTTGTCCCTGCTATCATCAAGAGGACAATTCTGCATTTAATTTGTTTGAAATTTGTGGTCTTTTGCTCCAAGGGCCCTAGATAGTTCCACAAGTATACTCTGAATACTTGCTCATATATTTTCTTAGAAAAAATCCTTTTCCATATTTTACTACTTACCAGATACCTTTCTGGAGTTCAAGCTATAACACCATTTAACATTAGATCTATTAGTTCTGATTCTCCTCGCATCAAACATGGGTGGAAAATATTTCCGCTGAACATAATTCATTAAATTGTTAAGAGCTGCTGGTGTAATACCATAATAAGAGGAAACAGACACAGCAAGCGGAGACATTTCGGACTTACCAGAGCTATTTAATCTAAGAACCATGTTGAAGAACTGTAGTCTTTGCATTGCAAACAGGACTTTGGGAGCTGTTAATTTCTTCTGTTAATGTTGCTGTTCTTTGTCACAGTCTATACTGCTCTGGAGACATACATTATATGCTTAATTGAAATCTGTTTCTATAATGCTTTTTTGCTTCCACACCTTTCCTAATCACGGTTTGGAGACATTCCATGCTCTATTCAACCTGTGGCAGAAGTTTCTGACATTATGCATCCTTCAAATAATCTGTATGATCATGGTGAGTCAACTTCTGGATGGCTGTCACATGCATTGGCCATGTGGACAGAAATTCTCTTTCCCACTCCTGCACACCGAAGCCTTGGAAGCACGGTGACATTTGTTTTCCCAAATCTAGCTATCTTGGTACAGTTAAAGCTAAAACCTCATACCTCCCTTGCATATGTCAGAAGCATTAGCTTCTTGCAGAGCTATCGTCACACCATGCTGTGCAGGAGACTGGTGCAGCTTGAAACCTGAGATAAAACATGCCTTCCCAGTCAGCGTGCTTGCAGAGCTTTATTGATCTTATTGTAACTCATCAAGACACTTTGATATCCAGTTTATGACAGCATTGCCCTCCCAATGCAGCCAGAGGGGAAGTCCTACAATGACATCTAGAAAGTTCCAAGTGGTCTCAAAGTGCTCAGTCTAGCGCATCTTGCATTAAATCTTCAAAAGGGCAGCATTTGGACTGCACTATTACAGAGACACTTATATTTGTTTTATGAGCATTACCTAAATTTGCTCGTTTGAGACTGGCCTTTAAAATCATTATGAAATACAGTGTGACTTAAAAATTCTACACAACAAAGAAAAGAGTTCCTAGAAGCCACTGAACTTTTATTCCTAGGACATACATGCCATTTCCTTTCAAAATAACCAGAGAGAAACAAATACTAACATATTCATTCCAGCACTGTTTGGTGAGACACAATGTGAACACTTTCACAGACTCTTAAAGGAAGGATTTTCTTGCCTTATTGTGAATTCTCTGAAAAAACCTTGTGTTTGTAATCTATTAACAAAAATTCCAAACATGCCATGAAAACAGCTTTATTTTTTTTTTCCTAAGAAAGAAAGTAAAACTGNGATTTGCATTTGTTTAAAAAAAAGTGTAGTTCTACATGCTTAATGATAAATGAACTTAATATATAAAATATAACAAGAAATGTGCACACATGTAATTACATTACTGTAAAAGTTTAGTTATTTGTTTCAGTGATGTCTACAAAAGCAATGGCATCTTTCAATAAGTTCTGCCAAATTCAAGACTGTCTTTGGTCATCTGACAACCAATATAGGCACGTTGGTCTTCACTAGGAAGAAAATAGGCATATGGGTCTTCACTGCATACTTCTGTCCTAAGTAAAATACATTTGCCTGCTTTATGACAGCTTGGATGCTCTATGAACAGTGGAAAAAAAAAATCCTACTAGAACTGAAGGCAGACAGAAGTCACCATATTGCGAGAGAAGACAGTATCTTCCAGATGACAGGAAAGAAACAGCTTTTTCCATATTACTTTCAAATTTAAGATGAAAACAATATTTGTTCAGCAGTGAGGCTAAGGCTGGGGCCGATCACAAGATTTCTGACTCAGCTCAGATGAGGGTCTGTTGAACGCTGCCTGTCCCACTGGTGTGAGGACCGCATTTGACTCATCACACCATCCGCCTCATTTTCATCAGGAACAGATGGGAAGGAAAAAGAAATGAAAAGTGGGGCACAGTGGAAGTAAGCTGTTTTTCCAAAAGGAGCAAAGTGTGACTGTCAAAGGCATTAATATTTCCTAACATTGCTTCTCCTAATTAGCAACTGTTTGGTTGCTATAGGGATGATTTGTGATCATGAATCCAAAAGAAGGTGAGACACACAAAGGGAGGTGAGCTGTTGTAGCAGAAAAGAACCTCAAGGTGTCGAAGTCAGATGGGTGAAAGGAAGAGAATCACAAAATTTCTTGATAAAGATGTGTGCAGTATTATGTCAGAATTTCCAAATAGCTGTAATTAAAACCTTTTTCACAAGCTGGGGGTTATACATTTCACTGCAACAGGACCAGAGCTCTCAGTGCTTGGAAGATAGAGCTCACAGCAATGCATACCAGGACTTAATTCTTGCCAAATCTATGCCACGTTAAAAATAGAGTGCTTCAGAAAGGAGTATTGCTAGTATACTCTTTAAGAAATACTGCAATTTATTTATTTATTTTTTTACCGGAAATACTGGACTGAGTTTGGAATGAGTCATTATGGTCTGCTGAGTAACTAAAGCACATGTTCATAAGAGCTCTAAATACCATGCTGATTTTTAAACAGAGGCTATGCATATATTTGGGCGGAGAACAATTATGGCTGCATTACTGTTTTCCTGGGAAATAGATACAACATTTTTTTCCCCTCAATCTTATGTTCTTCTGCAAGAGGGATTCTCAAGCTGATTTCAAGAGAGAGTTAAATTTACATTTTTTTTTCCTCCAAAGGAAAAGTCTATCTCATTATGAGTCTTTAAATCGTGATCTGAACTTTTTCTAACAGTCATGCCAAACTTCAAAGAGAAGTTAAGGGTCTGATTAAGTTCTTTAACTACTACTTTGCAAAAATTAGGTCACAATTATCTCTGTCCCAGAAAAGTGCAATGGTGAGCTAGGTCCTATGATCACAGCCAGACTCTCCACGCCTTGAAGGTAGGTAAGGAGACTGGAAACTATTTCCAGGTGGTCAGCATAGACATCTCCTATCAGAGAAGTCTCAAGGGAAATATTCCACACTCTGGGTCCTCACTTTGGCAAAAAGCGATGTCAGTGCAGGAACTGTGTGATGTTCCCAGTTACAGTTTGATTTTTGGGTGGTCCTGTGTGGAGCCAGGAGTTGGACTCAATGATCTTTATGGGCCCCTTCCAACTCAGGGATATTCTATGATTCTATTAACTGACCTATGGCTTTAGGCATTTTGAACTTCAAACAGTTTGTGGAAGCTAGAGCACAAAGAAACAGCTCTGATGTCTTGAACAGGAGAAGGTCTGATAGCTGAGAGCCAGGAGGCTTGTCTGCTTCCTCCCTGCTTGCTCAGACCAGACCTCAGACACCAGGCACTGTCTCACCCAGTTCCAGCCTCCAGAAGCAAAGGAAAGTACTAAGTCACTTGCAAGAAACAAAGGTCAAAAATAATTCCCTGATAGAAGTTGTAAGGAGGACAGAATAAAGCTAGCAGTGAGGAGTGAAGAAATTAAACTGCCCAGGGAAGGAGTAACAGACTATGCTAAAGTGCTAAAATCAACCCATGTAAGAAAACTTTCTACATATTTACAGGAATAGTTGTCTATAAAGGACAAACATGGTACAAGCCAGACAAAAGAACCTTTCCACTGTGTGAATTTTATGGAATCCAAACATTATTTTAAAAAGCAGAAATTATTAAAGTCATTAAAACACGAGTTGTGCTGTTGTGCTATATATTTAACACAATCGTGGGTCTGTTTGCGCTTCCATAGCAATAATATGCACAAAAGCTTTGATATGAGTGATTGTGCTGCATATTAATCTGCTCAACTGAAAAGACAATCTGCCCAGAGTCATGTTTTCTTTATTGTTTATCAGTCAGAATATTTTGGGCCAAATCTAGTGATGTAGATTCATAGAGACAGAATCATACTTCACAAAAATGCTCCAAAAAGCAAAACTTAGCCAGCATAACTGCCAGGCAGCTGTTGGCCTGTGCTTATTTCACATTCTTCAGAAAAAAAAATCTCCTAACTGAGCCTGACAGTAGCACTATTACTTGGCTGTTACTTTGAATGCTGTATTTCCCCCTTACACCCTCAGTTTACAATCTGATGGTCTCAAGCACATGCCTGGCCCTTTGTTTCAAACTGGTGAATTTCAAGCAGGTGAAATGTAATTTACATTGACATTTGGTCTGCTTTCTGACTTACAGAAAAGTGTAAATGTAGCCGACAGCTGAATTCAGGCTTTATGTAAGCAAGCACTACCTCACAGAAATTTGTACAGCAGACTCTGTTGATATAAGCAAAGGTGAAGATTGATTAGAAAACTTAGCTGCAAATGGTGTGGTTATTAAAGGATCCCTGGAAAAGGAATGAGAGAATGATAACTCCATATCCAAAACACTTCTGAGCTGTTGTATTTGTCCTGCAACAGTTCTGGGACTATTTGTATTTAACAGTACATCCAAGGACCTGGCTTTTTTTGCTGATAACTTCTATGCAGCCTTCATCAAGGCTAGGGTCTCTACAGATCTCACTTCTCTTTAAAACTGTTATATCAGACTGCATAGAGAGGAGACTCCTACAAATGAAGGAGAGATGGAGAGGGTGGTATCTAAACTGGTTAAATGGGACCACAGATTCAGGTTAGAAAAACGTGATTTTTGAAAACCTCATCATCAATATCCAAAGCAATTCTAGTCTTAACTGTTGCATGCAAAACAGCTAAAGAAGAAAGTGCAAATCTCAACACCCATTCACTTTCCTTCCACAGTACCGACTTTAATTTACCCTCTGTATCAAGAGTTCACCCTGCTGATGACATATCCCTCCATCATTTGCTACAGTAAACCCAAATTTTTTTCCAGGCAAGTTATTAGATCTCCAACTACACTAGTTGGCAAATTGGTTACAAATATTTTCAGATCTTTCTGTGCCCAGTCCATCTAGCTGATGACATTTGTAATTGGCAGAAATTGCCTGGGATTTTGCTCTTTCCAAGCTCCATAACCTAGGCTTTGGGTTTTTTCTTTTTCTTTTTTTCTTTTTTTTTTTTTTTTTTGATGTTGATCTTCAAATTAGAAAAGGAGACTCAAAGCTCCCTTCTGTGTCTCTTCCCCACCTGTAGAGGGTAGGGAGATTCACCCTGCTGCGAGCCTTCCCAGCTCTGAGCAACTTTGTGCATCTGTGGTATCTAACACAGCAGGACACTGCTTTCGATTAAGACTTTCAAGCTTTACATGGTATTCACAAAAATCAGGGAGATGAATATACTTTATACAAGAGCACAGAACTGGAGATGGAAGAGCAGTAGCAGAAATACGCAGGAAGAATATACTGGTTTGTTTTATCATTTCCTGAGGGTTGCTACTCTCCTCCCTTCCACTCCATCAGTACATAAATTATGCTTGTGGTTCCCTACATCCATTGAATACCAAATCTCCTCTGCCTTCCTTCTTATAAAGATCATGAGTTAGGGGAACAATAATAGCCACATTCTTAGGCTATAATAGCAACATTTAGAGGTATTTGTCTTTTCCGTTTTCTGACAGATCCATTACTAGTTCATTAGCCTTTAGTGGGTAGAGACATTCAGTAAACAAATGAAAGTAACTCCATTTAAGAGCTAGTGAGCTAAATACAGCTCTACCGCTTAGCCTGCTAATTATATGGAGTGTTGCAAGTGCACACTAAAACAAATCCATCCTTTTGCTGCAATTTTAGAATGTCTTGTCCTAAAATTTCTAAAAGCTAAGGCACACAAATTGGCTTTCTTTGTCACATTGTCAGTGACTACAAAGATGTGAAATGGGAAACTAGTCCAGTAGAATTTGTGCTACTTTATCTTGCCATAGTTCAACAAATGTGGAGAATATGTATTTTAAATTCAAAAAAGATCATTATCTTTCCCTTCCACTATTTCCTTGCTAAGGTGACAGATTATTCCAGGTACTAAAAAGCACACTAGCTGAAAAGGCAATCTCTAATTTTTAGACATAAAAAAGATTAAAAAAAAAGGAATGTAACACGCAAGTCTTGATTCTTGCAGTACAGTGAATATTCCTTTATAGTAGAGCATCTTGTTCCAGAATATCTTGTATCAAGAAACAGAATAGTGTTACTTCTCTTCATTCTCCACTTTTTCTTTCCACCTCACTCATGTTCCTGTAGTGAAACAAAGAAGCTGATCATCTTCCAGCGCTTGGACTGTAACCTCTTTGGGTCATAGTCCTTTTTTAAAGCAGTTTTTACAGTTCACCAACACAATGGGACTTTGCCCTGTCTGGAAGTAGAATAAAGAGGAACTTCACCTTCTCCAGCTACTGCAAGAGAAGGCAATAGGAACACAACTCCCATAACTGGATTGTAATCAAGCCACCAAGCCTATCCTTTATTGCTAAAGACAATCCAAATCTATATTTTGTTAGAAATAGTTTGTGCTCCACCTACTTTTATTGGGTTATTAGCAATCTTCAACTTCAAGACTAAGTGCTTTTACTTTTGTTAATGTTGTCTTTCAGCATATCCCTCCCTGACACTTTCAACACCAATCACCTCAGGTACTATGTAGCAGAGCACACAATCTCAACACACCCCAGCTCCCAGAGATGCTACCATTAGCTAACCTGTCTGGTTCTTGTTGCCCACTTCCATCACATTAGGTGACCTGCTTTGGTTAGAAGTTAGAAGAATCAAAAAGAACATGATGACACAATGCAAACTTCTAGAATTATTTCTACTAAAAATGCTTAGTGAACTAAATCTGTATTTTTAGGAACAGAAAGGGAATGCATTTTTTATTTTAAATTTCAAAACAGATTTAAAAATATTTATTGTTTTGATGTAGATGGAAAAGATTTAGAATCATAATCACTGTTTTCTGAAGGAAAGAAATCATGCGTAAGTAACTTTGTAATTAGTACACAGGATTTCATCAAAGAAATTTTCATACTGAATGTGTGTAATGAAAAGGGATTGGACAGTATACCAGATTCCAGGTTTAACATGGAATTAGAATGTTCACACATTGTTCTCTCTGCTAAGCTAAGAGGAGGATACTTCCTGTTCAGAGTTCTAAAAAAATTCAAAATTAAATAAATGACAATAAAGTGCAAACACTCTTTTAAAATAAATTTTTGTTGGGGCTGAAAATGGAGCTAGAATAGTGAATCTCTTTGAGGAATCCTAGCATTTTTACTTGTTTCAGAAGGCTCTGAATGATGTTGTTGGTGCAAATGTTCACTGTATTTTGACAAGTTATGATGTAGATGTCAGAAATACACATTTTGGGAAGGTATGTTATTTCAGGGCACTGTTGTAAAGATGCTTTTAAGACATTGCCTCTTTTTCTAATTGATCACAGGAAGTGCATCTCCCTGAGAGGCAGTGAGAGCTGGGATCAATGACCCGCTAGATTAATGCAGCTCTTAACAACAACCTGCAGAGATTAGGAGGCTGTCAGAAAGATAACACCAGAGATATATAGATTCTTTTCTGAAGCCATTCTCAGCTCTCATGGGTGCTCTGTTATGTTTCTATATACTTAGGTATGTAATATGTACTTCCCTTATAGACCCAAACTGTATTGCGAATTTATAAGAAAGTAGCATTGCACCTCTACATGCTGCTCAACTTACAACAAACTGGGGAAATGTGCAGAAGCCAAGTCAGTTAAGAACTTAGAACAGCTCAGAGACAAAGGAGAATTTTAAGTTAGAGATTCAGTTTCTTCTCTCACTTAAGTAGGGCACAACAGGCCTAATTCAGCTTTCCTAAAGCCATCAAATTAATGAAGTGGCATCATCAATGAATGAGATCTGTGTGCTGAGCTGGGACTCAGGTCTTACTATGTTTAGATGTTAAGTTTCTGAAAGGCAGCTGAAATCCTTGGGCAAGGATCCTAGTCCCTCAGAGGTGGGACAGTGCCTCTGCACAGCTAATGGCAGTGACTATGTTGAAAAATAGTATTCTGTAGCTGATCATTTGCTCTATCAAGTAGTGTTATTGTGCTCTTTTTATCTGTTGTAGTTTCCATGGGAATAAATAGGAGGCATTACTTTCAGAGTAACCTATGTATATAACACCTTTTCAGAGGAACTCATAGATTTGTCTACTGTAGCTCTAAAGACATTTTATTTCCTATCTAATGTGAATTAGATTGGGCTATCCATTGTAATTATTCCTGAAGATCATGTCACTTGTCAGTATTCTGCTCAGATGAAAGGAAAAATGAATTACCTGAATGGTCACTACCTGGGCAGAGAGGGCACTGGTCAAAGGAGAAGAGAAATTCAGAATGTACAGGGAAAGGTTACTCGCTCGAAATCATATTAATTGTGAAGATAAAACCAGTTAGACTCTCCTCTAGGGAATATTAGGAAGATTTTCCTGTGACTTTCAGTATATTATTTTATTGTAAATCAGAAATGGAGAGACCTTCAAGGCAGAAGTTTAATTTATTGGGTAGTTTCAGCCCACAGATTTATCTATGTACCTTTTCCAACTCTGCAGAGGACCTACCATCATTTCCATAAATACATGACAAGGACAAAGATGGACAAAGACAATTAATGTTGTTTTTCATGAGCTTTGTGCAATGTAGAATGTGATGACTTGAAACCAAGCCCCAACAGCCTTAGATAAGTAGCAGTTTAAGAGGGTTGATGCACTTTATAGTGGAGCATTAGGTAGCCCCACACTACCATCAGCAAATGATTACCCATTCTCAACTGCAACTGAGAAAGGAGAAGTCTCTTTTTTAGCAAGTTAGTGAGAAGAATTTACTTAGGAAAAATAATTTTAAGTCATTTCTGGCAATCAAATGAGCTGGTTGATGTTCTATAATTCTGATCATTACTAATTGTTACACATTCATTATTATTCTTTGTCAATATGCTTAGCATCATTTAAAGAAATACGATAAATGGACAGGACAATTACAACTGAAGAAACCTTAAGGAACTGCTAGGAAATTTTCTATGATGTTTGGAATCTGTTTTGAATAGACAGAGAAAGAATAAGATTTTAACTTTTTTTTTTTTTTGTAAATGAGAAGCGATGGTCTGACTAGGGGGCACCCAAAGCGATGTGTACCTTTAGTTAGTATTGGAAAGTTAGCTGTAGGAAAGAGGCAAAATAAGGTTAACAGCTTACAGTAATAATCTCACTACAGGGACTAAATATGCAAGACAGTTGCTTTCCCATACTGCCATTTTGATTAAATTCAAGACATCTACCCTACAAAGTTAACATTTCAACCTTTGAAAGGAGAGTGGCCAACATTGGAAAGCACTGGAGGAGCTAAGTCTATAAAGCTACAGCTTACTTAAAACAATGTGTTTACCATAACATGCTTTGGATAAGAATGACCCACAAAAAAGTGGTTCTTATCATTGCATTTGTTGGTATGCTTTCTTCAGATCACAAAATAAAAACAAAAATCCTACTATATGCATGCAACCACACAAAGATGACTATAGACACAGATGTTTAAAATGCTGAACACTAGTCCCTTCTAGCTCAAGCAACAAACTTAAAAAAAATCAGGTGGCAAGATGTTACACTCATCATAACACTAATTGTACATTAGTAACAAAAATCAAATATAACACTGTGAATATGTCCACTTCTTTCAGACTGCTAAGAGGATGAAATGGAATATGAGTACTAAAAGAAAAGAAAATCGCTTTATTGGGTGTAAACTGTTGCATATCAAGGGCTGGAGTAGTCATTAAAGCTGACTGTAAACCATTAATTGCCTTTGGTAAAACCCATGTGGTGGACAGATCTGAAATACATTTTTTCCAGCCTTAATATTCTGTTTGCAGAAATTCTCTGGAGCAGCTGAGAGAAGTGCTGTGAAGAAATGTCTACACCTACACTATGTTCGTATCAATTTGGTGTGAATACTCTCCAAGATCAGAAAATGTGCGCCATGATTGTCAAAGCATCTGCTCAGGATGAGGCTCTTCAGAAGTGAATTACAGCAGGAAGGAGTGCTCAGTTAGAAATTTAAGTGAGAGTTCAATATTAAATGCAGTTTTATTTTAAGACTGCGGGATGATTATTTCTAAAGTGTTACAGAAGATGGGAAATGCAGGAGATCACATCATGCACAAGAAATTCAGAGACATTTTACATTGAACTCAAATGAACAGTAGCATTGAGGGATTGAGGCTCGTTGTATTGATGGAAACAGGCCTATATAAATTTGAAGAAGTTCATGTTAGCTCCACAAAAGATCTCCAGCATTGAGCAATAAGTACAAACAGGAAAAGCTAGGCACTTCTAGCGCATTATTTTTATTGAAATTTCTTTACTAGCAGATTCTATCAACAAGCAATTTCATCATACTAATGAAGTAGTTTTTAACTGACATAATATACCCATCGGTAATAACTGACAATCAACACATTTATAATCTAAGGTAGAAATTTTGCAGTTCAGTATAGATTAGATACATTGTCCTTCACCATACTCATCTCATTTGCCCCTGGGTATAGAGGACTTTTTTTTTTTTTAAATGACAAAATGTTTACAAAGGAGACAGATCCTGATTCTCATCAAGACTTAATTTTGTTAAGTTAGAAAACAGTACCAATGATGTATATTGTGGCTTTCTGATATTTTCTACAACCTAAAGCTAATACTTCTCTAATCTCTGGAGTCTGAAGATATACAGAGAAGCCAGAAAAATAATTCTAAGACAACAGGCCAAACATTTTTAAATATTTTATGCATTTCCCCATGAGAAGCTGTCAGACCACAACAGGTTGTGCATCTGTGCCAGGTGACCACGTACAAGGCTATCCCTTCTCCAAACCACTCAAGAGACGATCCAGGAAGCCTGGAGGCCTTGAACAGAGAACAGCCACAGAAGGCTGTTTTTGTTGACTCAAGCAAATATATTGGACTCTCACAACAGCTATAACAGATGTCTCAACCATGTCTGAAGAATACCCTGGACACCATAAAGTTTTTCAAATTCTGCATTACAGAACAGCATTACCAGTGACCAGCGGAGAAAAGCATGGTCTGTTGTAGCTTTGAGGTTTTCCAAGATGCTCTTAAAGTAGCTAGAGTTAAAACTAATGTTTAGTCAGCAGTTAACAGGCAGTGAAAAAAATACATTTGACACTTCTCGGCATTGAGCAATTACTGAACTACAGGTTTGACCTAAGCTGGACAGGTTATGTCATGTGTCTAGTATCTGAATACACTACTTACCTAGATCTGTACTGAGTGTGCAAAATGTGTATGGCAATGCTACAGAACAGAACTAAGAGTTAGAGTAGCAAAAAATGTCAGCAAGGTACTATTCAGCAGTAACTAGGAGTACAGGAAGGCAGGCAGGCATGGTATCCCCCCAGGCTCGTTGCTGGACACTTCTGAGTTGCCTAACTCATGCAGAAGCCCATCTTGTGCTAGAACAAAGGTTTTTGTCAAGACCTGCCTGTGACAGAGCAATCAAAGTCAGTCTGTCTCTTTCCTTATTGTGTTTCACCCTGCAGCTTATTCTACATGTGTTCATCTACCTCTGCTGTGATAAACATTGATAAACATATTGCTTCATTCTATATCCACTTTGCATATTCAGTACAGGATTCAGGAGATAGAGAATTCAAATATTTCATTTTAGGGATATCAGCATGGAAGCCACGAACAATTGACATTCCAAGAAACAACGGTAGTTTTCTCAGTTCTAAGATGCATATTTACACCATAAGGGAAAGAAGTTTGGATCCCATAAACAAATCCACCTGAGAGACACCAATGTCTGCATGGAGTCCTATCAGTGAGGCATCTCCTAGCACATGAACTCTCCTGCTCCCAAAGCTAGCTGCAGGATCAGGCCTATATTTCTATTGAACCCTGAAAGTGGAAAGCCACTGTTGTTGCTTTGCTTTTGGCTTGCATGACTCAGTTGGGTGGCCTAAAATTACAAGTGCTAGTAATAGAAGGTCAGCTGAAAAGCTATTATACAATAATAAATACATTTGGCCATTTGATGGCAGTGTTAAATTGTGCATCACAACACATCGGTTAGGTTCAGGATTTTGCTCTTGGGACCATACACATCTCTTGCAGCTCTCCTTCAAGGGCTTTTGATTCACACATCTTCCCCACTCTCTCCCCCAACCCCACCTTTAAAAAAAAAAATACCAAAAGAACAAAGCCAGAGTGGCTGTCAGGAATAAGTACAACGTCAATCAATTATCTGAAAGATGTTGAAACGTTGGTATATAATACATGCAGACATCTTAGTGGTTTGGAAGACTTGAGGTTCCTACAGCCATATTCTAGATCATACCATCAGATTAAAAAAGAATCTGAGTCATTGATTGTCAGAAGTCATCACAGAAAGAAACAGTAAATTTAAAGGAGCCCTTTCTCCTTGTAACACTGCAAATACCAACCTCTAGCAAAAAGTCCATCAGAAGGATTTGCTTTTCCACTCTTATACATCTCTGAAGTACCCAACATCCAGGGCTTACAACTGATTACTAGCTCTGAACACATCATGCTAATAACAAAATAACAATCCGGCTATATTTATTGGTTCACACATCTGTCAGAACACCATTCAGTAGAACGAATGATTCAGAGTGAATAATTTAATGGTAAATTTTATCTTCTGTCTCAATTAGAAGTTGCTGCCATACACCTCTCTCTTCATATTTCTTCACTGCAGATAATTAAGTGAATCAGCTTAGGAAGCAGCCCACATACAGGACAATATTTACAAAGGAAACTACCACACTCGTAGTCCATATCAGCCCCCTTCATCCCCCACCCCCTCCAGCAGTCAGGTGAATGCACAACATCTTACAGCAACCATGGCATTTCTCATCCTATTTACAACTGAGCTACTGAAACTACTTCACAGCTCTCCTAACAGTTGGAGGGTGCTCACTTGGAGAACCCCCCCCCCCAACCACTTCATTTCTCTAGAGATAACTAAGTCTATCTGTTTTCAGCTCTAGAGAGAAAGTTAGGAAGAGTACAAACTGCCAGCTTAGCCATTTGTATTCTAAAAACATTAGGTCAAAGCCCAGCAATGCAAAAATATCCTTAGAAAGCAAGATTTCAAGGTGGCTAATTTAGACTCTGCAGTGGGTCACCCCTGGCTGCCTGCCTGACCCCACCAGCCACTCCTCAGGGGGAGCAGAGACAAGGTAAGAAAAGCTCATAGAGCTAGATAAGGACAGAGAGATCACTTACCCTCATGTGAAAAATAGATGCAACATAAGAAAATTAATTTAGTTTACCACTAAGTTAAGATAGCATTGAACGGTGAGAAACAAAGGCAAGAACTAGAATACATCTCCACCCCACCCTTGTTTCCCAGGTTCAACCCTTTTTTGCCTCCTTCCCAGCTCCTCTTCCTCCCTCCCCAGTGGGACTCAGGACTGGGTCAGCACACAGCAGTACCTCTTTACCACTCTGTCTTCATCACAGCTTCCCCGTGCTCCAGCACGTTTCCTCTCCTCAGGCCACAGCTCCTCCAGGACAATCCCGCTCCAACGAGAGCTCCTCACCTCAGGCTACAGCTTCTGCCAGGCTCAGGCTACAGCTTCTGCCAGGAACCCGCTCCCTACGGGCTGCTTACCCGCACACAGGAACAGCTACCAGCACCTACAGAACCCCAACTAGTTTTCTCCCACTTCAGGACTCACAGAGCTGCCTCTCACACGCTCGTATATATCAACTCCTCACCACCTGTGTGGCGTTATTGACCTTCCATAAATAGATCTTCACTGAGGTGCCACACCTGGGCTGATGGGCTCAGCTGTGCACTGTGGTACTTGCTGGATCTCTGCTAGGTCCCAGCTCCTCCTCACAGAGGTCTGCTCTGCTGCTGGAGATCAAGTTGAGTTCCTCAAGCTGAGCAAGGCAGACCATGAGAAGGGCCCTGGTTCGTGCCAAGGTAAAGAGTTGCTTCAGTGTCTTTCTTACAGCAATTAGGGAAGTTGAACTAAAAACAGTTGTAGACCTTTAGATATAGTTAAAATAAGATGGTGGTTGAGGTAGCGAGTTAGCCTCCTCAGAGAAACTGTGCTTCTGCTGCCTTACTCTGTGTTGCTGCCTGACAGCTCTGTACCTTCAGGCCAGGGTGTGTGGGGCAATGATGAAGCCAGCTCCAGTTGTTTCTTCTTTGCTCCTCCCCTAAGTTGGAGGGCCTGCATCTAGTTGTATGTGGATAACTTGAGTGTTTCTGAGCTATGAAGTGAAAAAACTATGCCTCTTAAACTGCTGAAGGCTCTTAAGATATCAGTGAATAGGGTGAGCTGCCTTTTGAAGGAGCAACCTTGAAATCATCCGTGGACAACCAAAATTTTCTTATTTTTAAATTAATTTTTTCACAAGAGGCTTAGCAATTGCTCCATCATCTCCTACATGCAACTGCTAACGAAGTCAGCTGTGGATGATGCAGAATCAATGGAAACTAGACTTCATTTTGAGTAGAAATTAGTTAAGTATAAAATGCTAAACCAAAAATGTGAGTGCTAATGCCCTCTGTGGGTCATAACTTCATCTGGCTTACCTTAGCTCCTAAAGATAAGCAGCTCTACAGAAAGCATGTGTAATATCCTAAGTTAATCTTTGACTAATTGTAAGCAAATAAATTAAGGAAGAATGTCAGGAAAGGAGTATTTCACGTACATGCTCTTATTTGCTTTATTGACACAAAACTAATTACTGGTAGTAGAATAGCAGCATTGCTGCTCACAACATAACTTTTTTCTCAGATCAAGGCTGGATGCCCCTTTCCATATTTGTTCATATCTTTAGAAGAAATTGAGAAACTTTTGCATAGTGTCCCTTGCTCTTTGGGAGTGGCTTATCTTTCACTTTCCTTGAGGGAAGGAGTAAAGAGGCTTGAAAGCTCATAGATCGGCTCTCTGTGTGATGGTTGAGTAAGGTAGTGTACTGTTCCCCAGAGCGCTAATTTCTTAAAAAGAGAAGAAGATGGCTTTCTTACTTAGTATTTGTATAGCTTGCATTTATTGCCTTAAACAACAGCTTAGTTTATTCTAAGATTCTTTGGAGCATAGACAACAATAATCCATTTCCTCATTTTGGATTTTTACTAAAATAAATCTGACACCATCATCTTCCTGAATATAATCTGAATTTTTTTCTTCATATTACCTGCCTTAAGTGGCCTATAAAATATTTTTAAACCCAACTGGAATTATCTTTCTACCTGATAGGAAGCTTTCAGTTTTAGAGCTTCCTTTTTCCTTGGGTATCGAGTATAACCAGACAGCATAGTGACCTCAAGCAATTGTGGTGATCATCTGAAGATGTTGCAATCATATTAGCAGCCCCTAAATTATTCAGAGCACTTTTTAGTAAAATGGTGCTGCAGGACAATGAAAGCAAAGAACAATTCCCAGCAGATTAGATTTTCCCCTCTTTGTTGCCGTCTGTAATTATTTCCATCAGATAAGTTATTTGCTATGCAAGCTTACCTTCAAAAGCATGTTTGTTAAAAAGAGAAAGGGGAAGAAATCCTTTGTAGGGTCTGCACATGATTAAATGGCTTTAACAAAGCATAATGAATAATAATGACACAGACCTGTCAATTAGAATGTTAAGCATTCTGGCTTGTGAATCAGAAGAGCAAATGATATCAAAATGATTACTTGTTCCAAATAAGTGGGTGCTTGCTGATTGGTGAATATTACAAATGAGTTAATAATTTGCATGTTTCTGGGGAAAAAAAAACTGCTGCTTTAACATACTGACAGTATAGAGAAAACCAGTGTGAAACTATTGCCCTTATTAGCATATTTTGCAGCTCTCCGAGAGGAACTATTATGCAGCTTCTTCTCTTGGACAGCCCAAGGAAATGACTGTACTTCTATACTGTGTGTGTATATGCATATACAAGGCCTATGATTCTCTGACCTTGGTATTACTAATCTTAGGTAGACAGAAATAGCCAGATAAGGCTGTAGTATCCAGACCAAAGAATACATGAATTTCAGCACTATTACAGGAGGGATGACCTGGGGAGGAGTACCTAGATTTTGAGTGGCAATTTCTGTAGCTTTGTCTCTTCAGTATTGCACATAGTATGGTGAATATTTGCATCAGATTGCAGTGAATGAAATAGCTCATTCCTTTTTTTCCTATTGTATCCTTATTTGGTAACCAGGATTTGGCATAAGGAATGTATTAGAATAATAATTTAAACTATTATATTGTAAATGCTTTTGTTAGATGTCTTCTTGGATGTTAACATTTCATTCCAGAGATTTTTTTCTACATGAAGATACTCAGGGTAAAATAGCTTTCTTAATACTGTGATTGTTTTTTCTCATTTCATTGACAGAGATAGGGCAATGTTAAGTGAAATGGACTTGAGGGAAGGGTTTTCTAAGGTGTTTGTACATCTTTCATCACTGTGTACTTCAAAATTAAACCAAGTTATACTAACACTTAGGTATACAACTATAGTAGGCAGGAGCTGGAGAAAAAGCAATAGGTGTCATAAAGGCTTAGTTTTCCATCCAATTTTCCTTGACAAATATCCTTTTCTACAGCCTCTGTGCTCAGGAAGGTCCATAGAGAGAAATGGCTAAGGGTCTATCGCTTTATCACTCTGATGACATTCATTAACCATGTCACCTTCTATTTAAAGACAGAGTTTGCTCTAAGAACTCTATTTTTGACAATACACTATGTGGCTGAGGCGATTTTTCACATCTATTACTCCTGTATATTGTGTCTGAAATTGATACTATTGAATGTATTAGTTCTAATATTGCATATTCATTGAGGGAGATAGAAACATTGTGAAGGCCGCTACCATACCATTGAAGAGCAAGAATGGAAACTGATGGCTTTCTGTTGAGGGACAGCTGATCAAAAGGGATGTTTTAGACAACCAGTAGGTTGGAAACTGTTTTTCTCAGTGGAGAAATGTATGCTAAAGTACTTCTGAGCTCTCTATCAGACCAGTCAGTGTTCTGGTATCAGTGCTGTAAACAATTTCAATGTGATGCTGGATGAAGTGGGGAGAGAATGAGGGGGAAAAAAAAATAAAGGAAAACATATGGTAGGGATTCAGTAGGGGATTTTTTTTAAGAAAGCTTGAGTTTTCTAAAATAGAGAACAAGCTTATATATTTCTTTTGAATACAAATTTTTTAGCAGGTGATAGCTCTATAGTTTTCCATGAATAACCAAGAGCAATGAAGCAACTTAAAGCATGGAAATTCTGCCATGGCTTTTCATAAACTTGGAACAGGTCCCTGAATGTAAGTGATAGCCCTGTTCTGATGTAGTTTGCTCTCTGGTGAGGGAAATCAGCACTTCTGAAGCACTGTGTGTATACCTGCTGTTGCAGAAGTCAGAACCATCAGACTGTTGAAGTAGATCTGTTTAGACCTTAATCCAAAAGTGAACTCCCCAAGGCATCCCTAAAATACTGACTCAATAGCTTGGTTTTGTTAGCAAATGAACTAGAGCTCCTCTCTTTGTAATTAGAGGACACTTGGTTGTTTGAGGACACGGTCCTGCTGCGACTCCCTCCTCTCTTGCCTCCCCCAAAGCCTTTGGCAGCTCGTCTATGTGTTTAGTTGCTCCCTGAGGGAAGAGCCATCTCTCTTCTACTCATTTCACTTTCTCAGAAGAGCATGCAAACTGAGAGTAACGAATTCAAGTGGGAACCATGCTTCACACAGTCTGATTAACGCTTGTATAGGCTTCTTAGGAGATAAGCAGTATTTTATTAAATTCTCACTCTATTAATATTGGAAGATTTTCCAAGTTAAGCACTGGTTCATGCAGGTTGAGTATTTACTGCATGCTTTGAATTTTTTCTTCCTAAAATTTATTTTTCTTCTTAGGCCCATTATTGGGAAAACTTAAGAACCTTGAAATACATATTAAAAACCTTGAAATGTATATTTAAGTACTAACTTAACCTTGTATTTTTTCTACCTATGGGTTTAAGATAAATCAGTATACAATGAGACACTACTATGATATATCATCATGAAGGCCCATGAGATAGAAAAAGTAAAGCAGTAATTGTGTTGATTTGGTCTTCTTTTGTCAACAGTAGAAAATATGATAGTTTTTTATTTAAATACAGATAAATACCTTCTAATACCTGGCTACTAAATCACGTTTTCTGTCCATGTTTCTAAATGATATAAACTACAGATTGATCTGATAATGAGTTATGATGAGCATCCTGTGGTACCAAGAGTAATTTTGTTTCTGTGTGAGTCAATAGGCTGTCATTGACTTTCCCTGTGTTGTAGAGTGACGATGGATTTTTTTTTTTGTATGACAGCACCAACAGCTTCATGTAACTGACTTCACTTTAAGAGGTGTTGATTTAATTCATTGAAACCAGAGTCTGATAATTGTCTTCAGTTTCTGTGTAGAAACCGGCATGCACTCCCGCTGCTGTACGCAAATGTTGTTGGAACACAATCTCGACAAATGATTTAGGCATCTACTTTAGCCTGCTCTGCTGCAGCAAAACACTTGTGCACATGCCTAAAGGTACAGACATGCTCAAGTGCTTTTCTGATTAATGATGGACCAGAGCCCAAGTGTCTCATCTCAAGACCAACATTGTCTTATTACTAGATTGGAAGAATTATTCATTCTTGTACTATTCAGGGAGATTAACATCACATTTCATTTCTCTTTCTCCACAAGTGCTGCAGGTGCACGTGGGTTGGGCTGAGCCCTTGGGCTGGAAGAACTTTGAAATATTGGCACACAATTGCACTAACCACCGAGTGATGTCCTGAGCCCCTGAAGGGCCAGCAAAGGTCACTCACATCCCTGCATGTACCCACAAATGGAAGTTTATAAATGTCAAACACAATATCATTTGGATGAATTAATAAGTTTTTAGGAAGCGAGAGAGGAAATGGTTAAGGTGTTTTAACATGCTGTCAAAATGTCTGCTGCGTGTAGGAATGTTGTTTTTCCTTTTTAAAAGAGATAAATGCAGAAAAAAATATGACAATCAGTCTTGAGCTCAAAAGAGCCAAGGGAAGAAAGCAAATGATGAGAGCATTGTCCTTAATGTGAATCCTGATTTCAGTCTCCAGACGTGAAAACAACAAGGTCATGGTCTGAATTTACAGAAAAATGCAGCCTCCCATTGCCAAGGCACCAGAGACAGTGTCAGACTTAATTGTCAGATTACTGTCTAATCAATGATTTCTCTGATTAGTGACCCACTGACAATACAACCAAATCAATGTGTTTATTCCAAGCGGTCATGCCAATGCTCTAGAAGAGTGAAAATCAGGAAAAAAAATTACAGCACTAAGTAACTCAAATCCCCTGCGTGCCAATTGAAGCTGTCATTTGGCTTGTTTATTTACAGGTTTTGAAAGGTTTATTTGACAATGGAAGGGCTAATAAAGGGAGTCCAAGTCACGTTTAATGACATCAGTTTTCTTATCTTAATGAGACTGCTGCTGTGCACTCTAATATCTTATATTTTTGTACAGTGGAAGACAAAAGATTTATTTTTCTTTATATAGTTTTTGGCCTGTATCTGCCATAGCACTCTTCTTGCTCAGTTCACACTTGTAGGCAGGAGGGCAACGTACTAAAGCTTCACAGAATTGCTGTTCAGGTGAAGAACAAAAGTGCCCTGAAAACTGAATGGAATAACAAAAAGACACCAGAGTCTGTGTCTAATTAATTTTAGATGAAAAGGAAAAATTATAAAAGGCAAGAAAGGATTTCAAGCCCAGAGGTACCTGGACAGGAACTTAGGAAAGATTGCATAACTGTGGAATTGATGATAAAAAGTCCATACAGCAGTGTTCGATTACAAATAGAGCTTATAAGCAAAAAATGTGAGTTATGACTTAATCTACACTGAAAGTAGATAGATATGCAGTATCCTCATGATAGTTGAGACAAATGTGGGTGGAGGAAACTGGGTAATACTGATTTCAATTTGTAATTTACATTTCAAATGCAAACAGTTTTAATTATGTCTAATTGAAATGATTTATTGCCCAAAGTGGGAAGGAAAAAGGCCTGTGTAGAAATACAATTGCTTAATCTTTGTACTGCATGTTGTTCCAGATCCTCATTTGTTTATTGTGTTGAATGCAGAAACGGGAGATACGTCTGTGTCATACCCCTGCACATCTAACTTCTCAAGCTGAACTGAATCATAATATGAACAGAGAGGAAGTCCTTTCTACAGCAGAGAACCAACGCTGCAAAAAGGTGAGCTGTTCAAAGGTGATCTGACACCCTGCTTCAAAAACATGTGCAGCTGAGGCATGGGGCTGTGACCTTGTGGCAATGCTGCCTGTGGGGGAGCAAGGTGAATTTTTTTTTTGTGGTCTTCATCCAAGAATGTCCTCTACAAAATTCTTTCCAAAGTAAAAAGCTGGTGTTGGCTACACATATTGATCATTTAACTTTTTACTTTACAGCCTGATACATAGTAAGAGGTAAATAGCACAAAGTATAGATTATTTCTTTAAGAATATCCATTGACTTTAAGGTAGATGAATCTACTACTTGGAATGTGCTTCAAGAGTTACTACAAATAAATTAAAATCATAGAAATAGATAAAAAAAAAATACACAAACTATCTGCTATAACATGGATAATTGTCAGGTTTTCTTTTGTTTTTTAAAGAGGAATTATTTTCTAGTACAGCCTATAAAAAAAAAAAAAATTCATAAAGCAATGGAAGTGAAAAAGCAGTTGCTTATGCCATATGTAACTGACCTGAGGGAAAGCAGCCTGCCAGAAATCTCTCATGAGGACTAACTATCCATATAAATTCCTGCGTTTGAGTTGATGCTTGCAGACAAGCAAAGGCGCATGTCAAAGTTCTGAAGGCCAAATTAAGACAAAGTTTTTCCAGGTTTCTTTGAAGAGCAAAGCATTTTGGACTATCTTTCAGCTCCTGTAACTCAAGTCTCCTTGACAGCCTATTATTAGTTCAGTCATATTACATTCTCTTGATTCTTTCTGACAAAGTTATCAAACACCCCACTGGGACCACAGCCAAAGAAGCATTCACCTTTACACAAAGGGCCAAATCCTGATAAAGAATGCACAGCTGGAGTAAACGGACTGTTTGGTCAGAAAATAGAGCTAAATGGGGATTTCTGCTGCATCTTGTCGCAGCTGGTGTAAATCCAAGCTACAGGAACTACAGCATACAGGGAGAAATAAAATATATGGCTCAGCAGTGCAGGTTGCTCCCCACGCTAACACTCCTGTACAAATAGCCACTGCAGATTCATTTTACACAGGTGTGCTTTTATTCTCCCTTTATATGCTCTCTATTGTCTATTCTTCCATCCATAAGGAAAGTGGTATTTCTTTTTTTAATCTTGATCACAGCTGCAATATGAGCAGTAATTCTTGTTCTACAGCTTATGCAGTAGTCAGTCATAATACCTAATTTTTTCATATCCTTATTACTTATTATTTCTGATGTGCTTATTGCTTTTTATTTTATTGCAATTACTTGGTCAGATTTTCACAGTTTTTATTTTAATGATCTGGACTTCCATCTTTTGTGTTCAAAGTCATAAATTTCCAGCTGTTCATTCTGCAGAACCTTCAGCCTTGTTAAGGTGTATTGGAACAGATGCCACCACTCTGTATCCTCTTGTTAACTTTTGAAGAACTTAGAGTAGCTCCTGGAGATGAATGTGGTGACCTTTTAATATCCATGCCACAGCTAGATTTAATCATTATGCATGCGTTGCTTCTGCATTGGTAGCTACCATGGGTACACCAGTACACTAGGTGCTACACAAAGGCATGGTAATTCTTGTTGCAATTCCATTTGTTTAAGCAGGAAAGTCCTGAAAGAAAATCAAGCTTTTCAGTTTATTTCATGATCTATTGGCTGCAGCACACTTGTACTTAATCAATTGCAGCCCAGTCATTGCGCAGCTGCTCTGTAAGGGGTTCCTTATACGTGTGTACATGTATGTATGTACAAACAGTACAAACACACAGAGACCAAAGGAATACAGAAGGTGACGGACCTCTGAAGGGGCAGCTATTGAGTACAGAGGAGGAGAGAAGATAGAAAATGGAAACGTGTGCAGGATTTTATTTTGTTTTACTGGTGCGTTTTGTTCCTGATTTACAAACTCCTGCAATAACCTGGAAACATTCCCAGGATTCACACAAGTCTGGTGTCTTTGGTCAGTGCAACTACTTGGCTTTTTAAAACTAAGGAAGATCTCTGTAAACATTTTGTTTTTCACAGGGTAAAATTTCTGTGCTGTAAACTTTAAGAAATATGATTCACCTTGTAAAAGGCAACCATCTGTCAGCTCTAGGTTCAGGTACCTGCTTATCACAACTTTTAGAGATTTTCTCCAAGTAGAGCAGTGCAGGCAGATAAGGAGGAGTGTTAGCATACTGCAAATACCTTGTCATCTTCTGCTGTGACAGACAAACTAGAAACGCATGTTCTTTTAACCTGAAGCAAGCATTACATTGGCCATTAAGAAGATAGATTTTTAAATTGAAGGATTACTGATGATTACTGATTACTTTGTGAACAAGATTAAATAATGAACTTTAATTTACTGTAACTAATTCATTCTCTGTGATCCAAAAGTCATTTTGGAACAATGCAACAGGTGACATTAATAAATATCTAAAATATCTTTTCTCTTTTATAAAATCCATCTAAATCAAGAGACGAATTTTTCTTTTTCTCTTCTCTGACACTCCGTGTCCCTAAAATACCTTATAGAACAAGGTAATATGGTTACAGAAATAAAATAACGAGAGAGAGAGGAATTGAAATGCAGAATAAATAATGGATGAAATATGTATTTTTCTTTCTGTGTCCTGTTCTAAAGTGCTGTCAAATACTGCAGCTTTGTCAGTTAAGATCACTGGTCCGTGCTTGCATTTAAGATGCAGAGCACGAGTGTTCACTGGCATTTCAACAGCTTCTGCTTCTTTGCTCATGAGCTGAGCCTCTCCATCCGGTAAGAAATAAAAGTGAGCCATGGGTGTCATATCCAAAGTAGAAATCAGCCCAGACAACTTTCTACACTTAGCACTCAGAGCAGCTGGGAAGATCACCCCTCCTTACATATGTTTCTTTGAGCCAATACATAATACAGGCTGATATTTTTTTTTTTTCTTTTGGTTTTGGTAGGCAATAGCATCCTTTTCCTTTGCCATCAGTTTGGTCTTCACTTCTGATGTGGGAACGTGTCCTCGTGTGTTTAACATCAACTCCATTGCAGCTGTTCAGCAGACAAGCCCTGGTGGGATTTCAGTGCAGAGGTGAAGTAATGCAGGACACCATGCCCCTGCAGCTACTGGTAAAGCTTGCCTTGAATCAAGCTAAGCCATTTCTCAAGGCCTTTGCCTTTTCACAAGTGCAGACTTTCACCCAAGAGTTCAGTAGTAAAGTGAGAACAAGAAACTGCCAAATGTAGGATTGTAAAAACACTGGATGTTCTGAATTCTCTCTTCGAAGTTTTCCTTTGAGAGTCTAATCTGTCATCCTTGCACACTAAGTACCAAAAGAATGCTCTATTCTTTTCTGTATGAAATCTGCTATTTTATGATTTCTAAGCCAGTTCAAATATTTTTATTATATCTTTGACCATTTAACAAATATATTACCTGCAGAAAAAAAAAAGGTTCAATTAAAAGTTATCTTTTTAAATAAAGTAGTTCCAAAGAAAGAGGTTCATACTTCTCTATTTGTTGAAGACTTATTTATAATGTATTTCATATGTATTTATTTGAATTAGAATGAAGTGGCAGAAAATGTAGGTGAAATGTGAAATATGATAACTATTATAGTTCACATTAATATTTCATATTTTAACATGTAGCTGCATTTACAAACAAACAGCAAAAGATATAATTGTTTTGGTTCTCACAGCTTGGGTTATGTTTATGAAAACTAAATTCTCATATTTGCTGCTTTTATAATCCATACTATGATTTCTCACTTGGTGCCAGACAGTTTGTTAAAAATAAGACATTTTCCAAGGAACCCTCTGTTGTGATGTTTTAGAATTAAAACCCTCTGCCTTAATTTCATAGAGAATATCACTTCAACTTATTCCCAAGAATAGTCTGGTAAAAGTCTGTCTCTTCATACATCAGTATTGGTGAGAAATCATTTCTTTGCCAACTCTGTATGTCAATGCGCAACTTGACATATGAACTGGAAGGCACAAAACTGTGTAATGGGGAAAAAAAAAAAAGGCAAAAGCACCAATAGGGAGAACATACTCAAGGGTAAAGATTTGCTGAAGTCTAAACTGAAGTTCTTTCTCCTGAATGTTACTGAAATATCATTGTAACACTAAAATCAAATGCAAAACTTATTTCGCAATCTTTAAGCGTATGTCAAACTCCTACCCAGGGAATGTTTGTCAGAAATATGCTGTGTACAAGCAGAAGACAATATTAAACATTGCCAAATGAAATCTAATTTCAGAAATTATGCTGCAGTACTCGACTCAAACGTCTGCATGTGTTCCTCGCACAAGTCCCCATCTCTGAGAGAAGGCCCCTCCATCTGAGCTGGGAGAATCAGAGGGTTTGGAAGTGGTTAGAGGTATCCCCTGCACACCTGGTGCTGTGCCAATGCTACCTAGCTCTAGAAGGTGTGATCTCGCTTCTGGAGGGAGCAGCTGCTTTTATTCTGAGATGGTGGTGTTTCTTTTTTTTTTTTTNAGCAAATGCATTTCTCCTCTTGATGTCCAAAGCTGCAGTGAAGTGTGGTGGTCATGTTTGATGCACTCCGTTCACAGGACATACCAGATTTTATACTGGGTCAGAAAAGGCTCACCCTGGCCCTTACTCAGCTTCTGATGGGTGGTATGGGAGATGATTTTTAGAAAAGGTGGAGTATGCACATCTAGCCACTCTCTGCAGCTTATTCTCCTTGTAATTCCACAGCAAAACCAGTTGTATCTGACGTTGCAGAGCACATTTATGAAGCTGAACTCATGAATGAATTGAATTTCATTCTAATTCCTGTTTAGATTCTGATTATATCTGCGCGTCTCTGCAGCAAGTCTGTGGCAAAGAAATCCAGAAGTTTGGTATGTACCGTACCTGCCTGTATTTTAGAACAATTTCTACTGCTTTGATTCACTATTCTCATTCCCAGATTGTGGGATTTAGTGAAAAACAATACTGAAAGCACAATGTCCACAGTCCTCATGATTTTGTAGATCTCAGATGAATAATACCCAACTCCAAACTTTCCAATTTATGCAGTTCAAAGGGGAAACGATGACAACGGAAATATTTCTTTTTTCAGAAATCATTTTCCCTTTCTAACCTACGCTACTCATTTAGAAACCAGGAGAAATTAAGTACATTTAGCTGGCTTCACATGTAAAATGAGACTATGTTCCCTGAAAGATGCTTGTGAGCAATGACAATGGGAGGAGTGTGTATATGACTGGCGCACAAACATTACTGAATATTGATGCAAATATTTATGGCTTCTGCAAACAGAAATAAATTATATGTACTTTTGGTAACAGCCAAGTACTCGACATTGTGAGGGCTGTAGGCTGGAAGTAGCTCTGACACCACCACCACCTTCATATATGTGACATAAATCAACATGTAATCAGATGACATTTTCTGCAAAGCAGTACTTTTAGTAATCATTCCTTAATATTTAAGATTATCATATAACTACATGGAATGTAAATAGATAAAATAACCACTCTGAAGACTAAACAAATGGAAGTCTAAGTTAAGTTTGTTAGCTTTTCCTCTTCACTGGATAGTGATATCCCTGGCACGTTTGCTTCTGATAATGTAAAGGGTCTTACCTGAATAGCAATTGCATTTTCATGAGGGCCTTACATAAACCAGGTTCTACTGAAGATCTCGGCCTAATTATCAGTTTTATGCATTAAGAATTCTAGGAGCGACCAGCTCAGAGGATACACCTTTTAATAGTACCAAAAAGAATAATACTGAAGTGGAAAAGTAGTGTGCATGTGTCAGTTTCCCAAAATACAGTATTAATATTTGTCAACTATTTTTTTTCAGCTGTTAAATATCTCGTAAGTATGGCATAATAAGCCTTCTGGTAATAGGTGATCACGTTAGTGACTGCTAGCAAATGAAAGCTATTTTATGACAACTGCTAGAGCTGCCTCAATACAACTTAATCTCTACTGACCTGAAACACAGCTTCAGAGCAAACTAAAAAAGCTTATAAAGGACCAAGGATCAAACTTCTTGCTGTTCTGCATCTTGTGTCTTCATTTATCATTATGAAAAGCAGAATAAATCAGCTGCTTTTCAGATCTGATTGTATTATATGCCCACTTAACAAAAAGATGAAGGATGACACATGTAGGAAAACAATGGGGAACATGCCCATAGGAATTTATATTGGTACAGTTATGCACTTGATTTTTGAGCAGTCGTATTTTTCTCTTTGGAGAGCACAATATTTAGGGAAAGACTTTAAGCATTGTGCAAAGAAAACCAATACATTATTTAATAATTGTTGGCATGTGCTGATTCTTGTTAACAAAACTATGTTATATACTGGAAGCTAAATAACTTAAATGGCTATCCTGTTCCAACATACATAATATACAAAATAGGAAATCTGAATTTGCTGCCATTGTCAGTAGAAATCAATAGATGGAATTTTCGGTGATATGTAAAGGCAATGTGGTGGGAAGCTAAACTGAACTGTGAACTCTGAAGTAACGTTTTGCAATGTATACCATATGGTGGAGTCAGTAGCTTAATAGCTGAGTATACAGTATCACTGATGCCACTAGATCCTTATCCTGAATTTTTCAAAAGTGCTGCATGTGAAAGTATAGCTTAAGTGTTTTGAGGACGAAAAACCATATCTTGGCTATACCATTCTGGATTTCTATAACAAACAACAATGTATAAACTCAAAATACTGCTTGTATGTTAGCTCATAGGAAGTCATATTTCCATTTCAGCTGCTGCATATATGTTATTAAATGTCATCCCTGTATTGATACACAAAATATGACAGACATATAAGTGTCAAAAAGGATTTGTGTAGTATGCTGGTAACCTGTTTTGAGGTGTACCAGTGTGTTACACCTGTAGCTATGAATCACACTGTAAACCCAATTGTAAGACACCAGAATTTACATGTGCTTTACATTTCAGGGGATTGTTGTCGTTTGCTGTGATTCAAAACTCTCAGTGCCTTTGTACTCCAAGAGGGCTGCCAGTTGATATGAGACAAATTTTCGAATCCCTGCTTGCAGATACCTGAGTTCCTGTTGGTCTCGCAGTGCTGTTCTCTTCTGGGCAAGTTTGTTTGCGCACTTTCAAGTGCGCACGAAGAGTCTCTGCAAAGAGGAACGTAAGAGTATAAAGACATTGTTTGCTGGCCAGCACACTCAGGCAGACTGAACCAGCCATCTGGGCTGAACAACAGTTACCACTGCACCCCAATGGATGGAGAAAAGGCCACGGTCCTATAGTTCTTGACTCACCACCCTTTTTTGCCATTAGGATTTTCATGAGAGGGAACACAGGGCAGTGTTTAGTACAACCCAGCTCAGGAAATTCTGCAACCAAGTTTGAACAGATGCCCTTCTCCATGTCCTCCAGGCATCCAGCAGGGACATACAGGGAAGGTCAGTGATGTTGACACTGATCTAGGTTATTTCAGAAGGAAACACAGGGCTGCTACAGTTCAGGTTGTTGCTGGATGTGTTCAGATATTGTGAAGTGCTCCACAGTGTCAGCTTTACAGGTTAGTGGCATTGCAGAGACAGGGCTTCACAAGCACAGCTTTTTCTCGTGTCTGGGTGGGTGTTCCATATAGCAGTTCCAAGACTTAAATGTTTCCACACTAATTCAAGCGGAATTGATTGACCCTCATGCCTTCACAATGGACTCAGAGAGGTGAACATTTTTTTAACCACAAAAGGTGTTTTCATTTTTAGATGAATGGATGACATATCTGGCAATTTTTAGAGAAATAGTAGCAGAACTAGGTAAACCTTTCAAACCAGTAAAAATGCATTTTGATGATACTGCATCATGTTCTGCCTGCCAATAATCCCTGATTCCTATTTTTTTTTATTATTTTTCCTTCAAAAAATCTTGTATCTTTAGTCAGAGTACAATGATAATAAATTCCTTCTCCCTACAAATGAAAATACTGTAGCCTTTGAGAGGACTGTTACAGCCTTCCAGTCAGTATTTCCATTCCATATTACAGAGTGAATTTCTAAAGAACGGGGTGAGTGAACTTCAAGTAAAGATTCAAATATGAATAATATTAAGCTACTTTTAAGCCATTAAGGAAACATTTAGACCTTTGTTTGCTTACGTGAACCAGATAGTTGTACTGTTTGAGCTCTACTCCTGTATCCTTCTCAGAGGCTAAAGTATCCATGGGATACTGTCTCCTCAATCATTTGTTTCAAGAAAACAAATAATTCTACTTTGCAGTATAAAACAGAAATAAAATAAAACCTGGAATAGATGACTTTGAGGTCACATTTGTCAAATTGAAAAATGTCTGACATATTTGTTAGGTAGTGGGAAAGATGGAAAGAGGGTACAGATCTCTCGCCAAGCAGAAAAGATAATGAATAGTGAAACATAGTGATGATTGTCACTCAAATAGTTTTCAATAATGAGATTCAGCCTGTGTGTTCCTAGCAACAGATGCTCTCAGAGCCCCTGTCATGAATGACCTTTAAGCACAGTATTTGTTGCAAAGAACCACATTAACCATCTCGTCACAGACTCAGATATCCAATATAATGCTTATGTTCTTTAAATCTTTTTTCTTTTTCTTCTTGGTAAGGATTGTATGAAAACAAAGAGGATGTGACATATAAAAATATTTGCTGTTATGATGGAATATGAGCACTAATGTTTATTCCATTATGTTGGAAGAAAAGGTTATGTAAAACATTATGACCAGTAACCGTAGCAGGTACGGCTTAAAAGATAAGAAACATATCCGTGATTCTTATGGAGCTTCAGATATTTTGGACAAACTCAACTTCCATACTCATTTACATGAGTTGTTCTACTGATTTTTTTTACATTCTTCATACTAAAAAGGAGCTATATTGAAAGTGTTTTTGAACAGAGCTATGGCATTAATGCTCATTTTCAACTGTATAATTTTCTTCCTTTTTCCCTCTCAGAAACCTTTCCTGTACAACACAATCAAATTTCAGAATTCTTTTCACTTCTTTTCCAATCCATTTTCCCCTTCCCTTATGTGCCCTAAAGAATATCACGAACTACAGATTAGTCTGGAGTTAATTGCATGTATTATTTCACAGATGCAATTTCTGCATCGGATAGAATCCTATAGCTGGGAGTACTATGGTTTTTAAGTGCATTTTTTATCCAGAGGAGTTACTGTAGTGTATATAGTCACATTCTGTTGCCAGCGCTAGTATTTCATAAATTACAAAACTCTAATTGGACACAAACAACTGTGTTATATATGAAAATGAAAAAATAGTAGCAATTGCTATCAAGGAAACAATGAAAGGACAAACAGATAACTGAATGAAAAATTCTCCAACAACCCTTCTTAATCTCTCCACCTGCTTTCTTCTGGGTGGTGGCCAAATGGAAAAATGAAACAAGTCTTATGATTTATTCTTCTGAACTCTCATATAGGGGCTATAGAAGTAACAGTAATATTTATTAATGTTTGCGAAGAGTGCAGTTTATTATTGATTTTTTTCTCCTTTTTTTTTTTTAGCTACTGGCATGTAGAGACTATGAAAATGTAAGAAATATTTATAATATTTATTGCTTCAACTGCAACATTCTTTTGGCATACATAGTCTACTGAATTAATTCTTTCTTCTGTTTAGTTGTTAATTGGAATTTATGTTCGTGTTGTGAAACCTCACATATTCTCATTTATCAGCAGTAACTCAGATTAATACTACAAAAACTAAGATATTTTCTGCAAAGATCCATGGTTGACAAATTAATCAGGAAAAGATTTTTCTATTATTAGTGTTCTATTTTTTGAGCAGTCATTAGCTAAACATACTTTGTATTTACATATCTGCAGTGAAGCGGTAAAAGATAAAGTCACAGAATTTATTTCAGTTGATAAATTATCCAGAAAGTGGGAAATAATTGAGTTAAAATTTGTGTAAAATTCCTTGGAAATAGAAATTTAAAAACTGACATCCTGCAGGATGTCTCAAGACTAACAACACTGAATAAAAGAGAAAAAACAGAATGAACATCTTTGCAAACGTGGATCCATACAACAGGATCTCAAGCATCACATTAGAAGGCAAAAATCTCTGCCCAGTGAGCACCAGGATGGGCTGACTCCCAGCGTGGGGGTGCTGACGTGCTTGCCCTCTCAGGAGAAGTGGGGCTACTGGCAACATGGTGTCTGCAGAGACACTTAAGCCAGTCAGCAGAAAATGGCATACACACACACACAAAAATACTTGCTTTGCTTTTTCCTCCCTGATTTTAGCTCTGAAGACCCGAGCCTGTGCATCTCTTTGCACTAGGAAGCACCTCCTTGATTTATGCTCTTGAATTTCCTCTTTATATATCATTAATCAGCTTATTGCTTTCTTTTCATTTGGGTGTTAATAAATTGAAGACAGCTCTCCAGCTACAGGAACAATGGAAGGCAATATATGTTTCACAGAAAGAATCAAGGTGTGCTTGAGTTGCTTTGCTAATCAAAGAGAATGCTACAGAAGTATGATCTTGATAGTGGGGATAACTAACTATAAATTGATTTAACAAAAACAGTTTTGGTCTTTTCCACATAAAAATCTTCACCTGAAAGAAGGAAAATATAATTTAGTGAAATTCTATGTCCTGTGCTGTGGAGGATCATCACAACTCCTTTACATTATCTGCCCTTTATGCATTATGAATCACTGTAATGTTTGAATACTTCGTTTCCCTCATGGCTTTGGAATTGACAGGATGTACACATTTGCCCTTGGGTTTGTTATTTCATACCACTGCCTGTAATTTGCATGTGTATTTTCATTTTATTTGCTCTTGTCAGTTCTTTACACAGGAAACAAGTCTATTTGAAGAAATGCAAAATGGTGGCTTGGCCAATTCTAAAGTGAACTGTGTTGTGATACTGGCTAAATAATGCATGAATGGATCTGTGCTAGCCATAACTCACTTCCAGTGCTACTCATTTCATTATTATATGTCAGTTCCCTTTCCCGTCAGGATATCAAATGGCTGTAAAGTGCAGCGTGCTGTTTTTCTTATCTTTGAGCTAAATGCTACATTATATCACATTTTAGGCTTTTAAGATCTCATAATGAGGCGCACATAAAGTCTAAAGTGATCTTGAATAGTATATCTGTGATGCAATATGTTAAAAAATGATACAGCACCAGGCTTGAGTGTCATGCCATTGCTATGTCTCGTTGGTAGAAATGAGCATGACTTAAATCATTCAGTCATTAGAAGAGAAGATATTTTGCTGCTGATTTACTGTAGGATTTTGGGGACATTTATAAATACATACACAAACACATCAATTTGGAGACTTCTAGAGATCAAGGAACTTGATAGGGCTGAGAGAACTATCTTTGCATCTCTAGGATTCATCATCAGAAACTGTTTTCTGGTTTAAGCCACCATACGTGCTTGCTCTAAATCTTTTGGTCTTAACCTTTGAATTTTTACAGCATGAGCAGGTTAATCTCTTTCTCTTACAATATCCTTCCTTAAACGGGAAATGGCACTTTGAAGATGTGGCATACTCATTGTTCTTTTGGATTACAGCACTGGAGCTGAAACTCTATTTTTGAATCAGAATGGCTCATGAGGTATTAATATAGCTATGAAAGAATTTACTTCTGTTCTTTTGTGGAACAAGTGGAATAAGAAATGGATTCGGTGTCTAACATGCCTCCTGGAAACATATATTTGAGTTGCTAGCTTTACAACCTAGTTTTTATATTCCATATTTCAGCTAACAATGGCACATTTATTACAGCATTTTCTTAAAATAAACAATCTAATAATAAGTGTTCCTGCATGGTATGCCACCAAACAGATGCTTGAAAGAACAGCAGTGATTCAAATAAAAACAAAATAGGAAACTCAAAAGGTCACATCACTTACTGATATTTTAGGTGTCAAAATTCAACTGAGCATAAATATTAAAACTTAAACGTATCAGCTCTTGGAAAAAAAATTCAAGAATCTGCAACATTCTCTGAGTCATTTAACCATTTCTAACTATGCAGTAAACTATAGTATGCATAAAAAATTGAATTTGAGTTTAATCTAAGGTATACAAAACCATTCTGACAAAAAATCAATAAACAAAAAATCTCTTAAAAAGAGGTTACTCTCTGAATCTGAGAACATGTTATTCTTTACCAATTCCAGGGCTACAGCTGTGTCCTGGGCAAGTACCTACAGGTACTGAAGCCCTGTGTGGGGCTCCATCTTCTGTTCAGGTCACTGAGGCACCGCCACCACTTCCTATAAAACATCAATTTTATCTGTTCTGTCCCCTTAAAATCCAAAAAACTGGGATAGATATGTACTGATGCCCAAGTCCAAGCATCTGTGGGCAGTGTTCAAGGTGTTACCAACCTAAAGAGCTGCTGTCCCTAACAAGACCAGGACTATTGAGGACACGACATTGCATTGGATTCTCGGCTCTGTTACTTCTAGTACTCTAATAAAACGAACCTCAAAAAATGCAAAATGTGTGGACAGCTGGGCTATCAGTACTTGCTATATTTGCACTTGGGAAAATAAAAAACATAATCACAGATTTCTGAAAAAGAGGCAAATCTAAATGACAGCAGATAGAGTACCTCAAGTCAGCAAGCTCATTTTTCTCCTCTTTCCTGTCGACTTTACAGATACAGTATCAAAGAATAAGGCCAGTGGTGGGAAGAAAGCGCAACTCCATCTGCTGTCATGCTGTCCAGACTGGTGGTGTGAGAGTCCAGCAGCACGGCTTAGGGAGCTCAGTGCACCCCAAACCTAGTATTTTAGCTTTAATGCAGGGACATAATCACAGACCTTCTAAGTGAGTACCATTTGAACAAATCTATTAGCCTTACCCAAATTAGTCTTGCTGTTTATAAGATATTAAATGCACTACAAAGTCTAACATGTTTGCCATGCTCTATAATCAGAGCACCTGTTTAAAAGCTCACTGCAGCTGTACTTCCCGAAGATTACAGGCCATTAGGCAAGTTATGCAGTACCTTATTTTTATAACCTAATCTCTCTTCCTCTTTCACATTTGATTTTAGAACCATAAAAATGAGATTCTTCCCCCTCCATACACCTTTTCCAAGTCCTTTACTGATTGAGACGAGGGGAGTAATATTTATACAATGCTCAGATCTAATTTCTAGTTGCTATGGTAAAACACTGTCATAAAATATTTCATTAACTTTTAATCCTATTTAACACAGTTCTTCCCTCTTGAGAGCATACTGAAACTTGGGATTCTTGTAGGACATGATTTTGATGAGAGATGCTAAAATATTTGTTTTTATTTTTTCTTGAGTTATTCTTTTACAATAGAAGAACAGAAGAAGACTTTGAATTGGAAGATGTTTCTAAAACATATGTTCATGGTGCCATTCAAGCAGGCATGCAGCCAGTGTCCTTGCTCTCTTGCTCTCTGCATGCCCTCACTGTGCTGCTACCCTGCACATAGAGGCCAATCCCTCTCGTGTATGTGGCCGGACAACTGAATAGACTTCTCTGCTTTAACTCAGTGACCATCTGCATGATCAATCTGCTTCTATATATTCATCTAACAAAAAAATAATTAATACAGGTTGCTGGAGTTGGCTTTGCTATCCTTTTTGTACTGATGATGGAGTTTTTGCTTTGTTTCTGATGGTTTATAAGAGCTGGGTAGTAATAGATCAGATATTACATATTTTCTAGTTTCCATCATATCATATATATTATGATCAGGGAAGAGGTGGCCATTTTAAAACAACTTCTGTAGTAAGCTTCTCTAAGAAACTAAAGAGAGGGAATACTTTTAATTTAGCTGTGTTTTCAGGAAGATGCATGTAAACAAAGCCTGTAATTAGCTTATTTCCAATATTTGCAGCACTCTTTCTGAGTGTTACACAAATTTCTGCTGAATGAGACAGTCTACAAATAATCCAATTACAACACATTATCTATTTATTATGTCAGAATTGAGATTTATTATGTCCTGCTTGGCAACTGCTTCAATACTGTGTAAATAGAAACAACAACAACTGAAACCAAACATAATCACTCAAGTTTTTTTCAGACAACAGAAAGATCGTTAAGTGATGATACAAGATAGATAAATTATAAATGCACAGCACAATGACAATAATCATTAAGAGAACTCTTTCTCTATATACAAGTGAAAATAGCATCTCTGATTTATTGCAGTTGTATGTAAGCCACGGGAAGGCCAGGAGTTGAAGAACATTAGGCTTGCAAGTCCTGTTGAATGATTTTGGTGCCTTTGTGCTATCTTCCCTAGGTCAGGGGATGGAAGAAGGGAGGGAAGGAGCAAGCAAAATGGGCATGGCACAAGCTGACTTCCGTCGTTGTAAGACTTCATTTTTGCCCTTCTTTTATTAGCCTCGCTAGCACATGTTACTGACTGCAGCATGCAAGGATTGACCTTCAATTTTCACTTAGAAAGAACATGGTGTTCTTTCCTCACACATCATTGTCATACAGTGAATTTCATTGCAATTTACCTATTCAGACAAGAAATCTCTGACAAATGACCAATTTAAACTTTCCTAGAACACATCTAGTTGATATCTTTTAACTTGATAAGCCCTCAACTTGTGTTACAGTGCATTAGCTAATTTGGAGAAAGACTGTCTTGGACATTGCAGTAATTTCAAAGATACATAGATGGGCTTCACATTGACACGGCAAATATGATGAATACTTCAGAAAGAAAGAAAACTGCAAGTGAATATTGAGATGCTGTAACAGCTGCTGAATGTACTCAACTCAATATAATTTACTGCACGATAGAACTAAAGAATACAAATACCTCCCAGATGTTTTTGCTTTTAAGTGTGCTTTAGTTGTCCCTTCTTAATTAGGTAGCTGGAACACAGTACTAAACTTTGCTCCTTCCTTATTTTCCAATCACTAAGAGGTTACCAGTGAAGGAGGGGAAATAATAATGTCAGACAGTCAGAAATGGACTTATCCCCAAAAGCTTTGATTGGGTTATTATTAGGAAAAGGAAATAACTTTTTGGAAGGTAATAGTTCATACCAGGAACTTGAGAGGAGACAGTTGCTCTGGTTCCCTTGCCAGAAGCGTTTAAATCCTTTTTATTTCTCCTTGTTAAATCAATGACTTGATAGGTTTGGTCCAACATCTCTGAAAATCTTCAACCAAAGCCCAGGGCAGGATGTTTAATTTTTCAAAGGTTTTGTAAGTTTGTTGTTCTAATCAATACTATGGTTAACAGAATGTTGCTGTTATGTTTCTAATTTCATACTTAATGTATTATACAGTATTAAAGTAGCAATTATAAAAACTCAATTTCTCCCCATCACTCTCTTTTCATAACATTTGCACTGCCTGTTAAAAGGTTATCTTTGTACTTTCCTGCTTGGCCCTTTGAATTGATGTCAGCCATGATGTATATGTAAGCTATGTAATATTATATAAAATGGCAGTAGGCGGCGGCACTAGCTCTTAATCAGATTCCTACTCTGCACAGTGTGTACTGTACTGCCTGGATCCTGTTCCACAGCATCAGTCACATAGTCTAAGTTCACAGTCATTTTATTTTTGATGTCCTCTCTAGAGGTTAGGTCATCTCAATGCTTACCCGTGAGACCTTTCTGACCGGGAAGTTCAACCTGGCTTACGTTATGTGACTGTCATTAAAATTCTCATATTGAGTCAAGTCACCAGGAATGTGAGTAGGAAAGTGAAATCTTGACAAGCCTAATGGTCATCTGAATCTACTGTGATTTATTAGTTTGTCCCCTGAAATAAAAGTTTTAACTCAAATGTACTATTCAATAACAGACCAATTGACATAATCTGTCTCAAATTTACTCAAGTGGCAGTCAGAGCAGGACCTTCCTAAGGCCCTGTATACGTGCTGTCTCCTGAATGCTGGTGGAGAAGAGCTTTGGACCAATATTTTCTCATGTCTCAGGAAGAAATGCAAAGCAATGCATGTCTCCATCAGAAATCTTTCAACCAGTGCATGAATTTCTGGTGGGGGATCTCTGTGTAATTATCCAGTGAGGTGCAGTGAGGTGCGGTGAATACTAAGGAGCTTTGATACTAAGGAGAAAGAGGGCTTAAAGAGGTTTTTTTTTTTTTTTTCCCACCCAGAATAAGAAGTTGCATTCCAAAAAATACAATATTTTTTTGGAAAACTGACATCCTGTTCCAGAGTTATTGGCAAACGTTCTTAATAATTTGGTGTTGCTTTGTTATTTTAATTATTTGTTTTATTTTACAAAAAGAGTCCTTGGATTATTACATATTGAGTTCATAATCTGCAATTTGGCATTGGCTTTGTGAACATATCTAAGTGATTTCTGTTCATTGATTGGATAAATAACTAATTAGAATTTTTCAGGAAATACTTCTGAACACTTTATGTGTGTTGCATATTCATCAGGGTAGTTAAAAATTTGCATGTGTATTCACTAAGTTATCTTTACGTACAAGTAGTTAAAAAATGTAACTATTGTTTGCCTGATTATTCACTTAAAGATAAAATTCACCAAACGGGGTAAGAACTCTCTTATTTACCAGGTATTTACATGCACCATTTGGTCAAAATAGACTGAATACGAAGTCTATTAGAGATGCCATTTACACACTTGCATATGTCATGTTTAATTCCCAGTTGATGGGCTGTTTTCATTACTTCCTTTGCAAAATTGCTCTGCATTCTGGTAAACTAATTTTCAGAGTGTTTTCCTAAAATTTAATCTTCCCTATTCTGATTTTATCTCATTATTTTTCATGTACCACATTAAATAATTATTTTTGCCTGCATTAACATTTTTTTTAGTATTTTGTGGGCTGTTGTCATGCTTTCACTCAGTAATGGTTTTATCTAATCTTTTTTTTGGTGAACTACATGCTGTGGTTCTTGCACTCTTTTTTTTTTCTCTTTGTTTTTGATTTTTTTTTTTTTAACATCTCCGTTTTGTTACTTTCTTTCTGGAAATTTATTGTTCTAAAATGAGCACAGGATTTTACCATGGCATCTTCATATCCTTATATCCTTGCTTTGTCTCTTGTGCACCTAAAAGGTGTCTATAACACCTTTTGGTTTTCTGACTGCATCATTAATTCATGTCTGCATATACTATTCCTTTCCATATTTTGGTGTCACATTTTGGATTTTCATCTCTTCCAGATTTTTTTTCTTTCCATTGCTTATATTCCTTTCTTCAGCAATTTTCCTTTAATCATTTTTTTTTGAAATTTTTAATATCCAGTACCCTTTGTATCATCTCTTTACTATTGTAGTGTGCAGAATTTTGAATTTTGTATCACCTATGATTGCCAGACCGAGAGGTTTATGCATGTTATATGATGCTGTTATGAGAGGTTTGTACTAGCTGTGACTAGTGGATTTAAGTTTTTCTTGAAACTGTATTTCATGGAAGTCACCACACGTGGGCTCTGGCAGCAGTAACATAGCATCCTACTCTGACTATAAAAGTCAAGTACGTCAAGTACTGAACCAAGTAGGAGTCAGAGGAGACGACTTTGAGCCCTTCCTTGCCATCCAGACCAAGGTAGTAGAGCTCAGCAGCACCTAGTTTGAAGCTCTCCTATCTCACCAAGGACCACCTTCATTTTCCATCACTTCCATGCGTTTTTACAGAAATTACCTAGAAATTGGCAACTTTTGCAGAATTTATTGACTGCTTGGAGTTGAGCCAGCCTCTGTTCTTGCAGGGGATACTGCAGGATCAGTGCAAAGAAAATCACCTCTAAGCAGCCATCTCCATTGAAGACAGAACTCTTGATGGACAAGAGCTCAGGAAAAGCTTAAGCAATTCAAAAAAATAACAGGCTTTCTGATGCATCTCTTAATCCTAGTTGGATTCCTCTCTCTGAATGATAATGCTGACAGGAACTTTAACTCTCTCACAGGGTTTGGCTTCCAAATGGGAAATAGAATGGGAAATAGAAATGAGGAATTTTGAAATTGTCTCCTTGCTTTGGTTGATGAATTCTGTTTTATGCGTCTGTACTGGGTAAGAGTGTTAAAGACTGGCCATTAAAATTATAGCAGTACAGTGCTGCATAATTTTTATGTGTCTGGTAGTGAGTAACTGAATCATCTTAAATGTCAAAAGCTGAATGTCATATAGCTGTTTTCAGGAGCTTTTTATATCAGTTATCAGTCATTCTAATTTATAAAAACAACACCTCAAAATGTTTGTCCTGTCGTTGAAGACAGACATTGTGAAGATTAAGACAGTTCTAGATTTCACTGAAAAAAAAAATACATAGTGAAAATGTGGCTCAGCATACTGCTCTCCGTGTGAATATGGAAATAAAGCCATGAAAATGGTTCCTTATTATAAATTCTTACCACTATATTTAAACTAATTCCATTAGATACAGTATAGCTAGGGAAGTATTTTTTTGAGACTGTCAGACTTGAAGACGTGAGCGAAGTCATACTGGAAGTGATTCAAAATTTCCACTCTGGCATTTCGAATTTGATTAAAGGTTTGGGCTTTTAAAGCTAAAGTGCATGTTTTATATAACACAGTAGGGGCCCTATTGTCAAATGGACTGAGGAGCTGTGAATCGACAGCTATCATCAAAATAGCACAAATCTACCACCAAGATCTCCTAAAAAACTATGGGGTGTTATTATAACACCTAGCCGAGTATAACATATTATTTATTCTGCAGACATTTTTCTTACAGCAGTCAGTCCCTTTGCAACAAAGGCCCTGTCTAAAGGAAACACACGTATTTTCTCTAGGGCATGTGTGTGTGAGTCCTGCTGGAAGAAAGTTCTTCAGTATTTCTTGTGCAAAATAACCATGGAGACAGAGATTGACGCTGCTGTAATATTTCAGTAGCTTGCACAGTGCTTTTTATTACATGTGCAATGTCAAGTGCTGGTACAAGAGCACAGTTGTCATGGTGGGACTGTTATTGGAGCATTGGGTATGATCTCCCCATTCGATATTGAATGCACGGGACACTGGTTTCCACCTTATGGTAAAAAGGATGTCAGGGAAGGAAAGTAACCATGTCTGAGTGCCTCAAGCTTCCATGTGTCCTTGTCAGAGAAGCTGAAGGCTAGAAAGCACCATCCAGCTCTCGCTGTGGTCATTTATTTTACTCTCAATTTGAAAAGCAGGGTGAAACAAAGCATTGTTTCAGTCTGTTACTCAGTCCATACAAGAAAGTGAGGAGCAGGTGAAAATTTCACCCCCTTACTCCAACAAATAAGGCCAAAACAACTATCGTGCCACGTAAAAGCTAAAATTATCTGTTCTGCAGTGCAGTGCACAGGTATTGGGGTAACTCCTAGCACCCCAGTGCATTACTCTGAAGTGCCTTTGGAAGGAAGCTAGCAACGAAAGTTAACATGACAAGCACATCTCATGCCCAGCAAACAGAATGATTCACAAAGCAATCTTTTCTTAGGTTTTCTTTGTCTCTGCTTTTTAGCCCTCCTCAGCAGCCTTGGTAATTAGGAAATATTTCCTGCTTTGTCAGTTCAGATTTATTTGTTCTTTGCTAGTATCCCCCACATGGCTGGAATACAAATCATTTGTGGGAAAAAATGAAAAGTGATGAAGAAGAAGGTGATTAATGACCTAACATTTTATTTGACCAGATAAAACAAGAGGGGTTTCACTCAGTTTGCCTCCAGATAGTGTTTTGTATTCATTTTGCAACACAGTTAGAACTCAATTGTATCAAAAGTGAAAATTCATAAACCTACAACAGTTTGTAAAATATGAATGATTGATTGCATACAGCTAGCAAACTCTTGAAAAGATAAACTAATTCAGTGATGAACAACGCATTTCATACTCAATTAATTATACAGTACATTTTGTTTCAAAATATTAAATGCCTAGAACAGTCTTCTGCCTGAAAGCATCTGGGCTTTGTAATGAGACAAAAGTCTTGAGTTCAATCAGCTGTCTGTGCAAGAGTTTAGAATGACTTATGTCTGAATTAAAGAGAGGTTTAGGGCAGTGATTTCCTGGCAGGAAATTAATAATGAGCTAAATTAGAACATGCCTAGAGATGATTTAAACAACTTAGCTAGCATTGTCTGTGACAGGCTGTCAATTTTTTTTTCCAGTTCTACTATTGTCTAGTAAATAATTGAAATCATTAAAATGTTGGTAGTGCACTGTGACTCATCTTGCAAAACCAGACTCATTCATATAATCCTTCAAGCAATTTTTTACGGAAAAGGAAACGAGGAAAAAATAATCCAAATGGAAAAGACAGCTACATTTGAACGCAAGATGGGAGATAGGGAGCCGAAGAGTGAATTTGTCCAATGCACAGGATGCTGTAATCGAGCTTGGCAAAAGTGTTTCATCTCTTTTGACTGAGATAGCTTTCAGTGCCGATTTGTATTTTGTTAAATAAATGCTCATACTGGAGCACATTTGAGTCCTCTTCACACTGCAAAGGTTGAGCTGAATAAAACAGACACAAGTAGTTGATGTTTCTTTGGCTCCTTCAAAAATAGCATTGTACTCAATCACCTTTTACCCCTTTTGAACCAGTGCACACCAAGAAGAATTTAACAGAAACAGAGAAAGCTGGAGAGAGGCCTTGGAGATTCAGCATCCGGATGTTCCAGCTGTTGATAATGGCAAGCTCTCTCCCTCAGCAAATTATCAGGAAGTTCTCTCTGCCCGGTCAGGATGTCTCACATGAATATAAATTACTTTTGAACTTTTTCTTCTTTCAAGGTAAAACAAAACCAAAATCATTTATCTTGCTGTCCAACTCTTAACAATTAATATCAATTCCACAATGCCTGGCAAGGAGGGAATCAAAGAGGGCATGTGTAAGTTAAGCGATGGCCAGTGACACTAACAGCCTGCCATGTGCTGAGGGATCTCATTCAACAAAAGTGACAAAGCAAAAGAGGCTCTTATTACAGAGAAAGTTCTGTTTCAGGTGGCTCCTGACAATGCAGGGCTAATGGAATGATTGACTCTTCTGAAAAACTAAACCAAACCAAACCAAACACACTGTGAATGATTTCACCAGGGAGGCTGAAAGCAAGGGGAAAGTTATTCATGCTAGCTTCACTGTGGAGCTGGAGCCAAGTGTAGCCCTGCTATGGAAGTTCCTGGGACAGTAAAATGTCTCACTTTTGGACCCCAAAGATTCAGCGCTAACTGGAGCAGCTTCACATAACGTTGGGTCTTCAGATGTCCTTGCAGGTGTGGGAGCAGGAACAACTCCCAGGAGAGAGTCAGAGCTGTTGCAGCATGCAGGGGAGTGCCCAAAGAAGGCTCCCTACGGCCTCCACTTGGCAGGTTGTGCTCACAACCTGTGCGCTTAAGAATTTAATTTAAATCCCCAGGGCTGCTTATTTTTTTATACACAAATGGATCCCACAGGAGTGGAACAGAAAACTTTGGCATCCCAGAGGAGTACACAAAATGCTATAATATCAATCTCTTCCCTCTGGGAGAGGGAAGATAAAGTCTTAGTGAAATATTTATCAACAGTAACGCTGCAAAAAGTTTTGCTTTCAGAATATTCCAGTGGAGCATTTTTCATTGAAATAACCTAACAAGCACAGTTCCATTAACTTCTGGATAGTTTATCCCAAACAGATCATGTACGGCATGGGCTTCTGTGTTCAGGACTTTCTGGGCTTCTTCACAGTGGCTGAGACAGAAGCAGATAATTTTCCAAGCATCAGCAACTTTCATTGGATGAGAAAGACAAGTGTGTACCAGGAGAAAGTTAGGAAGGAGGCAGAGCAGAATTTCAATACTACTACTGTTTCCTTTGTGGTCCAGACTTCTATTTAATTCAGTGGAATAATAAATACACAGCTCTTTCACAGAGAACTAACAAAACAGTAGATAACAGTAATGGATCTATAAACATCAAAGTTCTCCTGTTTGGAAATTGAGGTGGAAATTGTAATGGAGTATTAGAAAATAGAAAGTATTGGATTGTTTACACCGTCTAGTTTAGTGATGTTCAGTTATATCTTAATAGTCTTGTTGCACTTAGGGTATAATTTACAGGCAATGTATTTTTAAGTTAAGTGAGGTTACTTAAAATATATGACTGGTTATTCTTCTGCAGGATGTTTAGAAATACAAATAAAATGAGTAAATGCTATTTGTTTTTACTGTTAGATTAATGAAGAGTAGTTTGATACTTAATCTTTCTCAAAAGCATTTGTTTTATCTTAGCAGATAATTAAAAGTCTTTCTATTCAAGTTTTATTTTTCTTTGTAGGAGAAAACAACAATACGTATCTTTTATAAAGCACTTCAAAGTCAGAAAGTAGCACAGCAATTTTGTAGCACAAAAATTACGAGATCCAAAGCTCCAAAACTATTCACTCTTATGCTTCTGCCTTTTTAAAGAGTAAGAAAACTAAGTGCACACACTTCATTGTATTGGAACAAAGGAACACAGAGCAACATCAAGATTAAAGGCCACTTTTCTACGTGAGGAGGATCCAATGGGGTTTGGATACTATATTTGTTTGAAAACTTCATTCTCTGAAGCTGAAGAAGATGAATAGTTCAGCTCTGGTCTTCATAAACCTTCCAAACTTGGTGGTTTCCACAAGTGAGTTTCTCAGACAATAGAATTCTAAAAGGAAGTGAGATGTAACCATAGCAATTGCATCACCCTCCAGAAAATTATACACTACAACAGTCTCAATTTTCAAGTACATTTGATTTGGGATAAATAGCCATGTTAATGAGCAATTAACTCAACAGGTTTTCAGAGCATGGGCTTATTTAGTACAAGAAGAAATTTTAAAGAATTTTCAAGGAACAGAGGAATGACAGGGAAGAGTTCAAGCACAGCAAAAGTAGTTTGATGCTATGACCTCTGAAAGAAACTAGTAAACACTGTAGGTAGTTTCAGGCATGTTTGCAGGAAGATGTAGGAAAGAATGCAGCTGGATCTGCTCTCGCTAGCTCTGGCTCTCTGCTTTGACCCAAGTGAATTTTGGCTGAGAAAGATCCTTTCTAAATCTCTAGCCATTCTTTGGCTTCCTGCTAAATAATCCTTTTTAATTTCTGAGCATTGTCTGTTCAGTTGTTTTATCTTAATATGCGGCTTTGCTTTTTGTGTTGTTTGTTTCGAATATTTGTTTGGTGCTGGTATGTGCCATTGAAACTGTCCTTTGTGCCACTCCATTTCAAAGAGCCATACCTTATTCACTGCCTTCCTGGACTACAGTACTGATTTTCACACTTTTTAACCAGAAAGCATGTTCCTTTCTCTTACATAGCTTAGTTACTCATGCAAACCAAAAAGAAGAGATTTAACAGTTAAAACTCCAATAACACTCAGATCTTTACAGAAATTTTGAAATTATTAAAGTTGAATAGGATTCATTGTTGCCCAAAATACTTTTGTATGCTTCTTTCTTAAGTTTATGCATCTTTACTGACTACATGTAAAAAGACATCTGAGTCACAGTGATACGTAGTTTACCAAAAAGAAAACAGACCTCCAGCATAAGGTTCCAGTTTTTAGTCACTGTATTCTTGCTGGTGTTTCGTGATGTTAGCAGACTGGTGGCTGTGTGGCCGTGTGAGTACTACCTCACATTAGCAGGTGCTGAGGTCACTGCAGTGACCACTCCAATGCCAATCATGGCCCAAAGTCTCAGGACACATTTGTAATCGTCTCTGTCCCTTTTCATAGGTGTGGCAATCTTTCCAGTTTAGGGCAGTATAAGAATCATGTGTACATTTACTAGACGGCTGATATTCAATTACCTTCCAAATACTGCCATGGATTGAAAACATGGATTAGCCAGACAAATAATTCAAAGCTAATTAGTTAAAAATAGATTCTCTTTTTCCAAATACTCTTTCAGTCCCCTTCAGCTATTTAGCACTTTATAATGAGCAGAATTACACTAGTGGGTCACCTTTTAAATACATTTTCTCTTTAGAAAGTCAATAAAGACCTTTAAAAAAAATTCAATAGTCAACACCCATGACTTATACAGGTGACTAATTCAATACAATCAACATATCAAGTGATTTCAATTCTGTGAGTGAAGGCAAATTGTTCATGCTTACTAGGGCACTTGTATTAAAAGTTTGTCTGTGAAAATTATGGACTGTCATTATAATTTTTATTTTTGCTTATGCAAACCTTTCAGAGAATGCTTTCTACATTTGCTAGAATGGGTCCTGTTAGAATACAAATTACTCTTGAAAACAAAATAAATCATTCCCAAAGTAAATCTTAAGCAGAAACATAAATTTCATCCGATGCAGTAGCACAGTTACAAGAACATCAGCTGTGTAACAAGATACGTACTGAACTGGTTTGCAAGCCAAGCAATACTATATAAACTTAGCAAGCAATGATCCATTAAATGAGCCTTCCTATACATGATTTCAAGCCTGGGTTTGGAGAAGCATAATATAACAGACTTGATTCAATTACCCAGCACATAAGAAAGCAGTAGAATTAAAACAGAAAATAACATTGAATTTACAGTGAAGTAAAGGGAGGACATCTCAGAGAGAACTGAAAATTGAAATAAGAAGGTAGGGTGCTATTTGGTGGGTGGAGGAATTAATAAATTTTTGGTAGAAACTCATAATTTATTAAAAGAGAATCTTGTGGTTGTAGCAGATTCCTGATTTTAGTAAAACAGTGAGGATGGAAATAACATAGGCTTAAAGATAGGGTTTTTCTGGATTTAGGGATCTCAGAAATAGTTTTTAAGTCTCTGTGATCATCTTATACTAGTCTAAAAAGAAACTAGAAGACTTTTTTGTTACATTGGTGTAAATGAGAGTTCATTATAGTGTTCTGTAGTAACATTGTTCTACATTGCTAGTACCTTCAAAAAAGCATAGTATTGCTCTGATTTGCTGGAAAATTCATCACATGGTTTGTTCAAGTATAAGAGAAAATCTTACGGATCTATGAAATCTTTACATTCCATGCTTTATATATGGAAGCTCTTTGCCACCAAGATCATATCAATGCAGGTTTACAAACTGAAAAAGAAAGCAAAATATTACTTATAAGTTGGAGTATGTGAGCTAATCCAGATGATTATAAATTTAAAGGAATGGGGTCAGGTCTTCTGTGATGTCTGTGTGTTTTGATTCCTAGAATAGGACCTATTTTAGTAGAAGTTTAATGATTTTTTCTAATGTGTTTTCAACTAATAGAACGCTCTATGTTTTTTTTAATGAATCTGAAAATGCATGTTTATAACTTTTATCTTTTTTGGGGGAAAGAAAAGAGTATTTGATGAGGAGAAAAACATTGCATAACTTGCTTCCTGGGTTTAAATTACAGAACTTACAGTATTTGGGTTTGAACCACTGCCTATAAATAATCCTTATGTACTTCTGTGGGACTCTGAAGAGAATATAGAAATAGTTAACAAGGATATAATTCCAGAATGGTTTAGCTGTATCTCATTTGCAGATGCAAATATGTTTGATAGAATAATGGAGTGATAACTCCTCAAAGAGGAGTGGGGAAGAATCTAAAACCGAAAAAACTCAACTATTTATAGATTAAAGCAGGTGACTAGTTAGAGAGGATAGATAGAGATCTAGCAGACAGGCCTATCATTTGCCAGCTTTTACAACACTATTTAAATTTTTAAAGAAGCTGGTTTTGTTTTTCATGCAGAAACTATTGCATTTGAATTTGCAGGGAGTGTACTGCTCTGTATTTCACTTGGACAAAGACCATTTCCCCCCCATGCTCTGAAGAAAGTTATTGTGAAATCTGCAAACCACTAAGCCTTGTTTTTTTTTTCTTTTTTTTTTTTTAGCAAGAGTTTGATTTTCTAAACACTAAGGTTTATTAAATGCGATACATCACTGTGTCTTATTACATACAGAACATCTGATTATTATTAGAATAACTCAACTTTTTCCAATTCTTTTCTTTATCTTCTGTTAATGCATGATTTAGAGTCAATGACCTTTAGAGCTCTCTTCACACAACTGTAACATACTATGCTGACATAAAAGGGAAATAAAATTTTCTTTGTAATTAAAAGAAGTTCTTTTTGCATGACTTACACAGATCACACCATTTTCCAATAAATATGTGTTTAATGTATCTTGGAAATGCAATATTTTTGTTTGTCACTTAATTGTATTTAGTTTTCTTCTGTAAAGTGTCTGAAAAACACCCCAGGATTGCAATCAGATTACAGTTTTTAAAGTGTCATGAAGATGGATTAGATTTGTTGTACCATTCACTAGTCTCATTACAATTATCATCACAAGAATGAATTCATAATATGTCATTTCCTATTCATTACAGGCATTGTCATTGCAGAATGTGAAATGAGGATTAAAATGCCTCCCACATTCCACACAACGTGGCAGTACTGTAAATCAGATCATTTTGACCTTTTCGATGCTCAGTTATTTGATATGTTGGTCAGCCTCGTTCCCTGTTTACTTGTATTGGGTGAATTGTGCTGTTGGTGAGCTTTTGCCTTCGTTTGAGATGTTAGGGCTGCAATAGGCTAAAAGCAAAATTAGGATGTCAGAGCTGGCAAACTGGACATTGGAAAGTCTTTATCGAGGCACGTGTTCCCATTAGCATATATACTTGAAAATATTAAACAGGTGACAGAATCTAGGCTGAAAAGGATAGAGACCCAGGAATAACTTGCCAGAAAGGAGCCTGGGATATGGCAATTTCTGGCAAAAATCCATGCTGACACTGAGCTTTAAAAAATCACATTCAGCTTACAGAACTAGTAAGACTGTAAAGGAGGAAATGTAGTCAAAATGGCATAAGGAATATCCACTGCATAGAAAAAAGATGTTCAACTAATCTGTTAGATTATGGTGACTATCTCATCACACAGAGTAACTAATATAAGACACGTGGGTAGCTCTGAAAGTAATGCCTCATATTTATTTCCATGGAAACTAGGACCAATACAAAGAGCACATAAACACTGTTTGACAGAGAAAATTCTCAGCTACAAAACACTATTTTTCAGCATTGTCAGTCATTAGCTATGCATTTTCACCGGCAATGAACAAGAGCCTGCATGCTGGGCTCCTAGAAAACTGCAAGGCCGTCTGGAACATACCTTGTCTGTCACATAATGGTCACCACTGCTGAAACGCACCACCCACCGCCACACTGTGCTCACATTCTCTGTTTGGTCTCCATAAATGTCCAGCAAGCATCGATGAATGTCAGTGGGCGTCATTTTTTCTGTATGGAGGAATTCAGTTCCTCTCCTTTGCTCCATCCACACTCCCATGTCAAACGCCATTGGGCCAGAGTGCCCCTCTGCTGCCACCTGTCACACAGCAACAACATGGAATGGGATATTGGTGGGAAGGTTCAGCCTCTACTGCCATCCCACCAATATACCACAGTCTCTGACATCATGGGCCAACATAATAAAATAGGAGGCATTACTTTTGTAGCAGCCCTTGTATTAACACAAAACTATTCCTCTTTCCTTATTACGTCCTCTCCTCCTCTTCCCCTCTACATCCCTGAATGAAGCCACGCATTTCCACCTGTCATGTTAGTAATGAAACCGTAGCTTTGCCAGTTGGCCTGCAAGGAGGACGTTGTTATACAAAAGGTGGTATGGAACACCATTCCTTTTCTGGCATTGGCACTTATTCTCCTGTGGCTGGAGATCTGTAATGATCTGTAATGATCTGTACAGAAGACGATAAGCCAGAGCAGGGAGTAGTACAGTAGATGATTCAATATTCATTCCTCCACGTTTGGGAAATGATAGTTAAATACTCAAATGATTATTTTAAAGATGATGCAATACAGGAACCAAATAAAAGCCAAAGAATCTCTGTTGCTTAACCAAAATTTTCAAAAGTAGTAACAAATTCAGATGCTTACCTGTAAAGGGAAGTTATTTTCAAGAATTAATAGGTTCACCATTTCTAAAAATTTCACAGCTTTAATTTAGGCACTCTACTGTTTTTCCAACCTATGATAACTGCATTAAATCTTACATCTATTGAAATGTTTTCAATACTTTGGATTTTAAAAACAGCAAATAAATTATGGAAAACATAAGGCAGGCACTGTTGATATTGATGATTGTTGAGAAACTGAAGATTTAAGTGAGAGTGAAAAAGAAAAAAAAATCTGAAAATATGTAGTAGCATGAAGGTGGAAGTCTTGATTGAGAGTAACTCATTCATCTAAATAGGAAAAGAAAAATAACAGTAGGTTTGTGCAATTATAGTGAGCATCAAAAGCCTTTCAGGGAGAATATGTGGGGTACAAATACTAAAATGAATTAGGAAATCAGTAAAAATACTATCATTAAATACAATCTTGTAAGTAAAAATACATTGGAAAAGAAGGCAAATGAATTCAAATTTCTTAATTTGATATGAGAATTAAATTCAAATAAATAGAAACCATTTGCCACTTTGCTTAGTTTAAAACTTTTCCCCTGCGTGACTTTGTCCCAGGATTCTAAAAGCTGCTTTTGGAGAGCAACACTTAACTCCACAAGCTGCCAAAGTGATTCAGTTTTTGGAGGCACGTCCCGAACAACTGTATTGTCATTTTAGTCTTTCTAACAAATAACTCGTTTTGAATCCTTGAAGAGTACATATGACTTGTGTTGGCAAGTTGGCATGTATAACATTTGCCTAACCAACCACTAATTTTGGGTGCAAAACTTGAAATCCCCAATGGAAATAAAAGAGACTGAGAACAAAAAGATAAGTTTTCTGGGTTACTGAACCTTCTCCGGCTTTTTGCATGAAGTCAGTGTTAAAAGCAATGGAAATGAAGAGGAAAATGTCTCTAATCTATCTAATCTTTCTCTTTTTCTGGTAGCTTTGAAATGAGTCTAACTAAAGGAATTTCATATACTTTCTATCTTTTTCAGGTACCCTTATTTTTTGATGTTTTTGTGCTTTCACTGTTAAGCATTCAGATAGTTAGAGGGTTTGTACTTCTGAAATTTTCCCTATGCCTTCAGCAAAAGAATATTTGCACCTGTTTGATTTGATTTAGGTTTAATTTTCTTTGTTAGCTCTTGAGGAATCCAGGACAAGTTGCTAGAATTGGCCCTGACTGCAGGAAATTCTCATCAAGGTACATGGAAATGGAGGATGCTGAGCTTAAATTTGCATTTCTAAAAACATTTTTTTGGCCATAATTTTTATCTGCACTCTGAAGAAACAATTTTTTGATCTCACCTGGAATTGCTTTTTATGTCCTAATGTTAAAATTCTCTTGCTCTGCTTTAGCTCAGTCAGGTTAACTCTGGCCAACTCTATTTGGCAAAGGAGAAATTCAAAGGAAGGACTTGAAGAGCAGCAGATAGCCTGGCTCCCGTATAGTGGAAGTTTAATGTCTTTAAAGCTAGGAAGCTTTAACAACTATGCAACGTTCAAGTACTTAATGTACCTGAATATGATCTGAATTAAATCCACCTGTCTTTCTGTATACTTATATCACATTTATTGCAGCAAATTTGTAGCACCTAAAAAGCTGGCATTATTCTCAACAAGATATGTAAGAAAATACTCAGCTTCTAGTTCCCCTAGTTTGCCTCTTTTCCATGTGTAAGGGAAACTTTAGGTCATGGCCCAAATCAGTGACTGATCATCTGGTGAAGGGCAGTGGCTGGCCTAGGGAGCACCTGTGCCCCCCCTCCA